>CM055128.1:238107524-238423170 GCA_029206835.1 Rana muscosa
GAGAGTGAGTCTCCATGCGGAGGGAGAGAGAGAGAGTCTCCATGCGGAGGGAGAGAGAGAGAGAGTCTCCATGCGGAGGGAGAGAGAGAGAGAGTCTCCATGCGGAGGGAGAGAGAGAGAGAGTCTCCATGCGGAGGGAGAGAGAGAGAGAGTCTCCATGCGGAGGGAGAGAGAGAGAGAGTCTCCATGCGGAGGGAGAGAGAGTCTCCATGCGGAGGGAGAGAGAGCGAGAGAGTGAGTCTCCATGCGGAGGGAGAGAGAGAGAGAGTCTCCATGCGGAGGGAGAGAGAGAGTCTCCATGCGGAGGGAGAGAGAGAGTCTCCATGCGGAGGGAGAGAGTGAGTCTCCATGCGGAGGGAGAGAGTGAGTCTCCATGCGGAGGGAGAGAGTGAGTCTCCATGCGGAGGGAGAGAGTGAGTCTCCATGCGGAGGGAGAGAGTGAGTCTCCATGCGGAGGGAGAGTGTGAGTCTCCATGCGGAGGGAGAGTGTGAGTCTCCATGCGGAGGGAGAGAGTGTGAGTCTCCATGCGGAGGGAGAGAGAGCGAGAGAGTGAGTCTCCATGCGGAGGGAGAGAGTGAGTCTCCATGCGGAGGGAGAGAGTGAGTCTCCATGCGGAGGGAGAGAGTGAGTCTCCATGCGGAGGGAGAGAGTGAGTCTCCATGCGGAGGGAGAGAGTGAGTCTCCATGCGGAGGGAGAGAGTGAGTCTCCATGCGGAGGGAGAGAGTGAGTCTCCATGCGGAGGGAGAGAGAGTGAGTCTCCATGCGGAGGGAGAGAGAGTGAGTCTCCATGCGGAGGGAGAGAGAGTGAGTCTCCATGCGGAGGGAGAGAGAGTGAGTCTCCATGCGGAGGGAGAGAGAGTGAGTCTCCATGCGGAGGGAGAGAGAGTGAGTCTCCATGCGGAGGGAGAGAGAGTGAGTCTCCATGCGGAGGGAGAGAGAGTGAGTCTCCATGCGGAGGGAGAGAGAGTGAGTCTCCATGCGGAGGGAGAGAGAGTGAGTCTCCATGCGGAGGGAGAGAGAGTGAGTCTCCATGCGGAGGGAGAGAGAGTGAGTCTCCATGCGGAGGGAGAGAGAGTGAGTCTCCATGCGGAGGGAGAGAGAGTGAGTCTCCATGCGGAGGGAGAGAGAGTGAGTCTCCATGCGGAGGGAGAGAGAGTGAGTCTCCATGCGGAGGGAGAGAGAGTGAGTCTCCATGCGGAGGGAGAGAGAGTGAGTCTCCATGCGGAGGGAGAGAGAGTGAGTCTCCATGCGGAGGGAGAGAGAGTGAGTCTCCATGCGGAGGGAGAGAGAGTGAGTCTCCATGCGGAGGGAGAGAGAGTGAGTCTCCATGCGGAGGGAGAGAGAGTGAGTCTCCATGCGGAGGGAGAGAGAGAGAGAGTCTCCATGCGGAGGGAGAGAGAGAGAGAGAGTCTCCATGCGGAGGGAGAGAGAGAGTCTCCATGCGGAGGGAGAGAGAGAGTCTCCATGCGGAGGGAGAGAGAGCGAGAGTCTCCATGCGGAGGGAGAGAGAGCGAGAGTCTCCATGCGGAGGGAGAGAGAGCGAGAGTCTCCATGCGGAGGGAGAGAGAGCGAGAGTCTCCATGCGGAGGGAGAGAGAGCGAGTCTCCATGCGGAGGGAGAGAGAGTCTCCATGCGGAGGGAGAGAGTGAGTCTCCATGCGGAGGGAGAGAGTGAGTCTCCATGCGGAGGGAGAGAGTGAGTCTCCATGCGGAGGGAGAGAGTGAGTCTCCATGCGGAGGGAGAGAGTGAGTCTCCATGCGGAGGGAGAGAGTGAGTCTCCATGCGGAGGGAGAGAGTGAGTCTCCATGCGGAGGGAGAGAGTGAGTCTCCATGCGGAGGGAGAGAGTGAGTCTCCATGCGGAGGGAGAGAGTGAGTCTCCATGCGGAGGGAGAGAGTGAGTCTCCATGCGGAGGGAGAGAGTGAGTCTCCATGCGGAGGGAGAGAGTGAGTCTCCATGCGGAGGGAGAGAGTGAGTCTCCATGCGGAGGGAGAGAGTGAGTCTCCATGCGGAGGGAGAGAGTGAGTCTCCATGCGGAGGGAGGGAGAGCGAGAGAGTGAGTCTCCATGCGGAGGGAGAGAGAGCGAGAGAGTGAGTCTCCATGCGGAGGGAGGGAGAGCGAGAGAGTGAGTCTCCATGCGGAGGGAGGGAGAGCGAGAGAGTGAGTCTCCATGCGGAGGGAGGGAGAGCGAGAGAGTGAGTCTCCATGCGGAGGGAGGGAGAGCGAGAGAGTGAGTCTCCATGCGGAGGGAGAGAGAGAGAGAGAGAGAGTGAGTCTCCATGCGGAGGGAGAGAGAGAGAGAGAGAGAGTGAGTCTCCATGCGGAGGGAGAGAGAGAGAGTGAGTCTCCATGCGGAGAGAGAGAGAGAGCGAGTGAGTCTCCATGCGGAGGGAGAGAGAGAGAGAGAGTCTCCATGCGGAGGGAGAGAGAGAGAGAGAGAGTCTCCATGCGGAGGGAGAGAGAGAGTCTCCATGCGGAGGGAGAGAGAGCGAGAGCGAGAGTCTCCATGCGGAGGGAGAGAGAGCGAGAGTCTCCATGCGGAGGGAGAGAGAGCGAGAGTCTCCATGCGGAGGGAGAGAGAGCGAGAGTCTCCATGCGGAGGGAGAGAGAGAGAGAGTCTCCATGCGGAGAGAGAGAGAGAGAGAGTCTCCATGCGGAGAGAGAGAGTGAGTCTCCATGCGGAGAGAGAGAGTGAGTCTCCATGCGGAGAGAGAGAGTGAGTCTCCATGCGGAGGGAGAGAGTGAGTCTCCATGCGGAGGGAGAGAGTGAGTCTCCATGCGGAGGGAGAGAGTGAGTCTCCATGCGGAGGGAGAGAGTGAGTCTCCATGCGGAGGGAGAGAGTGAGTCTCCATGCGGAGGGAGAGAGTGAGTCTCCATGCGGAGGGAGAGAGTGAGTCTCCATGCGGAGGGAGAGAGAGCGAGAGAGTGAGTCTCCATGCGGAGGGAGGGAGAGCGAGAGAGTGAGTCTCCATGCGGAGGGAGAGAGAGCGAGAGAGTGAGTCTCCATGCGGAGGGAGGGAGAGCGAGAGAGTGAGTCTCCATGCGGAGGGAGGGAGAGCGAGAGAGTGAGTCTCCATGCGGAGGGAGGGAGAGCGAGAGAGTGAGTCTCCATGCGGAGGGAGGGAGAGCGAGAGAGTGAGTCTCCATGCGGAGGGAGAGAGAGAGAGAGAGTGAGTCTCCATGCGGAGGGAGAGAGAGAGAGTGAGTCTCCATGCGGAGGGAGAGAGAGAGAGTGAGTCTCCATGCGGAGGGAGAGAGAGAGAGTCTCCATGCGGAGGGAGAGAGAGAGAGAGCGAGTGAGTCTCCATGCGGAGGGAGAGAGTGAGAGAGTCTCCGTGCGGAGGGAGGGAGGGAGAGAGTGAGAGAGTCTCCATGCGGAGGGAGGGAGAGAGTGAGAGAGTCTCCATGCGGAGGGAGGGAGAGAGTGAGAGAGTCTCCATGCGGAGGGAGGGAGAGAGTGAGAGAGTCTCCATGCGGAGGGAGAGAGAGAGAGAGAGAGAGAGAGAGAGAGAGAGAGAGAGAGAGAGAGTGTCTCCATGTGAGGAGGCATCCAGGAACATGCCTGCTTTCACCCCCGATTATTGGATACAAAGGATTTACGTTTGTAAGGACACTTACTACAGGACCAAGGACTGGTCAGTCTATGGACACAGTAAAGCCTCGTACACACGACCGAGTTTCTCAGCAAGAACCAGCAAGAAACTTGCTGGCAGAGATTTCTTGCCGAGAAATTCGTTCGTGTGTATGGTTTCTCGTCAAGAAAAGCGACAAGAATCTTGACGAGAAAATAGAGAACCTGCTCTATTTTCTCGTCGAGATTCTCGTCGGCCTGTTTCTCGACGAGAAAATTGTGTGTGTGTGTGTGTGTGTGTGTGTGTACACTTACCTGTTCACCGGGAAGCCCGCGCATGCTCGAAATGACTTTGACGCATGCGCGGTAGCTTCCTAGGCATAGGTAGGGTGAACCAAGATGACGGCATTGAATGTGACGAGCGCATGCTTGTCGTATTCGATGACGTCACCGTGTACGCTCCATTCAAAGAACCGCGGGTTTCTTTGAAATGAGCGTGTGTACACTCGGCCGGGACAAGTTTCTTGTCCAAGAATCTCGTCGAAAAAAACGACATGTTTTTAACGACGAGATTCTCGGCCATGTGTACGAGGCTTTAGGCTCGGTAGAGCAGAAGTTTTTATTGTTTGTTTGATGGGAAGATGTTTTTGTGTGTGTATGTGTAAAGAAAAAATAAATCTATATAAAATCTATCCAATGGTTGTCACTACACACAAATCAGGGATGAAAAATGTGCCTGGGTGCACAGCAGACTGTAGTGCATATAAACCACAAAAGAGAGCGGCACTCGCCGGTCTTGATAGGTGAATGTACGATGGCGGTTTAATTCGATGGGGCACAAGCTCGTCTTCCTCAGGATAACAAACAAGTGAAGCAAGTGCAACACAACCTATAAACCCTAACGCCTGGTTCCCACCTATGCATTTTTTTTGCATGTTTTTAGTTTTGCAGAAACACACTACAATCCATTTAACATGTTTTTTTTTATGGATGTAGTTCACATCTGTGCATTTTATGGAAAGGGTCAGGGATTTTTATTTATTTTTTGGTTCCATGGACTTTAATGGATGAAAAGCATATATTGAAACATGCAAATTGCAACCTGCAATAAGTGTGAACCAAGCCTAAACCCTCTCCAATCATTATCACCCACATGTGAGGACATCAACAAGTGCAAATATTAAAGTTCCAGCTAAAAGCAATCGTGAGAAAATGTCCAAATTTGGTAGAACAGAAAAACAACAACAAGCATACCTGCAAAATAAACATTAATAAAGGAAATAAAATCCAGGCATTAAAGAGAAAAATAAAACTGCATAACAGAATGTTATGCTTTCTATGGCTGCCCATGCTGAGGCAGAGCTGGAGTAGAAGAGCATGGTGAAAATGTAGAGTGTATAGGAAAAAATACAAGGGGGTGCTGCAGATCATCCTGCAGCTCCAGGTATGTAAATTGAGCCCTGGTTCACACTGGTGCGATTTGACATGTGAAATCAGGGCATTTGCTGGCAATTGCACCATCCTAATCAATGCGACGCCGCATCTGCGGCGCTGCACCGATTTCAAAAAGTAATTTCTGTACTACTTTTTTCTGATTTTCGGCCCGCGATTTACATTGACATCTGTGCAGAAACTGCACAGATGTCTCTGTAATTGCGGCCAAAATCGGGAGTGAAATTGTGCGAGTTCTGCTGAACTCGCGTGGCTTCACTCCCGCAGCCCCAGTGTGAACCTGGGCTAAAAGACGGGTACAAAAACGGACATGAACCAGGTGTAAAGACAACCAATAAATGTGCTAAAGGTAGAAATAATCAGTTAAGTGATAGATTAAAAACAATTTGAGCTCAGAAGGTGCCAACACCCATAGAAGAGCAGTCCCACTGGTCACAAAAGAGATAAATGAGACCGAAACTCCACAGACCTATAGCAGGTGTAGTCAGAGAGGAGATCACATAGAAAAGGGAGGCTCTAGAGTGGACAAACAAGAAGAAATGGTTGGAAGCAAAGTGTGAGAGACAAAATGAGGCCTCATGCCCACTGGCGTTTTTACAGCTGCGTTTTTTGCAGCTTAAAAACGCCTGTCCATGTTATTGTAAATATTTTTTTTTTTTTTTTTGAAAAAAAAAAAAAAAAACAAAAAAAAAAAACGTCGGAGCTAAAAACGCGACCGCGCGTTAGTGCGCGTTTTTGCGCATTTTTTGACGCTCGCGTTTTTTCCTGCCTAATTCTGACGCTGAGGAACGCACTGGCCCTGGGTTTTTTTTACAGCTTACAAACGCCTATGCTCTTTACAGCTCAAAAACGCCTAGGTGGACATGAAGCTATAGACTAACATGGACAGGCGTTTTTAAGCTGTAAAAAACGCTCAAAAACGCGGCTGAAAAAACGCCCGTGGGCATGAGGCCTGAAAGAGAACAAAGTATGTCTGCAAAAAAGTATACTGGTCACAATAGTAAACATACTAAAAGAGAGTGATCACCGTCATGCAGCAATACATACAATCTCTGCAAAACAAGTAGTAGCAAAGAAAAAATATCTGTTTTCAAATTCCACAATACAAGCAAAAGAATATACAGGATCAAGGTCAGGCAGATTGCACAGTGTATGCCCCATACACTGTGCAATCTGCCTGACCTTGATCCAGTATATTCTATCTCAAGATGCCAAGGAAAAGTCTTGGACAGGAGATAGTCAGGTCCATAAATATTGGGACATCGACACAATTCTAATCTTTTTGGCTCTATACACCACCACAGTGGATTTGTGGATAGGAATTACAACAGTTTGTATATGTGCCTCCCACTTTTTAAGGGACCAAAAGTAATGGGACAGATTAACGATCATAAATAAAACTTTGACTTTTTAATACTTGGTTGCAAATCCTTTGCAGTCAATTACAGCCTGAAGTGTGGAACGCATAGACATCACCAGACGCTGGGTTTCATCCTTGGTGATGCTCTGCCAGGCCTCTACTGCAACTGTCTTCAGTTCCTGCTTGTTCTTGGGGCATTTTCCCTTCAGTTTTGTCTTCAGCAAGTGAAATGCATGCTTAATCGGATTCAGGTCAGGTGATTGACTTGGCCATTGCATAACATTCCTCTTCTTTCCCTTAACCACTTAAGCCCCGGACCATTTTGGCTAGTTAATGACCAGGCCCCTTTTTGCGATTCGGCACTGCGTCACTTTAACTGACAATTGCGCGGTCGTGCGACGTGGCTCCCAAACAAAATTGACGTCCTTTTTTTCCCACAAATAGAGCTTTCTTTTTGTGGTATTTGATCACCTCTGCGGTTTTTATTTTTTTGCGCTATAAACAAAAATAGAGCGACAATTTTGAAAAAAAAACAATATTTTTTACTTTTTGCTATAATAAATATCCCCCAAAAATATATAAAAATTTTTTTTTTTCCTCAGTTTAGACCGATATGTATTCTTCTACATATTTTTGGTAAAAAAAAACGCAATCAGCATTTATTAATTGGTTTGCGCAAAAGTTATAGCATTTACAAAATAGGGGATAGTTTTATGGCATTTTTCTTAATTTAATTTTTTTTTACTAGTAATGGCGGCGATCAGTGTTTTTTTTTTTTGTGACTGCGACATTATGGCGGACACATCGGACACTTTTGACACATTTTTGGGGCCATTGTCATTTTTACAGCGATCAGTGCTATAAAAATGCACTGGTTACTGTAAAATCGACACTGGCAGTGAAGGGGTTAACCACTAGGGGCGCTGAAGGGGTTAAGTGTGCCTAAGGGAGTGATTACTACTGTTAGGGGGCGTGGCTACGAGTGACACGTCACTGATCTCCGCTCTGATTACACAGAGCGGAAATCGGTGACAGTGTCAGTAGGCGAGCGGGGAGATGTTGTGTTTACACGTGAGAAGATCGCGGGGATCCCCGCGGTGATCGAGTCCGTGAGACACGCGGGCCTACTCTCGGGGAAGGTAGCAGGGTCGCGAGCCGGCACGCGCGCGCGACCCCCACGTTGGGTAGTTAAAGGGGACGTACAGGTACGTTAATGTGCCTGTCCGTGCCAATCTGCCAACATACATCTACTGGAGGCGGTCCTTAAGGAGTGGTTAAACTCTTTGGTTGCTTTCGCAGGAAGGCTTCGGGTCATTGTCCATCTGCACTGTGAAGCGCCGTCCAATGAGTTCTGAAGCATTTGGCTGAATATGAGCAGATAATAATATTGCCCGAAACACTTCAGAATTCATCCTGATGCTTTTGTCAGCAGTCACATCATCAATAAATATAAGAGAACCAGTTCCATTGGCAGCCATACATGCCCACGTCATGACACTACCACCACCATGCTTCCCTGATGGGGTGGTATGCTTTGGATCATGAGCAGTTCCTTTCCTTCTCCATACTCTTCTCTTCCCATCACTCTGGTACAAGTTGATCTTGGTCTCATCTGTCCATAGGATGTTGTTCCAGAACTCTGAAGGCTTTTTTAGATATTGTTTGACAAACTCTAATCTGGCCTTCTTGTTTTTGAGGCTCACCAATGGTTTACATCTTGTGGTGAACACTCTGTATTCACTCTGGTGAAGTCTTCTCTTCATTGTTGACTTTGACACACATACACCTACCTCCTGGAGAGTGTTCTTCATCTGGCCAACTGTTGTGAAGGGTGTTTTCTTCACCAGGGAAATCCACCACAGTTGTTTTCCGTGGTCTTCCGGGTCTTTTGGTGTTGCTGAGCTCACTGGTGCATTCTTTCTTTTTAAGGATGTTCCAAACAGTTGATTTGGCCACACCTAATGTTTTTGCTATCTCTCTGATGGGTTTGTTTTGTTTTTTTCAGCCTAATGATGGCTTGCTTCACTGATAGTGACAGCTCTTTGGTCCCATATTGAGAGTTGACAGCAACAGATTCCAAATGCAAATAGCACACTTGAAATGAACTCTGGACCTTTTATCTGCTCCTTGTAAATGGGATAATGAGGGAATAACACACACCTGGCCATGGAACAGCTGAGCAGCCAATTGTCCCATTACTTTTGGACCCTTAAAAAGTGGAAGGCACATATACAAACTGTTGTAATTCCTACACCGTTCACCTGATTTGGATGTAAATACCCTCAAATTAAAGCTGAAAGTCTGCAGTTAAAGCACATCTTGTCCGTTTCATTTCAAATCCATTGTGGTGGTGTATAGAGCCAAAAAGATTAGAATTGTGTCGATGTCCCAATATTTATGGACCTGACTGCATGTGTCCCCACTATTTGAGATGTGGTCTCTTTCTTGTTGGGGAAAAAAAAAAAAAGATGTGGTCTCTTTAACCACTTAAGCCCAGGACCATTTGGTAGCTAGAGGACCAGAGGTGAATTCAGAATTTTGCACTGCGCTGCTTTAACTGTAAATTGTGCGGACATGCAATGTTGTACCCAAACAAAATTTGCGTCCTTTTCTTCCCACAAATAGAGCTTTCTTTTAATGGTATTTGATTGCCTCTGCGATTTTTATTTTTTGAGATATAAACGGAAAAAGACAGAAAATTTTGAAAAAAAAATGATATTTTCTACTTTTTGTTATAAGAAAAATCGAATAAACTCAATTGTAGTCATACATTTAGGCCAAAATGTATTCAGCCACATGTCTTTAGTAAAAAAAACGTCAATAAGTGTATATTTATCGGTTTGCGCAAAAGTTATAGCGTTTACAAACTAGGGTACATTTTCTGGAATTTACACAGCTTTAAATTTATGACTGCCTATCTCATTTCTTGAGGTGCTAAAATGGCAGGGCAGTACAAAACCCCCCCAAATGACCCCATTTTGGAAAGTAGACACCCCAAGGAAATTGCTGAGAGGCATGTTGAGCCCATTGAATATTTTTTTTTTGTCCCAAGTGATTGAATAATGACAAAAAAAAAAAAAAAAATACAAAAAGTTGTCACTAAATGATATATTGCTCACACATGCCATGGTTATATGTGGAATTGCACCCCAAAATACATTCTGCTGCTTCTCCTGAGTACGGGAATACCACATGTGTGGGACTTTTTAGGAGCCTAGCCGCGTACGGGACCCCGAAAACCAAGCACCGCCTCCAGGATTTCTAAGGGCACAAATTCTTGATTTGACTCCTCACTACCTATCACAGTTTCGAAGGCTATAAAATGCCAAAATAGCACAAAACCCCCCCCCAAATGACCCCATTTTGGAAAGTAGACACCCCAAGCTGTTTGCTGAGAGGCATGGTGAGTATTTTACAGCTCTCATTTGTTTTTGAAAATGAAGAAAGAATTATTATTTTTTTCTTTTTTTTTTTTTCAATTTTCAAAACTTTGACAAAAAGCGAGATCTGCAAAATACTCACAATACCTCTCAGCAAATAGCTTGGGGTGTCTACTTTCCAAAATGGGGTCATTTGGGGGGGTTTTGTGCCATCTGGGCATTCCATGGCCTCCGAAACTGTGATAGGCAGTGAGAAGTGAAATCAAAAATTTACACCCTTAGAAAGCCTGAAGGCGGTGATTGGTTTTTGGGGTCCCGTACGTGGCTAGGCTCCCAAAAAGTCTCACACATGTGGTATCCCCGTACTCAGGAGAAGCAACAGAATGTATTTTGGGGTGTAATTCCACATATGCCCATGGCATGTTTGAGCAATATATCATTTAGTGACAACTTTGTGCAAAAAAAAAAAAAAAAAATTGTCTTTTTTCCGCAACTTGTGTCAACATATAAAATATTCCATGGACTCGACATGCCTCTCAGTATATAGCTTGGGGTGTCTACTTTCCAAAATGGGGTCATTTGGGGGGGTTTTGAACTGTTCTGGCATTTTATACACAACATTAGGAAGCTTACATCCACTCTTCTAACCACTTGAAGACAAAGCCCTTTCTGACACTTTTTGTTTACATGAAAACATATTTTTTTTTGCAGGAAAATTATGTTGAACCCCCAAACATTATATATATTTTTAAAGCAAAGGCCCTACAGAATAAAATAGTGGGTGTTGCATTTTTTTTTTCTACACAGTATTTGCGCAGCGATTTTTCAAACGCATTTTTTGTGGTAAAAATACACTTTTTTTTATTTTAATGCACTAAAACACACTATATTGCCCAAATGTTTGATGAAATAAAAAAGATGATCTTAGGCCGAGTACATAGATACCAAACACGACATGCTTTAAAATTTCGCACAAACGCGCATTGGCGACAAACTACATTTTTAAAAGCCTTTAAAAGCCTTTACAGGTTACCCCGTTAGATTTACAGAGGAGGTCTACTGCTAAAATTACTGCCCTCGATCTGACCTTCGCGGTGATACCTCACATGCATGGTGCAATTGCTGTTTACATATGACGCCAGACCGACGCTTGCGTTCGCCATTGGGCAAGAGCAGGGCAGGACAGGGGTGCTTTTTTTTTTTTTTTTATTATTAATTTTGCTTTTTTATTTTATTTTTGAATTGTTCCTTCCATGTTTTGTTTTTTTTTATCATTTTTATTGTTATCTCAGGGAATGTAAATATCCCCTATGATAGTAATAGGTAGTGACAGGTACTCTTTTTTTGAAAAAACTGGGGTCTATTGGACCCTAGATCTTTCCTCTGCCCTCAAAGCATCTGACCACACCAAGATCGGTGTGATAAAATGCTTTCCCAATTTCCCAATGGCGCTTTTTATATCCGGGGGGGGGACATTCCCTCCCACTGCTTGTAAAAGCAGTCCAGAGGCTAATTAGCCACTAGGATTGCTTTTACATTAAAGCCGGCCGCTGGCTGAAAAGAATGATACCAAGATGATACCTAAACCCGCAGGCATCAATCTGGTATAACCATTCAAAGTCCAGCAACATACCAGTACGTTGCTGGTCCTTGTTGGACATGTATTGTAATCTTTTTTTTTCATGCAGCCAGGTGGCTGAACGAAAAAAAAGATTGATCGATGGGTATGCCCACCATTAGAATACCGCCCTTCATCCACCCACTTCTAATGATGGGCATACATGCACCATTTATATATGCCGAAGTATCCTCCCGCAAAAAAGTTATGCCGCACACACATGGTCGGACTTTTCCACGGGCAAGCCTCCGTCGGAATTTCGACCGTATGTACGCGGCATTAGGAGCAAAATCACTCCTCCGCCCCTGCTGCCCCAATGCTTCGGCATATTTGCTTCTTTTTTTTTTTTAACTGTGGTGGTGAAATCACCTCCTACAGCACTGGAGTCGCAGGGATCAGGCCTGTCTCTGCGAACGCTGCAGTTATGTGTGTTTTTGTTTTGTAAGTGACAGTGATCGATCGATACTGCACTTGGGTGGCCTGGGCTGGACGGAGGGGCAAAACGCAGGTGCCAGCAGGTATCTGGGCTGATCCCGCTAACACTGCGTTTTTGGGAACCCTAAACTGCTGGGGACGCTAGTATAGATCTGATCAGATCAGATATTGATCTGTTCAGATACTATACCACTAAGGAGGGTGTATGCTTCACGCGTGGGTGTTAGCGTTACTGGCACTAACCTGACGCTGCCTGGGGTGTGACGCAGACCCTCTCTGACGCTAAAACCTAATTGATATCACCCGCCGGGCGATCAGGGGGTTAAACCTTTATTGGGTTATATACGGCGGGTGCCCTGACACTATAAAAAGCAAACTAACTAACCAGCGTCACCCGTAACACTTATATGATGATTACTGGTGAAAGGGTTAACTAGGGGCAATTAGGGGGTTAAAACCTTTATTATATAATATATGGGGGTACCTGACGCTATAAAAACCTGCGGCGAACCTAAAAAAAATTACTGGCTACCGATCTGCATCACCGACGCTAAGACATCGATCAGAAAAATGATCGCTTAGCGACAGTGGTGATAGGGGGTGAAAGGGTTACCTGGGGGGCGATCAAGGGGGTTAAACCTTTTAGATAATATATGGGGGGTACCCGACGCTATAAAAACCTGCGGCGAACCTAAAAAAATTACTGGGTACCGATCTGCATCACCGACGCCAAGACAGCTATCAGAAAAATGATCGCTTAGTGACAGTGGTGATAGGGGGTGAAAGGGTTACCTGGGGGGCGATCAAGGGGGTTAAACCTTTATTAGATAATTTATGGGGGTACCCGACGCTATAAAAACCTGCGGCGAACCTAAAAAAATTACTGGGTAACGATCTGCATCACCGACGCCAAGACAGCGATCAGAAAAATGATCGCCAAGCGACGGCGGTGCTAGGGGGTGAAAGGGTTATCTGGGGGGTGATCAAGGGGTTAAACCTTTATTAGGGGGGTTAGGGGGCTACACTGGACCTAAAACTAAATGTACCGACACTTTTACAGTCACAAATGTCACTGATTGCAGTGATCAGTAAATAAATGGTCACTGCAATCAGTGACACTGTGACTGGGGGCTGATCTGGGGGGGCCTGGGGGGGGGCGATTTATGTGCCTATGTGTGCTGGTGTTAGTGTAGTGTTAGTGCACTGACCTGTGTGTCTTCTCTTGTACGACGCTCGGTATATGTGAGCGCCGCACAGGAGATGACATCACTTCCTCCTGCTTTCTCTATCTGTGTAAACAGTACACAGACAGAGGGGGCATTTCTATTCGCCGGGAGCGATCGCGGGGGGGTGGTCGGAATCGAACGGCCGCCCCCCCATCTCGGAACGCTCCCAGATGAATTCCGACCGCTCACTGTACAGAAGGGGGGTCCGATCGGACCCCCCAACTGTACAAAGGCAATCACGTATGCTCTACGTGATTGTGCCTGTCGGTGCCATTGTGCCGACGTATATATACAGTGAGCGGTCGTTAAGTGGTTAAGGGGGATGATAACACAATTTGAGTGCAAAGAGGTTCTCACCCATGCAGGGTGATGGGTTCTGGGGTAGCCTGGTCAAATAGAAGAGGAATGATTTATGGTGCTCTCTGGATTGGCAAGTCCTAATTTGGAACCCGTAATATGGAGGCTTACAGAGACACTGGGTGGGAAATAGCCGGCGGGGAGGAGGATATATGGACCGATTTACCCCGGATCCCTGCATACTTAGACGTGCCTCTTAATCATCAACCATGTGAGTTGCTAAATGTTGTACCTTCATTAAATGTAATCATATTGCTACACCTGGAGGCGCCTCTCTTCTCTTTTAGGCCTCATGCCCACGGACGTTTTTACAGCCGCGTTTTTGAGCGTTTTTTACAGCTTAAAAACGCCTGTTCATGTTAGTCTATAGCTTCATGCCCACCTAGGCGTTTTTGAGCTGCAAATAGCATAGACGTTCCTCAGCGTCGGAGTTAGGCAGAAAAAAACGCGAGCGTCAAACGCGCAAGAACGCGCACTAACGTGCGGTCGCGTTTTTTAGCTCCGACGTTTTTTTTCTTTTTTTTTTTTTTCTTCTCCAAAACAAAAAAAAAAAAAAATGTACAATAACATGGACAGGCGTTTTTAAGCTGTAAAAAACGCAGCTGTAAAAACGTCCGTGGGCATGAAGCCTAATACTCTGTAGCTCCTGAAAGACCTAATGAATAAATGATTGTGGAACGAATCGTCTGATGTTCCATGATTTCTTATGGGGAAATTTGCTTTGATATACGAGTGCTTTGGATTACACGCATGCTTCCGGAACTAATTATGCTCACAATTCAAGGTTTTACTCTAAGTGTGAAGGACAGTAATTTGGTAGCAGTCCATCAAATGTCATCTTACCATGAGATGTAGATGGTTGCTGATTGGCTGCGGGGGGTTTCTGCGCTTTGCAAATTTTTATTACGCTTATTGAATCTGCTTTGCTAGATTCACAGCAGGCAAGCTCGTATTGATCGATTCACATGAAAGCTTTATTAACAAACAAGACTAGAGATTCTGGGAGCCCTAGGACTGTACAGAACACTGAATCCTCTACATGTAATACAGAACAGATTGTACAGCAGGTTGAAGCAAGACGTGAAGTTCTACTGAACATCCCCCCCACCCCCCCAATACCCACCCCCACCACATCACTCAAGCACGACGCCTGTTCGCTCAACACATGTACCCCAGAATATTGAAAATCGGCTGCATAATGTAGAGAAGCACTGGAACGTGGGGGGTCTGTCACCCCTGCCCCAGTGCTTGTATGAATGTCATACAGAAGGCAGATTTAGTCTGTTTACTAGAATAGAAACCAGTATTTATTGTACAGGTTAAATTATATGCTAGAGCCCCATTTTCATGTTGCCACTTGTTATACTGAGCTATTATTATGGTGGTTAGTGCAGAGCTGTGAGGCTCTATGAGTAGTGGGCCTGTCCTATTCTTTTACTAACAAGGTGCGTGGGCAGAAGGGACTGTCACTGTGTGCTCTACCCAGAAACTCATGGAATAGAAAGATTTAACCCTTTCTTGGCTATAAATGCATGATTCGTTTGATTCCATGCATTAGTGATGATTTTAGTGAATACTGATTTTTATTTAGAAATTGATTTGGACTGAGTGCTGTATTATGGACCGGGATCACACAGTGCTGGGTGTCTATATAATGTACAATGATCTCCTGATTGTAGATTATAGGACGGGATCACACAGTGCTGGGTGTCTATATATAATGTACAATGATCTCCTGATTGTAGATTATAGGACAGGATCACACAGTGCTGGGTGTCTATATAATGTACAATGATCTCCTGATTGTAGATTATAGGACAGGATCACACAGTGCTGGGTGTCTATATAATGTACAATGATCTCCTGATTGTAGATTATAGGACGGGATCACACAGTGCTGGGTGTCTATATAATGTACAATGATCTCCTGATTGTAGATTATAGGACAGGATCACACAGTGCTGGGTGTCTATATAATGTACAATGATCTCCTGATTGTAGATTATAGGACAGGATCACACAGTGCTGGGTCTCTATATATAATGTACGGGGATCTCCTGATTGTAGATTATAGGACAGGATCACACAGTGCTGGGTGTCTATATAATGTACAATGATCTCCTGATTGTAGATTATAGGACAGGATCACACAGTGCTGGGTCTCTATATATAATGTACGGGGATCTCCTGATTGTAGATTATAGGACAGGATCACACAGTGCTGGGTGTCTATATAATGTACAATGATCTCCTGATTGTAGATTATAGGACAGGATCACACAGTGCTGGGTCTCTATATATAATGTACGGGGATCTCCTGATTGTAGATTATAGGACAGGATCACACAGTGCTGGGTGTCTATATAATGTACGGGGATCTCCTGATTGTAGATTATAGGACAGGATCACACAGTGCTGGGTGTCTATATAATGTACGGGGATCTCCTGATTGTAGATTATAGGATGGGATCACACAGTGCTGGGTGTCTATATATAATGTACAATGATCTCCTGATTGTAGATTATAGGACAGGATCACACAGTGCTGGGTGTCTATATAATGTACGGGGATCTCCTGATTGTAGATTATAGGACAGGATCACACAGTGCTGGGTGTCTATATATAATGTACAATGATCTCCTGATTGTAGATTATAGGACAGGATCACACAGTGCTGGGTGTCTATATAATGTACGGGGATCTCCTGATTGTAGATTATAGGACAGAATCACACAGTGCTGGGTGTCTATATAATGTACGGGGATCTCCTGATTGTAGATTATAGGACAGGATCACACAGTGCTGGGTGTCTATATAATGTACGGGGATCTCCTGATTGTAGATTATAGGACAGGATCACACAGTGCTGGGTGTCTATATAATGTACAATGATCTCCTGATTGTAGATTATAGGACGGGATCACACAGTGCTGGGTGTCTATATATAATGTACAATGATCTCCTGATTGTAGATTATAGGACAGGATCACACAGTGCTGGGTGTCTATATAATGTACAATGATCTCCTGATTGTAGATTATAGGACAGGATCACACAGTGCTGGGTGTCTATATAATGTACAATGATCTCCTGATTGTAGATTATAGGACGGGATCACACAGTGCTGGGTGTCTATATAATGTACAATGATCTCCTGATTGTAGATTATAGGACAGGATCACACAGTGCTGGGTGTCTATATAATGTACAATGATCTCCTGATTGTAGATTATAGGACAGGATCACACAGTGCTGGGTCTCTATATATAATGTACGGGGATCTCCTGATTGTAGATTATAGGACAGGATCACACAGTGCTGGGTGTCTATATAATGTACAATGATCTCCTGATTGTAGATTATAGGACAGGATCACACAGTGCTGGGTCTCTATATATAATGTACGGGGATCTCCTGATTGTAGATTATAGGACAGGATCACACAGTGCTGGGTGTCTATATAATGTACAATGATCTCCTGATTGTAGATTATAGGACAGGATCACACAGTGCTGGGTCTCTATATATAATGTACGGGGATCTCCTGATTGTAGATTATAGGACAGGATCACACAGTGCTGGGTGTCTATATAATGTACGGGGATCTCCTGATTGTAGATTATAGGACAGGATCACACAGTGCTGGGTGTCTATATAATGTACGGGGATCTCCTGATTGTAGATTATAGGATGGGATCACACAGTGCTGGGTGTCTATATATAATGTACAATGATCTCCTGATTGTAGATTATAGGACAGGATCACACAGTGCTGGGTGTCTATATAATGTACGGGGATCTCCTGATTGTAGATTATAGGACAGGATCACACAGTGCTGGGTGTCTATATATAATGTACAATGATCTCCTGATTGTAGATTATAGGACAGGATCACACAGTGCTGGGTGTCTATATAATGTACGGGGATCTCCTGATTGTAGATTATAGGACAGAATCACACAGTGCTGGGTGTCTATATAATGTACGGGGATCTCCTGATTGTAGATTATAGGACAGGATCACACAGTGCTGGGTGTCTATATAATGTACGGGGATCTCCTGATTGTAGATTATAGGACGGGATCACACAGTGCTGGGTGTCTATATATAATGTACGGGGATCTCCTGATTGTAGATTATAGGACAGGATCACACAGTGCTGGGTGTCTATATATATATATATATATATATATAATGTACGGGGATCTCCTGATTGTAGATTATAGGACAGGATCACACAGTGCTGGGTGTCTATATAATGTACAATGATCTCCTGATTGTAGATTATAGGACGGGATCACACAGTGCTGGGTGTCTATATAATGTACAATGATCTCCTGATTGTAGATTATAGGACAGGATCACACAGTGCTGGGTGTCTATATATAATGTACAATGATCTCCTGATTGTAGATTATAGGACGGGATCACACAGTGCTGGGTGTCTATATAATGTACGGGGATCTCCTGATTGTAGATTATAGGACAGGATCACACAGTGCTGGGTGTCTATATATAATGTACAATGATCTCCTGATTGTAGATTATAGGACGGGATCACACAGTGCTGGGTGTCTATATATAATGTACAATGATCTCCTGATTGTAGATTATAGGACGGGATCACACAGTGCTGGGTGTCTATATAATGTACAATGATCTCCTGATTGTAGATTATAGGACAGGATCACACAGTGCTGGGTGTCTATATATAATGTACAATGATCTCCTGATTGTAGATTATAGGACGGTATCACACAGTGCTGGGTGTCTATATAATGTACAATGATCTCCTGATTGTAGATTATAGGACAGGATCACACAGTGCTGGGTGTCTATATATAATGTACGGGGATCTCCTGATTGTAGATTATAGGAAAGGATCACACAGTGCTGGGTGTCTATATAATGTACGGGGATCTCCTGATTGTAGATTATAGGACAGGATCACACAGTGCTGGGTGTCTATATATAATGTACGGGGATCTCCTGATTGTAGATTATAGGAAAGGATCACACAGTGCTGGGTGTCTATATAATGTACGGGGATCTCCTGATTGTAGATTATAGGACGGGATCACACAGTGCTGGGTGTCTATATATAATGTACGGGGATCTCCTGATTGTAGATTATAGGACAGGATCACACAGTGCTGGGTGTCTATATATAATGTACGGGGATCTCCTGATTGTAGATTATAGGACGGGATCACACAGTGCTGGGTGTCTATATAATGTACGGGGATCTCCTGATTGTAGATTATAGGACAGGATCACACAGTGCTGGGTGTCTATATATAATGTACGGGGATCTCCTGATTGTAGATTATAGGAAAGGATCACACAGTGCTGGGTGTCTATATATAATGTACAATGATCTCCTGATTGTAGATTATAGGACGGGATCACACAGTGCTGGGTGTCTATATAATGTACAATGATCTCCTGATTGTAGATTATAGGACAGGATCACACAGTGCTGGGTGTCTATATAATGTACAATGATCTCCTGATTGTAGATTATAGGAAAGGATCACACAGTGCTGGGTGTCTATATAATGTACGGGGATCTCCTGATTGTAGATTATAGGACAGGATCACACAGTGCTGGGTGTCTATATATAATGTACGGGGATCTCCTGATTGTAGATTATAAGAAAGGATCACACAGTGCTGGGTGTCTATATATAATGTACGGGGATCTCCTGATTGTAGATTATAGGACAGGATCACACAGTGCTGGGTGTCTATATATAATATACGGGGATCTCCTGATTGTAGATTATAGGACGGGATCACACAGTGCTGGGTGTCTATATATAATGTACGGGGATCTCCTGATTGTAGATTATAGGACAGGATCACACAGTGCTGGGTGTCTATATATAATGTACGGGGATCTCCTGATTGTAGATTATAGGACAGGATCACACAGTGCGGGGTGTCTATATATAATGTACGGGAATCTCCTGATTGTAGATTATAGGACGGGATCACACAGTGCTGGGTGTCTATATAATGTACGGGGATCTCCTGATTGTAGATTATAGGAAAGGATCACACAGTGCTGGGTGTCTATATAATGTACGGGGATCTCCTGATTGTAGATTATAGGACAGGATCACACAGTGCTGGGTGTCTATATATAATGTACGGGAATCTCCTGATTGTAGATTATAGGACGGGATCACACAGTGCTGGGTGTCTATATAATGTACGGGGATCTCCTGATTGTAGATTATAGGAAAGGATCACACAGTGCTGGGTGTCTATATAATGTACGGGGATCTCCTGATTGTAGATTATAGGAAAGGATCACACAGTGCTGGGTGTCTATATATAATGTACGGGAATCTCCTGATTGTAGATTATAGGACGGGATCACACAGTGCTGGGTGTCTATATAATGTACGGGGATCTCCTGATTGTAGATTATAGGAAAGGATCACACAGTGCTGGGTGTCTATATAATGTACGGGGATCTCCTGATTGTAGATTATAGGAAAGGATCACACAGTGCTGGGTGTCTATATAATGTACGGGGATCTCCTGATTGTAGATTATAGGACAGGATCACACAGTGCTGGGTGTCTATATAATGTACGGGGATCTCCTGATTGTAGATTATAGGACAGAATCGCACAGTGCTGGGTGTCTATATAATGTACGGGGATCTCCTGATTGTAGATTATAGGACAGGATCACACAGTGCTGGGTGTCTATATAATGTACGGGGATCTCCTGATTGTAGATTATAGGACAGGATCACACAGTGCTGGGTGTCTATATATAATGTACGGGGATCTCCTGATTGTAGATTATAGGAAAGGATCACACAGTGCTGGGTGTCTATATATAATGTACGGGAATCTCCTGATTGTAGATTATAGGAAAGGATCACACAGTGCTGGGTGTCTATATAATGTACGGGGATCTCCTGATTGTAGATTATAGGACAGAATCACACAGTGCTGGGTGTCTATATATATAATGTACGGGGATCTCCTGATTGTAGATTATAGGACGGGATCACACAGTGCTGGGTGTCTATATAATGTACGGGGATCTCCTGATTGTAGATTATAGGAAAGGATCACACAGTGCTGGGTGTCTATATAATGTACGGGGATCTCCTGATTGTAGATTATAGGACAGGATCACACAGTGCTGGGTGTCTATATAATGTACGGGGATCTCCTGATTGTAGATTATAGGACAGGATCACACAGTGCTGGGTGTCTATATATAATGTACGGGGATCTCCTGATTGTAGATTATAGGAAAGGATCACACAGTGCTGGGTGTCTATATATAATGTACGGGGATCTCCTGATTGTAGATTATAGGAAAGGATCACACAGTGCTGGGTGTCTATATAATGTACGGGGATCTCCTGATTGTAGATTATAGGACAGAATCACACAGTGCTGGGTGTCTATATATATAATGTACGGGGATCTCCTGATTGTAGATTATAGGACGGGATCACACAGTGCTGGGTGTCTATATAATGTACGGGGATCTCCTGATTGTAGATTATAGGAAAGGATCACACAGTGCTGGGTGTCTATATAATGTACGGGGATCTCCTGATTGTAGATTATAGGAAAGGATCACACAGTGCTGGGTGTCTATATAATGTACAGGGATCTCTTGATTGTAGATTATAGGAAAGGATCACACAGTGCTGGGTGTCTATATAATGTACGGGGATCTCCTGATTGTAGATTATAGGACAGAATCGCACAGTGCTGGGTGTCTATATAATGTACGGGGATCTCCTGATTGTAGATTATAGGAAAGGATCACACAGTGCTGGGTGTCTATATAATGTACGGGGATCTCCTGATTTTAGATTATAGGACAGAATCACACAGTGCTGGGTGTCTATATAATGTACGGGGATCTCCTGATTATAGGACAGAATCACACAGTGCTGGGTGTCTATATAATGTACGGGGATCTCCTGATTGTAGATTATAGGAAAGGATCACACAGTGCTGGGTGTCTATATAATGTACGGGGATCTCCTGATTGTAGATTATAGGACAGGATCACACAGTGCTGGGTGTCTATATAATGTACGGGGATCTCCTGATTGTAGATTATAGGACAGGATCACACAGTGCTGGGTGTCTATATAATGTACGGGGATCTCCTGATTGTAGATTATAGGAAAGGATCACACACTGCTGGGTGTCTATATAATGTACGGGGATCTCTTGATTGTAGATTATAGGAAAGGATCACACACTGCTGGGTGTCTATATAATGTACGGGGATCTCCTGATTGTAGATTATAGGACAGAATCGCACAGTGCTGGGTGTCTATATAATGTACGGGGATCTCCTGATTGTAGATTATAGGACAGAATCGCACAGTGCTGGGTGTCTATATAATGTACGGGGATCTCCTGATTGTAGATTATAGGACGGGATCACACAGTGCTGGGTGTCTATATAATGTACGGGGATCTCCTGATTGTAGATTATAGGACAGGATCACACAGTGCTGGGTGTCTATATATAATGTACAATGATCTCCTGATTGTAGATTATAGGACGGGATCACACAGTGCTGGGTGTCTATATAATGTACAGGGATCTCCTGATTGTAGATTATAGGACGGGATCACACAGTGCTGGGTGTCTATATAATGTACGGGGATCTCCTGATTGTAGATTATAGGACGGGATCACACAGTGCTGGGTGTCTATATATAATGTACGGGGATCTCCTGATTGTAGATTATAGGACGGGATCACACAGTGCTGGGTGTCTATATAATATACGGGGATCTCCTGATTGTAGATTATAGGACGGGATCACACAGTGCTGGGTGTCTATATATATAATATACGGGGATCTCCTGATTGTAGATTATAGGAAAGGATCACACAGTGCTGGGTGTCTATATAATGTACGGGGATCTCCTGATTGTAGATTATAGGACAGGATCACACAGTGCTGGGTGTCTATATATAATGTACGGGGATCTCCTGATTGTAGATTATAGGACGGGATCACACAGTGCTGGGTGTCTATATAATGTACGGGGATCTCCTGATTGTAGATTATAGGACAGGATCACACAGTGCTGGGTGTCTATATATAATGTACAATGATCTCCTGATTGTAGATTATAGGACGGGATCACACAGTGCTGGGTGTCTATATAAAATGTACGGGGATCTCCTGATTGTAGATTATAGGACGGGATCACACAGTGCTGGGTGTCTATATAATGTACGGGGATCTCCTGATTGTAGATTATAGGACGGGATCACACAGTGCTGGGTGTCTACATAATGTACGGGGATCTCCTGATTGTAGATTATAGGACGGGATCACACAGTGCTGGGTGTCTATATATAATGTACGGGGATCTCCTGATTGTAGATTATAGGAAAGGATCACACAGTGCTGGGTGTCTATATAATGTACGGGGATCTCCTGATTGTAGATTATAGGACGGGATCACACAGTGCTGGGTGTCTATATATAATGTACGGGGATCTCCTGATTTGTAGATTATAGGACGGGATCACACAGTGCTGGGTGTCTATATAATGTACGGGGATCTCCTGATTGTAGATTATAGGACGGGATCACACAGTGCTGGGTGTCTATATAATGTACGGGGATCTCCTGATTGTAGATTATAGGAAAGGATCACACAGTGCTGGGTGTCTATATAATGTACGGGGATCTCCTGATTGTAGATTATAGGACAGGATCACACAGTGCTGGGTGTCTATATATAATGTACAATGATCTCCTGATTGTAGATTATAGGACGGGATCACACAGTGCTGGGTGTCTATATAATGTACGGGGATCTCCTGATTGTAGATTATAGGAAGGGATCACACAGTGCTGGGTGTCTATATAATGTACGGGGATCTCCTGATTGTAGATTATAGGACAGGATCACACAGTGCTGGGTGTCTATATATAATGTACAGGGATCTCCTGATTGTAGATTATAGGACGGGATCACACAGTGCTGGGTGTCTATATAATGTACGGGGATCTCCTGATTGTAGATTATAGGACGGGATCACACAGTGCTGGGTGTCTATATATAATGTACGGGGATCTCCTGATTGTAGATTATAGGAAAGGATCACACAGTGCTGGGTGTCTATATAATGTACGGGGATCTCCTGATTGTAGATTATAGGACAGGATCACACATGCTGGGTGTCTATATATAATGTACAGGGATCTCCTGATTGTAGATTATAGGAAAGGATCACACAGTGCTGGGTGTCTATATAATGTACGGGGATCTCCTGATTGTAGATTATAGGACAGGATCACACAGTGCTGGGTGTCTATATATAATGTACGGGGATCTCCTGATTGTAGATTATAGGAAAGGATCACACAGTGCTGGGTGTCTATATAATGTACGGGGATCTCCTGATTGTAGATTATAGGACGGGATCACACAGTGCTGGGTGTCTATATATAATGTACGGGGATCTCCTGATTGTAGATTATAGGACGGGATCACACAGTGCTGGGTGTCTATATAATGTACGGGGATCTCCTGATTGTAGATTATAGGACGGGATCACACAGTGCTGGGTGTCTATATATAATGTACGGGGATCTCCTGATTGTAGATTATAGGAAAGGATCACACAGTGCTGGGTGTCTATATAATGTACGGGGATCTCCTGATTGTAGATTATAGGACAGGATCACACAGTGCTGGGTGTCTATATATAATGTACAGGGATCTCCTGATTGTAGATTATAGGACAGGATCACACAGTGCTGGGTGTCTATATATAATGTACGGGGATCTCCTGATTGTAGATTATAGGACAGGATCACACATGCTGGGTGTCTATATATAATGTACAGGGATCTCCTGATTGTAGATTATAGGAAAGGATCACACAGTGCTGGGTGTCTATATAATGTACGGGGATCTCCTGATTGTAGATTATAGGACAGGATCACACAGTGCTGGGTGTCTATATATAATGTACGGGGATCTCCTGATTGTAGATTATAGGAAAGGATCACACAGTGCTGGGTGTCTATATAATGTACGGGGATCTCCTGATTGTAGATTATAGGACGGGATCACACAGTGCTGGGTGTCTATATATAATGTACGGGGATCTCCTGATTGTAGATTATAGGACGGGATCACACAGTGCTGGGTGTCTATATATAATGTACGGGGATCTCCTGATTGTAGATTATAGGACAGGATCACACAGTGCTGGGTGTCTATATAATGTACGGGGATCTCCTGATTGTAGATTATAGGACAGGATCACACAGTGCTGGGTGTCTATATATAATGTACGGGGATCTCCTGATTGTAGATTATAGGACAGGATCACACAGTGCTGGGTGTCTATATATAATGTACGGGAATCTCCTGATTGTAGATTATAGGACGGGATCACACAGTGCTGGGTGTCTATATATAATGTACGGGGATCTCCTGATTGTAGATTATAGGACAGGATCACACATGCTGGGTGTCTATATATAATGTACAGGGATCTCCTGATTGTAGATTATAGGACAGGATCACACAGTGCTGGGTGTCTATATATAATGTACGGGGATCTCCTGATTGTAGATTATAGGACGGGATCACACAGTGCTGGGTGTCTATATATAATGTACGGGGATCTCCTGATTGTAGATTATAGGACAGGATCACACAGTGCTGGGTGTCTATATAATGTACGGGGATCTCCTGATTGTAGATTATAGGACAGGATCACACAGTGCTGGGTGTCTATATATAATGTACGGGGATCTCATGATTGTAGATTATAGGACGGGATCACACAGTGCTGGGTGTCTATATATAATGTACAGGGATCTCCTGATTGTAGATTATAGGACAGGATCACACATGCTGGGTGTCTATATATAATGTACAGGGATCTCCTGATTGTAGATTATAGGACAGGATCACACAGTGCTGGGTGTCTATATATAATGTACGGGAATCTCCTGATTGTAGATTATAGGACGGGATCACACAGTGCTGGGTGTCTATATATAATGTACAGGGATCTCCTGATTGTAGATTATAGGACAGGATCACACAGTGCTGGGTGTCTATATATAATGTACGGGAATCTCCTGATTGTAGATTATAGGACGGGATCACACAGTGCTGGGTGTCTATATAATGTACGGGGATCTCCTGATTATAGGACAGAATCACACAGTGCTGGGTGTCTATATATAATGTACGGGGATCTCCTGATTGTACACGGTATCTTCTAAATCTTCTTTTAGCAGAACAGGATCAGACGGTGATTAGCTCTTGTGTATGAATTTTCTAACTTACTGGTGTGGGAATGCTCAGGTTGCTCTCAGTAGATAATTCATTGAGCACATTGTGTTATACAGGTACTAATTGGGCGTGCCGTATCGTGGCACATGTAAACATGCCAGGGCACACACACAGATATATTCTTGTGTTGCATAACTAAAGCTTTGGGAGTGTGCAAGTAAATTGGGTCAAATTGAACGTGTGAAGCATGTCCTAAAATGAATGATAAACCATGCAGTAAATACTGGGGGAAGCATACCTCTGAGATTGAAGACAGATGCATTTTAACACCAAAAAAATGTCCTCATTATTAAAATGTACAATATCCTTTAGATCTACTACCGGTAGCAAGTGTATAGTGCAAGGGCCTGCAATTGGATTGGATAATATAGATAGAACCTCATTTGAGATACCGTATATACTCGAGTATAAGCCGAGTTTTCCAGCACATTTTTTTGTGCTGAAAATGCCCTCCTCGGCTTATACTTGAGTCACCTTTTTGCGCCTGATCTCCCGGAGTTTGGGGACCCGGTACTGGCCGGCTGTAGGTCCTCTGGACCCCAAACTTGTCGCACATGAAGCCCCACTCTTCCTCTACAAGTGTGCAAAGGTTGTTGTCTGGGGGACCTACGGCCGGGGAGCACCGATTTTTCAAAGCCGGGCACTCCTTCCATAGACTCCCATGTTAAACAGTAATTTCTCCTGTGAATTTGGGGACCCGGTACCGGCTGATCGTAGGTCCCCTGGACCCGAAACTTAGCTCACATGTAGCCCCATTTCTCCTTTACAAGTGTGCAAAGTTTGTTGTCTGGGGGATCCACAACCGGGGAGCACCGATTTTTCAAAGCCAGCACTCCTTCCAAAGACTCTAATGTTAAACGTCAGTCTAGTCATGGGCACAGTGAGGCATGCACATGGACACAGTGAGGCACAGTGAGGCATGCAGCTAGATGGACACCCTAGGCTTATACTCGAGTCAATAAGTTTTCCCAGTTTTTTGTGGTAAAATTAGGTGCCTCGGCTTATATTCGGGTTGGCTTATACTTGAGTATATACAGTAGTTTTGATAGCTCTAATGCTGATCGTACGGAAATTGTTTGGTCAATATTGTAGCATGTCCCCTGTACTTTGAGTTCTTATTCTCTGCTACAGGGTCACCGTCCACGATTTTACAGCGGATGCTTGTTTATTTTACGTTATGGAAAAAGTTTTGATGGATTATGGTGCCATTGGTATCCCAGGGAGATTTAATGAATTAGTTTTGAGGTTGGGTCTAATTTGCATGACGGGAGAGTGTGACCGGCTCTCGATGGAGCCAGTTCCCACCCCTCCGTGGCGGCCACGGTACGCTTTTAAGCAGGGTCCTGTGCGTCTTTGGCTCCGAATCGGGTTCGAATTCTGGCAAACCAACACTTTTTTTTTTTTTTTTTTTACTTTTGGTCAGGGAAGCAAAGAGGTAGGGGTAGGCCGATTTATCAGCTGAAAATAAGGTTATTGCCATTTTGCCAATAGAAAAAAAGGTTCCAATAATGGCCGATGAAAATAGTAAAAAAGGTGCTGCTGATCATGGCAAAAAATTCATATTCATTTAAATTCATATTTTTTTTTTTTTTTATATAATAATATATAATATTTTTACTTTTTTATTTTATTTATTTTTTTAAACTGTCCATTTCGGTTTTTGGCCAAGTGCATCCTGAGTTTTCAGTTTCAGTCCAGAATTTTTATTTTGGTGCACCAACTAGTTGTCAGCCCTGTCAGGTTATCATGAGGTCTCCATGATAACTTTCATGTCCCCATGAGGTGACAGGCTCACCGATGCCATCACCAGAGGTTTATCATCCTTAAAGGGACTGCTGCTGGAAATGAGAAGCTGTGATCCTATAATTTAAGCAGCACTCTGTTGAGTGATGTGTGCTGGTGGTGTGTATATGTATGTATGTATGTGTGTATGTGTGTGTGTGTGTGTGTGTGTATGTATGTGTATATATATGTGTGTGTGTGTGTGTGTGTGTGTGTGTGTGTATATGTATGTGTGTGTGTGTGTGTGTGTGTATATATATATATATATATATATATATATATATAGCAGGTAAAAAGAAAAAAGTTGCGCTGTCATCAAATGCGTGCATACATAATTTGTTTATATTTAGGAACTTTTATTCATAGACTATAGCATTTCTGGAACATGCTGCTACTTTTAATATATGTATATATGGAATTAATTTTCCATTATATAGTAGCTCATTATAAGATATTTCTCCATGTAGCTGTATTAAGATAGATAGAGAAATATATAGAGAGATATATATATTTACAGTGAGGGGGGAAAAAGTATTTGATCACCTGCGTATTTTGTACGTTTGCCCACTGACAATGATCAGTCTATAATTTTAATGGTCTGTTTATTTTAATAGTAAGAGACAGAATAACAAAAAAAATCCAAAAAAAACGCATTTCAAAAAAGTTATAAATTGATTTGCATTTTAATGAGTGAAATAAGTATTTGACCCCTTTCTCAAAATTTGCAATAAAAAAACCACACAAGAGCTAAAGAGCTAAAAAGAGCTAAAAAGAAGTTAGCGGAGGCCCGGCGGAAGAAAAAGAACCGGAGAGAAGAAGACGATGGAGAAGACCGGGCCTCCGCTAGCAAAAGAGCTAAAGAAGTTAGCGGAGGCCCGGCAGAAGAAAACCGGAGAGCGCGGCGACGACACCGGAGACCCCCGAAGTCGGAAGAAGACCCCCGGAGCTGTGCAATAAAATACTTTAAAAAGCTGTGTGGTTTTTTTATTGCAATTTTTTTCCACCAGGTGAATGGGTAGGGGTACGATGTACCCCATACTCATTCACATAGGGTGGGGGGGCCGGGGGCCCCTTTATTAAAGGTTGCTCCCGGATTCCGATAAGCCCCCCGCCCGCAGACCCCGACAACCAACGGCCAGGGTTGTCGGGAAGAACATCAACATGGGTCACCCCCCTGCCCCAGAGCACCGACCCCCCCCCCATGTTGAGGGCATGCGGCCTGGTACGGTTCAGGAGGGAGGGGGGCCGCTCTATCGTCCCCCCCCTTTTCCCCTGCGGCCTGCCAGGTTGTGTGCTCGGATAAGGGTCTGGTTTGGATTTTGGTGGGGACCCCCACGCCGTTTTTTCGGCCTGGTATGCTCTTGGAGGGGGAACCAATGCCGGTTTTTTATTTAAAATTTGGCCTGGAGTTCCCCCTCAAGATTCATACCAAACACACTGCCTGCTATTGGCGGGGATCCAAGTCGGATCCCCGTTCATTGAAAGTCAGACATATGTCATCTTCATGTCGCAGGGCAAAGTCGGATCCAAAGTAGGACAGATGTCGTGTCGCACTAGTGTGAACCCAGCCTTAGCGATTGTTTTCTTGGTGACTATGGTCCCAGCTGCCTTGAGATCATTGACAAGATTCTGGGCTGAGACTTCACGAAGTGAGATCTTGCATGGAGCCGCAGACCGAGGGAGATTGACAGTTATTTTGGGTTTCTTCCATTTGCGAATAATCGCACCAACTGTTGTCACCCTCTCACCAAGCTGCTTGGTGATGGTCTTGTAGCCCATTCCAGCCTTTTGTAGGTCTACAATCTTGTCCCTGACATCCTTGGACAGTTCTTTGGTTTTGGCCATGGTGGAGAGATTGGAATCTGATTGCTTCTGTGGACAGGTGTGTTTTATACAAGTAACAAGCTGAGATTAGGAGCACTTCCTAATCTCAGCTCGTTACCTGTATAGAAGACACCTGGGAGCCAGAAATCTTGCTGATAAGGGATCAAATACTTATTTCACTCATTAAAATGCAAATCAATTTATAACTTTTTTTTAAATGCTTTTTTCTGGATATTTCTGTTCTTCTTTCTCTTACTGTTAAAATAAACCTACTATTAAAATTTTAGACTGATCATTTTTTTTTGTCAGTGGGCAAACGTACAAAATCAGCAGGGGATTAAATACTTTTTTCCTTCACTGTACTGGGGTGCAATACCTTTGATTTATTTTTCGAGTAGCATCTAAATCGTATACACAGATAATGCTGTGTCATTATTAAACACTTCCCTACCCAGCCATAGTCATATGACGTCCTGGCTTTGTAGGGGGATATCTGAATGATGCCTGCAGCTAGAGGCATCATTCAGATATCCTTTTGAAGTGCCGGCGATTCTGTGCACAATAAGAATGATCATAGTGCCGGTTCTGCTGCTTGATCGTTCTTATAGGCGGTGGGAGGGGACATCCCCCCTCCCGCCGCCATCCGGTGCTTCTCCGGGCTCTCCCGTGCGATCGGGGACCCGGAGAGAATCTTCCGGCGCCATTGGTGGGTCACGTGACGAGCATAGAGATGACTGGTGACCAGATGGTCACCAGTCATCTCTATGATCGTCGGAGGCCCGGGCGCGATGTGATGATGTCACGCCCGGGTCCTCAAATGTAAACAAAGCCACCATTGCGGCTAGTAAGTATGAGATCAGTGAAAAAATTTTCACTGATCTCATGCTTTCCAGCCTGGAGGAGACATGTGGGGTCTTATTGACCCCGCATCTCTCAATAAAGAGGACCTGTCTGTCACACACATTCCTATTACAAGGGATGTTTACATTCCTTGTAATAGGAATAAAAGTGATAAAAAAAAAAAAGGAAAATAATTGTAAAAAAATAAATAAATAAGTAAAAAAAAAAAATTGAAATGCCCCTGTCCCCGGTAGCTCGCGATCAGAAGCGAATGCACACGTAAGTCGCTCACATATGTAAACGCCGTTCAAACCACATATGTGAGGTATCGCCGCGTGCGTTAGAGCGCGTGCAACAATTCTAGCACTAGACCTCCTCTGTAATTCGAACCTGGTAACCTGTAAAAAAAATTAAAGCGTCGCCTATGGAGATTTTTAAGTACCGAAGTTTGGCGCCATTCCATGAGTGTGCGCAATTTTAAAGCGTGACATGCTAGGTATCTATTTACTCGCCGTAACATCATCTTTCATATTTTCCCCAAAAATTGGGCTAACTTTACTGTTTTGTTATTTTTTAATTCATGAAACCATTTTTTTTTTTTTTTTAAAAAGGTGTTTGAAAAATTATTGCGCAAATATCGTGCAAGAAAAAAAAAGTTGCAATGACCGTCATTTTATTCCCTAGGGTGTCTGCTAAAAAAACATATATAATGTTTCGGGGTTCTGAGTAACTTTCTAGCAAAAGAATGATGATTTGTACATGTAGGAGAGAAGTGCTAGAATAGGCCCGGTATGGAAGTGGTACAAAAAGCCTGGTGTTGAAGTGGTTAAATACTAATACGTGTCAGCGCTCTCTAGTGTACGCTTTGTGATGTTCTTTAATCCTACATTCTGTGAGCACCGCTATTCTCATTGCCCCAGTGAAAACGTCTCTTACGACAAAACGTACGTCGGGCGGAGGAAGTAGCGGTGACGTCAGCGCGCCCACCGGGGCGCCGAATGATATTGTATACAGAATGCCTGTTGTTTTTAGTCAGTTTTGTAAGTAGATGTCTTTTTTAATAAATATGAGCGGAAGTTGCGCAATGAGGCTCTCTTCCCTTTTTTATATCATGCCCCACATGATTTTGTGGGATTAATATACGGTAGAGTGTTCTTTTGGCATGGTGATCTCAAGAGAGTGTGCCTGAGTGATTGCTTATCTGTATCGGCCTTCCTGCTGGGGGTTACTTTCCATACTTATAGTGAGGGTTGTAAACGAGGTCAGACCCCTAACCAGGTCTTCTATTCTGGTAAAAGGCTAACTTTTCACCTTTGTAGTGGAACACGTTTGGTGATCACTTGCAGCACTAGCACAATAAGACGTGCACATGTTGAACACTATACTTTAACCAATCGGTTATTTGGGACTTTTTGCGTCTTTTAATAGTTTTTCTGGACTCTTCTGCACATTATTTTCTTTGCGTGATGGTACAGATTTTTTTTTGTGGATTATATCAATTTGATGAGTTCACTTTATTTTTTGGCTTGAGGCACTATATGCACTTTATAAATTATTTACTGAACTACATTTCTGAATTTATGTATGAACGTATTTGATGACAGCGCAACATTTCTTTCTTTTTACCTGCAAATCAATGTTTTTATGTGCAACTGTCAGTAGTGTTACTTTTTATCAGTTAGGCTCCATGTACACAGAAGCTCAAAAACGGTCGTTTTTAAAGCAGCAGAAAAAGCTAGCTTTTATCTGCGTTTTTTTACTAGCGTTTTTCAGTGTAGCGTTTTTAGCTTTTTTTTTTTTTTTTTTTTTTCAATGGCTCAAAAAACGCTAAAGGCTCGCGACCAGCGTTTTTGAGCGCTTATTAGCGTTTTTCAGTGTTTTGCGGTTTTTTTTCTGCCGAAAAACGTCAATTTGAACGCAAATTTCTTGCGTTCAGAAAAAAGAAAGCCCATTAACTCCACTGCTCATTAAAGCTAAAAAACGTTATGTGTACATGAACACATAGGCTAACATAGAGTGCAGTTAATGGGCTTTTAAAAAAAACGCCCATTAACTGCAGTTTATCAGCTTCTGTGTACATGGAGCCTTACTATGTACCTTCCCATGTACACAGAAGCTCAAAAACGGTCGTTTTTAACCCCTTCCTTACTGGGCACATAAACCCCCTTCCTGCCCAGGCGAAATTTCAGCTTTTGGCACTGCGTCGCTTTGAATGACAATTGCGTGGTCGTGCGACGTGGCTCACAAACAAAATTTGCGTCCTTTTTTCCCCACAAATAGAGATTTATTTTGGTGGTATTTGATCACCTCTGCGGTTTTTATTTTTTGCGCTATAAACCAAAAAAAGAGCGACAATTTTTTAAAAAAAACAATATTTTTGGATTTTTGCTATAATAAATATCCCCATTTTTTTTTTAAAAAAACGATTTTTTCCTCAGTTGAGGCCGATACGTATTATTCTACATATTTTTGGTTAATAAAATCGCAATAAGCGTATAGTGATTGGTTTGCGCAAAAGTTATAGCGTCTACAAAATAGGGGAAAGGATTCTGACTTTTTTTTTTTTTTTTACTATTAATGGCGGCGATCTGCGATTTTTGCCAGGACTGCGATATTGCGGCGGACATATCGGACACTTTTGACACATTTTTGGGACCATTCACATTTATACAGCAATTAGTGCTATAAAACTGCACTGATTACTGTATAAATGTGACTGGCAGGGAAGGGGTTAACACTAGGGGGCAAGGAAGGGGTTAATGTGTTCCCTATTAGTGTTTCTTACTGTGGGGGGAGGGGGACTGACTGGGGGAGGAGACCGATCTGTGTCCCTATGTACAAGGGACACAGCATCAGTCTCCTCTCTCCCTGACAGGACATGGATCTGTGTGTTTACACAGATCCATGTCCTTGTCTGTGTACAGGCTGATCGCGGGTGCCTGGCGGACATCGCGGCCGCCAGGCACGCGCATCGGCATCTCAGTGATGCGCCGGGCGTGCGCGCCGGCGGCGGCGCTCGCGCGCCCCCAGTGGCCGGAGGAGCGGAGGCCGTATAAACACGGCCTCCCGGCATTGTAGAACCACTTTGCGGCCGTAAAAACTCGTATGACGGGCGCAAAGTGGTTAAAGCAGCAGAAAAAGCTAGCTTTTATCAGCGGTTTTTTAATAGCTTTTATTAGCGTTTTTCAGTGTAGCGGCCAAAAACGCCAAAACGCCAATAAACTGCAGTTTATCAGCTTCTGTGTACATGGAGCCTTAATGTCATTTCCTTTTAGGCTCCATGTACACAGAAGCTGATAAACTGCAGTTTATTGGCGTTTTGGCGTTTTTTTAAAAAGCCCATTAACTGCACTCTGTTAGCCTATGTGTCCATGTACACATAACGTTTTTTAGCTTTAATGAGCAGTGGAGTTAATGGGCTTTTTTCTGAACGCAAGAAATTTGCGTTCAAAGTGCCGTTTTTCGGCAGAAAAAAAACGCTGGTCGCGAGCGTTTCTTTGCGTTTTTTGAGCCATTGAGAAAAAAAAAAAAAAGCTAAAAACCGCTACACTGAAAAACGCTAATAAGCGCTAGTAAAAAAACGCTGATAAAAGCTAGCTTTTTCTGCTGCTTTAAAAACGACCGTTTTTGAGCTTCTGTGTACATGGAGCCTAACACTGAGAGTAGATGGTTTTCATTAGATTTATATATTATTGTCTTATGTCAGGGGACATGAATTATTTATTCATTTTGGGTTTGAATTTGCTTACATATCATTCACACATTATTATTCTATGTCATTAGTAACCATTCATTCGCTTTGGTTTTTCACTGGCTATATTAACTGTATATGTTGGTATTTTTATTTACTTTGAGCACGGCACAGTTTCTGCTAAAATATATATATATATAATTTCTTTGGCTGCAGCAGGAATTAAGCCCCCTGTTGCTTTTGGTGGCTGCCACCGCCTGGTAATCGAGACCCATTGAAGTACATGGGGCCACTCTACAAGTGCCCAGCAACTGCATGCTTCTTCAGGGTCCAAGAGGTTAAAGCAGGTGGCGAGAAAGTATCACAACGTTGCCTGTTTTAACCCCTTGTTTTCTGTACTGCAAGTGGTTGCAGGGCACTTGCAGAGTGGCCTCATTCACTTGAATGGGTCATGCTTTGCAGGTGCTACCCTCACCAACCATGACAGGGTGTATAACTCCTGCTGCGGTTGCGACATGTGTACACCCCTGGCCACTGCAGCTAAAGGGGGTGTGGTTGGGGCAGGGGTGGTAAAACATGTCTTTACTACCCCCAAAACTGCAAATGTAAATTAACCCTTACTGTTCTGAGCCCCCTATAATAAGGTGACCAGATTTTTAAAATGAAATCCGGGGACATTTTTTTTTTTTTTTTACTAGTAATGGCGGCAATCGGCGACTCTTTGCCTGTCACCACCTGCCTCGCAGCCTGTCAAGTCTTACTCTCCGGGCCCCGGCTACTACTGGTAAGATCACTCCGCCAGGGAAGGCAAGGAGATAGACAGGCAGTTCGCCAGGACTTGAGCCAAGGCAGAAGAACGTGTAAGCGGGAGCGGAATGGGCATGCACCCGAAACTGAAGAAATATTCCCTCCGCTCCGACCAGCACATGATCATCAGAAAGGGGCACAGATAATGGAAAAAAAATACACCCCCTAAGCTAGTAGGAGTGGCGGAGCGGGGGGGTGTAATTCAGATTTTTATTTTTTATTCTGCTCTGACTGTCTTTGAAATTGCCACGGCCCCTGTTCAAATCCAATCCGGGGACAGATTTGGTCCGGGGACAGTGTTCTCAATCCAGGGACTGTCCCCTGAAACCAGGGATGTCTGGTCACCTTACCCTATAAGGCTGCTTTCACACTGATCTGCTGCGGTTTACCTGCGCCGTGGGTGCAGCACAGTGCATCTGCAACTTTCCTGGGTTAGCTGTGCTTTGTCATAGACTTCTATTACATCCTGCAGGTGTGGTGCACTTTCTGAAAGCGCAGCAAAACTCCTGCATTCAGAAAGCACACCAAACCCGCAGGATATAATAGAAGTCTATGGTGCAGCAAACCCACAAGTTCACTGCACTGCACCTGCGGTGTGGGTAAAGCACAGCACATCAGTGTGAAAGCAGCCCTATACTATTGTGCCCAGTGTATTGCTTCACACTGAAAATCTTTCTTCCTGCTGCTAGCACTACTCTGGAGACCGCTAGTCGGGATAAGAGGTGGAGTGCAGTTGTTATCCCTCCACATGGAACATGAGACGGCACTACAGAGGAGGCAAGGGATTTTGTAGCTCTTGCTCCAACTTTACAAGTAGTCCCTCTGCATTGCACTCTTTTTTTTTTTTTTACAGAAAAGGCATTGTACTCTATCTAATGCTCTGGAATTGCGGGTCAGCAAGCCCAGACCACGATTTACCAGTCACCTGGCTGCGATCTACAGGTTGCTGATCCCCGTCCTATACCAATGGGACAGGAAGTGAAGGGAAATCTCCCCAATGAGACACATATAGCAACATATTTTTAGCAATGAATGCATTGACCAATAAATTGTTGGCTTCTAACATTTAAAGCCATATAAACATTTTTTTATGTAAAATAAGGATACTACGGGAGGGTGGAAGAAGAACGTGTTTGTGTTGCCTCTGTCACTTTATAAACTACTGTAAAAAATGACACCACAAAATTTCATTGGTTGCTGTGAGAATACATTTACTTCTGTTTTTTTCACAAGACTTGTTTTTAATAATGATCCAAATTCATTTTTTTTTCTCTTGCTTTTTCCACCAGAACTAGCGTTGGACGATTTCATCCTCACCCATACTCTGTTTCTGCCTACGGATGAACTTCTGGTCCAGTTACAACAATAATATCCTTCTTGTTTTATTCTGTACATTGAAATACTTTATTAGGCCTGTATTAGTGATTACCTGTTCTTTTAGGTTTGAAACTAAAGTCCAACTCCAGCCCAAACTTTTTGTTTTGGGCAGAGGCTGGAAGGGACCCCTCTGAGGAGACTTGCAATAACTTAGGAACACAGGGATTCAGAGACTGTCGGGTTATACTGCCGCCTACAGGAGGTTTGGACACTGGCAAACAATAAATGACCGGCTCCGGTCCTTTGATTGGATGAGCCGCAATGCCGTCACTCCCGCGCATGCATGCAGGAGCCGCTGTTCAAGGCAACATGGTGTGGGCAGATTTCTGCCAGTCACAGGCTGTGTCACTTCACTCCAGCTTGAGTCTTAAGCCTCATACACACGATCAGACTTCCATCGGGCTTTTCCGTGGGTTTCTGTCCGAAAAGCGTTGGCCGTGAACTTGGTATGCATACACACGACAGGACTTTTTCAGCCAACAAACACGAACGTAGTGACGTAATAGATGTACTACATGGTTTTTCTGCTCTTTAGCGCCACCCTTTGGGCAACTTCTGCTATTGTTGGTTGATCTTTAGCATTGGTTCTGAGCATGCGTGTTTGTACTTTGGACTTTAGTCCGATGGACTTGTGTACACACGATTGGATTTTGCTCCATCGGACATTTGTTGCCGGAAAGTTTGTCTGTTTGCACAGCGAACATTTGTCCGATTGAAAAAGCAAAAAAGGTTGTCCGATGGAGCGTACAAACGGTCAGATTGTCCGCAAAAACAGGTCCGTCAGATGTTTTTTGTCAAAAAGTCTGATCGTGTGTATGGGCCTTTAGAATAAGATGAAGCCTCCATTAATCAAGATGTAATATTCCACCCCCATTGTGTTTAGCTGGTTAGTGGGCATGGAGGAGGAGGGAAGGAGTGGGCTGTCATTTACCACTGTATATGCCCACATGTGTGACTCTTAGTCACATGGACTGCTCTGATGTGATAGGGAGGAAATGCTAAGTGTAGAAATACACTGAAAACTGAGCATGTGCAGAGCTGCCAACACTTCTCTGCAAAATCCCTAGCTGAATTGGGGGACATGGACAGAAGGGGACGAGAGAGAGCAGCAGGATCAACCAGGTTTTTTTGCAGAATACAGAAAGAATCTCATAGTGACTGAGTGAGTATGAACAGCATGTAATACACATTTATTGATAGTTTTTTATGATGTGTGTTTAGTGACACTTTAATGATGGAGATATATGATTAAGCTCTTTTTGGGTAAAACCTGTCAGAGTAAGGCTTGGTCTGGGCAGACACTTCTGTAATATAGTCCTTCAATCATAAAACTTTGTGAAGGCTGATGTTAAAGTTTGGCCAACTTGTTTGTCTCATAACCCTTTCTTCTCCCCGTATGCCTTTATTTTATGCTACTGTCCAAGGAGGATAGACATATTTTCTCTGCTCTGTACCTTTTTGTTCACTAACTACTTTTTATATATTTTTTTCAATCCTGTTCCTGCTACATAGCTGGTGTCTCTACAGAACTATCCATATGGGTGCTTCCTAAGGCTTACTTTGGAGTACTGTATCCAGAATACCCTGTACTGGACATGCGGGCTAGCTTGGAATGTGACCTTCGGGCACTGGGCTCTGCATTATAGTGCTTTCCAGATGTGAGTGTACTGTGTTGACTACGGAGCATTCTCCTGGTGTGGCACAGCCCCAGCTGTGATCCTGTCTGAAAACTTACTGTGTTTGTAGGCCACGGGGGCTGAGTACATGGAGCCTCCTCGTTACTAGGACCACTGGGCACCATTAAAAATTCCGGCTTTCCATCAGTTTTACAACGGAAGAAATGATTGCTGAGGGATTGAGCTCTGATTCCTTCCACTGGGTGGAGTGTTGCACGTGTGTGCATGATCCTTGCGCTCTTTATAGTTCCTTCAATGCTGAGGAAGCTACTGCTCCTGACTGCAAGTGATGCATGGAAATCATTTTCTGCGACCTGTCTACAGTGAATTGGTCACCTTTCGCTGCCCGGTCCTCTCCTGTTACCAACAGCCGGATTCATAAGTATTCAAGCCCTTACTATGTGGACACATAGGGAACAGTCCCGCTTTCCTGGGTTATGATCCACTAACGATCATGGTACTGCCTGCAATGTATCCATTGGGGTGCCTTAGACTGAGGACCTGGAATTTTACAGTCTGCTAAAGTCTATGCCATTTTTTGAGTCTTTACTTGCTCTGTTGGACATGGCTTCTCCTTGACTCTTTCACCGCAGTCATACAGGATTTTATAGGCCAAATGGCACATTTGACTGCTGGCTCTGACCATAGCGCTCATTCTTCTACGACTTCCCTCTCCAGTATGTCTGATGCCTTGTCTGATCTTCACTTATCAGCTTCTGAGCATTTAGCCATGGAGACTCTGTCTAACATTGAGTTCCTTAAGGCCCCATTCACACCTGAGCGTAGTGTTTTTACGCAGAAAGTCACGTGATTTTCCTGGGATTTTGATGTGTTTTTGCCGTGATTTTGTACAGGTCACCAATGTAAAAAGCAGAAAAACGCCTGTAATCTGCCTAAAACAACAAAAAAAAAAGTTTCAGAACTTGTTTGAGCTTCAGGCGTTTTGGAGCTTCAGGCATTTTGGATTGGAGATGTGAACCATCTCCATAGGGAATAATTGATTTTTTCCCCTCCAGCGTTTTGTAGCTTCAAGCTATAAAACGCTCAGGTGTGAATGGGGCCTTGGTTCTTAATAAACTCCTAATCCAAGGAGTCAAGGATCTCTGCCATTACTCCCAAACTAGAGACCATCTTGGCTCCTATTGACACCATAGGATATTTCTACTTTGTTTTGAGTCCCTCAATGAGCCCGAAAGAATATGGGATTTTTGTAGAATACATTTCTTTGAGTTCATTTAGGGACACAGGTCCCAGCCCTCTGTCTTCTATTTATGCTACTAGTATTACCTTGCCAGAAAACGATAGCTTTGTACGCACTACAAACTGACAGCTCAGGTCTGAGCTGCTGTAATAACAATCCTATGTTAGAACAGCGATCTCCTCTGCTGTGCTATTGTGTTCTGAAAGGGCGACACCACCCACCGCCCCCTGCCAGAACACTCCGGTCAGCACTCTCAGCCATTGGCTTAGAGCGCTTATCGGGAACCAGTCGGCAGACCTTTTTCGGTCATGACCCTTGGACAGAAGCCGGCTGAACGACCAGCTTCTGTTGGACCGACTCCACTACACACTGGCCGAATGTCGGCCGGTTTCTATTGAACCGGCTGATGCCACCTGACGTTCGGCCTGTGTGTCCTAGGGTCAAGGCATGTTGGGAGTAGGTGGGTTATCCTTGGCTAGCCCACAATGGTTTTTGTTTGCCAGTGTCCAACCTTCCTATAGGTGGAAGTAAACCAGAAAATCCTTTAGGAGAAAGAGGAGTGAGACACATGATCCCCCATGTTTGAAACTACTGGGTATTACTCATCCGTCATTGCTGAATGAAGCGGCGAGGGAATATGTGCTGGGGAGAGTGGCATTGAAAATGAATGTTTTGCTTTGTCTTGCAAAGACCAGCATAGGTTCACTTTAAGAACTGTTGATATAGTGTACAGCTTAATGGGTAAGCTAATACACTAATTGGATTCTACCTAAAAAATAATGTCATTAAGGAGTGAGCGTCTGTTTTTTATAATTGCTCAAGTGACGTCAGGTTGTAAACTCCAACAAAACAGTCGAACGGAAGTAAATGGGTTTTTGTGCAATTTGTAAAAAGCTTTGGATTATGTTGGAGCTAGTAAACTTGGATAGTAAATATTCTACACCACACCAAATCTTACAGTAATAAGAATGTCAGGTTATAATTTACTTTTCAGGCAGTACAATGTGCCTAACCACCTTTGGAACATACAGTGGATATAAAAAGTCTACACACCCCTGTTAAAATATCAGGTTTCTGTGCTGTAAAAAAAAAAAAAAAAAATGAGACAAAGATAAATCATTTCAGAACTTTTTCCACCTTTGATGTGACCTATAAACTGTACAACTCAGGTGAATAACAAACTGAAATCTTTTAGGTGGAAGGAAGTAAATATGGTTGCTTAAGTGTACCTTTTTGATTTTATTAAAGCACTGTCTTTTTGGGTATGAGTCTATTCGCATGGCACACCATGATTTGGCAATATTTGCCCACTCTTCTTTTCAAAAACACTCCAAATCTGTCAGATTGCGAGGGCATCTCCTGTGCACAGCCCTCTTCAGATCACCCTATAGATTTTCAATCGGATTCAGATCTGGGCTCTGGCTGGGCCATTCCAAAACTTTAATCTTCTTCTGGTAAAGCCATTGATTTGGATGTATACTTTGGGTCGCTGTCATTCTGAAAGATGAAGTTCCTCTTTATGTTCAGCTTTCTAGTAGAAGCCTGAAGGTTTTGTGCCAATATTGAGTGGTATTTGGAACTGTTCATAATTTCCTCTACCTTAACCAAGGCCCCTGTTCAAGCTGATGAAAAACAGCCCCAAAGCATGATGCTGCCATCACCATGCTTCACGGTGGGTATGGTGTTCTTTTGGTGATGTGTAGTTTTGTTGTTTTTGCGCCAAACATATCTGTTGGAATTATGGCCAAAAAGTTCAACCTTGTTTTCATCAGACTATAACACATTTTCCCCCATGCTTTTGGGAGACTTAAGATTTGTTTTTGCAAATTTTAGCCAGGCTTGGGTGTTTTTGTTCAGAAATGGCTTTCGTCTTGCCACTCTACCCCATAGCCCAGACATATGAAGAATATGGGAGATTGTTGTTGCATGTACCACACAGCCAGTACTTGTCAGATATTCCTGCAGCTCCTTTAATGTTGCGGTAGGCCTCTTGGCAGCCTCCCTGACCAGTTTTATACTTTTTAAATATGCAGATAAGGAATTCTAATTGTCTCTGACTTTCCTTGGCTGCACACTTTTTCCAGGTCAGAGACTCTTAAAGTAGCAAGAGGTTTGGTGTAATATCCTTGAAACTAGTATTTTCAGAAGGCGGTCCGCAATGGTGGCCTTTTAGTTTGCAATCATAACTGGTTAACTTTAAGCAAATGAAAATGTACAAAATGAATTGCACACCAGGCAATCACTTGCTTGTTTTTGCAGCACTAAGGCTATTCAATACCTCATCTGGATCTGTCCTAAAACTAGAAAAGTCACTCATTTACGATTTATTGCTGTTCTGTGAGACATAACGTCATAATTGGTAATGTGTCCCTGCTGCTAAATTCCCTGAGATGATTAGAGAAGACACATTTCTGCCCCCGCACCAATATTCAGGACATATCGGACAATATTTATGCAAACCACCGTTTTCTATTGCTAGCACTTCTAAGCTCGGACTGTGCGTCCAAATTAGGGACAGATGGAAGAGCTGTCAGCGGATATCCCTTTTACCTGTAAAAATACACTCATCGGCCACTTTATTCAATACACCCGTTTAATTGCTTGGTAACACAAATTGCTAATCAGCCAATCACATGGCAGCAACTCAATGCATTTAGGCATCTAGACGTGGTGAAGATGACTTTCTGAAGTTCATACTGAGCATCAGAATGGGGAAGAAAGGGGATTTAAGTGACTTTGAACGTGGTATGGTTGTTGGTGCCAAACAGGCTGGTCTAAGTATTTCAAAAACTGCTGATCTACTGGGATTTTCACACACAACCATCTCTAGGGTTTACATAGAATGGTCCGAAAATGAGAAAATATCCAGTGAGTGGCAGTTGTATGGACAAAAATTCCTTGTTGATATCGGAGGCGAATGGGCAGACTGGTTTGAGATGATAGAAAGGCAACAGCAACGCAAATAACCACGCGTTACAACCAAGGTATGCAGAATACAATCTCTGAACGCAAAGCACATCGAACCTTGAAGCAGATGGGCTGCAGCAGCAGAAGACTACACCGGGTGCCACTCCTGTAAGCTAAGAACAGGAAACTGACTCTACAATTCACACAGGCTCACCTAAATTTGGAAAATAGAAGATTGGAAAACGTCAGAGTAGAGGTCAACCGATATATCGGCCGGCCGATATTTGACCATTTTGGAGAAATCGGCATCGGCCGATTTATTATCCAAATTGGGCCGATATTTAACACTGGCCGCACCTCAGCCAGCAGAGTGTGGAGAAGGGAGAGCAGCGACGGATGAGGCAGAGCAGCGCTGCGCCGCGGTTAGTGAAACTTTATGGAGAAAGAGAGGAGCTGTCATAATTGAGGTTGGATGTCGGGGCCCAGCTCTCCAACACCAGCCGATGGGATCTGGGCGGGCTGCTACGTGTATGTGGCCCCACCCCTTTCTTAAACAGCCCAATCATTGGCTGGATAGCTGCTGGTCCCGCCCACCTCTGAGATCACGCTGAATTTGTCAGCTCCTCTCTCTCACTCCATACAGTTTCACACACCGGCGCTGCAGAGAGCAGTTTCACACAGTTACACTATTGGCTGTGAAACCTGCCATTGCCATCTGCTAATGCCAGCCAATGCCAACCAGTGCCACCTGCCAATCAGTGCCAACTAGTGCCATCCAGTGCCACCTGCCAGTGCCACCTTCCAGTGCCAATTAGTGCCACCTGCCAATGCCAATTAGTGACACTTGCCAGTGCCACCTGCCAACCAGTGCCACCTGCCAGTGCCAATTAGTGCCATCTGCCAATCAGTGTCACCTGCCAGTGCCACCTGCCATCCAGTGCCAATTGGTGCCATCTGCCAATCAGTGTCATCCAGTGCCAATTGGTGCCATCCAGTGCCACCTGCCAGTGCCAATTAGTGCCACCTGCCAACCAGTGCCATCTGCCAAAAAAAAATCAGTCTAAAATATCGGTCGCAAAAATCTGCATCATGTATCAGCCATCGGCAGCCCCGATTTCTAAATATCGGCATCGGCCAGAGAAAAACCCATATCGGTCGACCTCTACGTCTGAGTCTCGAGTTCAGCTGTGACATTCAGATAGTAGGGTCAGAATTGGGCATAAATAACATGAAAGCATGGATCCATCCTGCCTTGTATCAGCGGTTCAGGCTGGTGGTGGTGTAATGGTGTGGGGGATATTTTCTTGGCACACTTTGGGCCCCTTAGTACCAATTGAGCCTCGTTTAAACACCACGACCTACCTGAGTATTGTTGCTGACCATGTCCATCCCTTTATGACTACAGTGTACCCATCTTCTGATGGCTCCTTCCAGCAGGATAATGCACCATGTCACAAAGCTCAAATCATCTCACCACTGGTTTCTTGAACATGACAATGACTTCATTGTACTCTAATGTACACTGTACTCCAACACAGTCACCAGATCTCAATCCAATAGAGCACCTTTGGGATGTGGCGGAACGGGAGATTTGCATTATGGATGCGCAGCCAACAAATCTGCAGCAACTATGTGATGCTATTGTATCTTAATGGACCAAAATCTCTGAGGAATGTTTCCAACACCTTGTTGAATCTATTCCACAAAGTATTAGGCAAGTTCTGAAGGCAAAAGTGTTCCCAACCCATTACTAGCAAGGTGTACCTAATAAAGTGGCTGGTGAGTGGATGTTCCCTTATTTTTCATTTAAACCATCATTCCACCTGTCCATACTTTGGTCAAACCATACACCATGCTTTTGGTTTCATGTTGTATTTTTCCTTAATTTAAACACTTTCTGTGGGTGCAGCCGACATACATCTCCGACGTGGGAAGGAAGTGATGCTCTGCAGAAGAAGCAAGCCGTCCTCTGTGCTCTTCTGCATCTCCTGGACACCTATAAGGACTCTGTGCAGGAAGAGGAGCGCACTTTCCAGCTAATCAAGGTAAGAGCCAAGAAATAGGAGCCTTCACAAGTGCTTAGGGTGACCCATCAATGTCCAGGAGACGGGCAGATCCCACTTCTGTATAACACTGCATGTCAAAGGTCATGGTGTGGAACTCGAAGGTCAAAGGGTCACTTAAAACTTGATTGGAGGTTAGAAGGTTCCTATTACTGAGGTTAATGGCTCAAGGTCACATCTTCCATATACAATGACATGCGATCATCCAGTGCTGTGCAAAGTGTGGAAACAATAGATCACTAACTGCTGTGCTAAAGGTTACACACTGTTACCATATGTTATTGGATTTTTCTGCTAGTGAAGATCCAATTTGATAGCTGCACATTGTACTATGAAACTTATTTTTTTTTTTTTAACCACTTGAAGACCAAGCTTTTTCTGCCACTTTTTGTTTACAAGTTTAAATCCGTATTTTTTTTTTTACTAGAAAATGACTTGTATCCCCCCAAACAACATCCTTCTTTTTTTTTTTTTTTATTAACAGAGACCCTAGGAAATAAAATGCAGATCGTTGCAAATTTTTTTGTCACACGGTATTTGCGCCGCGTTTTTTCGACTGCAATTTAAAAAAAAAGCATTTTTTTTTTAATGAATTAAAAAACAAAACACTATGTTCCCCAATTTCTTTGTATAATATGAAAGCTGATGTTACCCTGAGTAAATAGATAACAAGTCACACTTTTAGGCCTCATGCACACTGGACATTAAAATAACGTTCTAAAAACGCCAGTAGCGTTGCAGTGAGTTTTTCAACTTTTTTTTCAACGTTTTTGCAATAGCATTTTTTAGCCTTTAATAGTGTTTAGTGTTTTTCCGCATTAACGCTTTTGATCCATTGAAAAAAAAAAAAACGCTAAACACTGGTGAGCGACATTTTTGAGCGTTTATCAACGTTTATCAGCGTTAGAGCGTTTTTACAGCTGAAAAAACGTCTCTCAGAACCCACTAGTTTTTGTTTTTTTCCTGCTCAAAAACGCCACTGCCCAAAACTGCTGATAACAGCCTATGTGTGCATGGACACATAGGATAACATGATGGAGAGTTTAATGACTGTAGAAAAAAAACATCTACAGTCAAAAAACAGCTGCTGTAAAAACGTCAAAAAAAGTCCAGTGTGCATGAGGCCTTAAAATTGCGCACGCTCATGGAATGGCGACAAACTGCGGTACTTAAAAAATCTCCAGAGGCGAGGGTTTAAAGGGGTTGTTAAGGTTTTTTTTTTTTTTTTTCTAAATAGGTTCCTTTAACCACTTGACATCCCACCCATAGTCATATGACGTCCACAAGAGGGATCTCCCATCCTGGGTGGACGTCACGGGCTTCCCGGCGGGGGCGCGGGCGCCATCGCTCGGGACCCGGTGCACGTGCCCTGGGGCCATGATGTCCGCCGGGAACCTGCGGTTGCCCGTAATCACGGCAGGACCGTGGATCTGTGTGTGTAAACACACAGATCTAGGTCCTGTCAGAGGTGAGGAGACCGATGTGTGTTCCCAGTACAGAGGAATACAGATCGGTCTCCTCCCTATGTGAGTCCCCTCCCCCTACCGTTAGAATCACTCACAAGGGAACATTTAACCCCTTCAGCGCCCCCTAGTGTGAACCCCTTCCCTGCCAGTCACATTTACACACACAGTAATCGGTGCAGTTTTTTATAGCACTAATCGCTGTATAAATGTGAATGGTCCCAAAAATTTGTCAAGTGTCCGATTATGTCCGTCGCAATGTCATGGTCACAATAAAAATCGCAGATCGCCGCCATTACTAGTAAAAAAAAAAATCTATTCCCTATTTTGTAGACGCTTTAACTTTTGCGCAAACCAATCAATATACGCTTATTGCGATTTTTATTTATTTTTTTCTTTTACCAAAAATATGTAGAAGAATACGTATCGGCCTAAACTGTGGAAAAATTTAGTTTTTTTTTATAGATTTTCTGGGGATATTTATTATAGCAAAAAGTAAAAAATATAGATTTTTTTTTTAAATTGTCGCTATATTTTTGTTAGCGCAAAAAACACAGAGGTGATCAAATACCACCAAAAGAAAGCCCTATTTGTGGGAAAAAAAGATGTTAATTTTTTTGGGAGCCACGTCGCATGACCGCGCAATTGTTGGGTAAAGCGACGCAGTGTTGAATCGCAAAAAATGCTCTGGTAAGGAAGGGAGTAAATTCTTCCGGGGCTGAAGTGGTTAAGCTAGTGCATTGTTGGTTCACTTACCTTTTTCTTCGATTTCCCTTCTAAATGTTTTTTTTCTTTGTCTGAATTTCTCACTTCCTGTAAGCTTGCCCCCATCATCCGAGCCATTCTGGCTGGTGGTTAGTCAGTGTGCTCGCCCCCTCCCTTGGGACTACATCCCTGAGGGGAGACGCTGTGAATGTTCAAAGGAGGGGGCGAGCACGCTGACTAACCCCCAGCCAGAACGGCTCCGATGATGGGGGCAAGCTTACTGAGGAGGAACAGGAAGTGAGAAATTCAGACAAAGAAAAAAACACTTAGAAGGGAAATCGAAGGAAAAGGTAAGTGAACCAACAATGCACTAGCTTAAAGGAACCTATTTAGAAAATAAAAAACGAACCTTTACAACCCCTTTAAATGCCATTACAGGTTACCTGTTTAAAGTTACAGAGGAGGTCTAGCGCTAAAATTAATGCTCACGCTCTAACATTTGCGCCGATATCTCACATGTGTGCTGTGAACACCATTTACATGTGTGTGTGCCTGACTTATGTATGCGCTCGCTTGTGCGCGTGAGCACGGAGGGATGGGGACACTTTAATTTTTGTATTTATTTTACTTTTAGATTTTTACACTGTCCCTTTTTTTTTTGATCATAAGGAAAACAGGTCCTCCTTATGAAGAGATCTGGGGTGAAACACCACAAATCTCTCCCTTCTTTTTTTTTTTTTTTTTTTCCTTTTTTAAAAACAAAATATATATATTTTTTTATTGTTTACTTCCACCCTGGACCAGAAGAGCCCTCCTGATGTCGCTTCTGAAATCATTCCAGCGGTTCATGAGCCATGATAAAAACAATACTGGCTGATATCTTTAGCCATAATGTGTGTGTGTGTGTGTGTATATATATATATATATATATATATATATATATATATATATATATATATATATATATATATATATATATATATATATATATATATATTATACACACACACACACACATATTGTGGTTGACAGTTGGTTAATCTGTTACAAAGCTGAATTAGTAATTGGTGCAACATAACGAATACTTTATAAATAAATGTCAGTTTTTTTGTTTCTTATAAAATTGTACACTTCTGTTCTGTATATTGCTGCAAGAGCCATTAACTCAAGTGAAATGACCAGTTGTTAAAAAAAAAAAAAAAAAAAGTTATTGAAGGACCTCGTCCCCGAGGGATACTACTGCTTATCGTGACTAGTAGCTTATCCTGAAAAAACGCTGTCCTGTTCTTCTTGGGAACGTGAAAGGGTTTGCATGAAATCTGCCAAGGCCTCCATTAATTACATTTTCCCTGCAGGATTTCTATGTCTTGGTGATGCGGGACGCTCCAAACCTTCCACAGCTCGAAGGGAATGTCATCAGACTGCATCGACTGGTGGAGACAGCTGAACTCAGGTAGAAAAATACATAACAAAGATTGACATGTTCTATCCCAACAGTATCGCATTCCACAGTGCTAATGTTGTACAGGAGAAGCAAAGAACTCCACGCAAATTGGGAAAACAAAAATGATTTTTGACTATTGGGGGAAAATGTTAAATAGATTTTTGAACCATTATACACAACCCTACTATATATTATACACAACCCTACTATATATTATACACAACCCTACTATATATTACTAGTAATCTGTACAGACTAGGTGAAATCTTAGATTAGCTTGTTCTGGTTTCTGAAAGGAGGTAAAAGGCAGCAGAGCTGCAGGAATGACGCAAATCCCTGTAGTGCCCCATCAGCAGGTCTGCCATTGTCACTACTTATGCATTAGTATTGGGTGGTGAGGAGGGTAGCAGCATTCAGATTTCAGAATTCTGGTATTTTTTAGGTGACTGTGGCCAGATCCGATAGAGAGATTAAAGAATATGTTACCCCAACATTTCATATTCCTGATGTGTACCATGTGCTTGTGTTAAAAAGTATTCTCTTCTTTTTGTATTGTGTCCTCTCTTTTATTTTAAATGCCTGCCGTTTTTGCCAGTCTCCCTGCTCCCCTATTCCAAACTGACCTCACTAGGCATGTGAGAAAATTCATCCCAGCGTGGTCAGTTTTCTGGCTGTGCTTGCAGCTCAGCCTGACTGTTCTCCAATGATCAGATATGTGCTGACACGCCTCCCCCGCACAGCTATGCACTGAGAAGATCGGTGTAATGCCGTTTCACCACCCCCAGTTCTCCAAGCCCCTTATGTAGCCAAGAACGGAGATTATCTGATCACTTATTAAAGGATAAGTTCACCCTTTCACAAAAGGAGGGGGGGTGGATTTTTTAAATTTATTTTTATGCTTTATACAAAAATCTTTTGTCTTTCATCTCCATTTTAAACTGAATGGGTTGTCATGCACGCTCCCTCTAATGCATTCAGTATCTGATCAACAAAATGTGCACAAGGGCCTTGTGGCACCTACCCAGCAGGGAAGGGAGCACATGTATTTCAACTATGGACCAGAACTGTCATTTTCTGTGGGCTCCATTCCCTTCTCCTTTTTATGTAGCAGACTTTGCTGTTTGCTAAGATCAGCAGGTATATATTTCCATTTGTATGTGCCCAACCCTTTAAGAAACACTGAACTGTACAGAGAGTAATGTTTGGTCCTTTTTTTTTGTAGCTTAAAGGATACACTTGAGCCTTATCCTAACATGTCACATTTCATGCAGGCTTACAGATGGCAGTGCGGCTCCCTGCTCCAAACAAGTCAAGCCCCTATTCCGCCATTTTCGACGGATTGACTCCTGCCTGCAGCCACGGGTAGCATTCAGGGGTTCCGATGAAAGTAAGTTTTTTTTTTTATTTTTTTTTTTATGTCTTTTGCTTTGTAGTGCTGTCAGTTTAACACTGAACGAGCTTCCAGGAGGGGAAAGCTGTGTTTCTGCTTCTTCAATGTTTAATTCGCCAAAAAAGAATGCAGAACTTCAGCAGTAATTTTTTTTTCTGTGGTCACCAATCCATTGGTTCAGTACTCTTCCAATTATTTCATGGAGGAACTGTGTGCATAGAGCAATGGTTGTCAACTTATGAGCTAAAAGGGGGGTCTCAAATGTGGCCCCTGACATAACCAAAGGGCCACATATAATGTTCAATACAGGTGGTCCCCTACTTACAAACATCCGACTTACAAACGACTCCTACTTACAAACGGAGGGAGACAACAGGAAGTGAGAGGAAATCTACCCCTAGGAAGGGAAATTTTCTCCTGTAAGAGTTAATATGGGAAAAAGGTGTCTCCTCTCCACTGATGCTTTATCACAAATCCTTGTTTCCCTAAAAAACCCAAATTTTCTAAATCCAACTGTCATGGGGACAGAAAGTGAGGTGAAATTTTCTGAGCTGGGGCACAGACAGCAAAACAAATGTTACAGGGGTGATGATAACCCTTCCCTATGTTTTCAAAAAAGCTTAAAAATAGATTTTTTGGCTGGAGCTACACTTACAAAATGTACCTGTTCCAAATTACAAACAGATTCTACTTAAGAACAAACCTACAGTCCCTGTCTTGTTTTTAACCCGGGGACCTCCTGTATACTGTATGTAATGCTTGAGAAGACCGTCAAAAACTGTGCAGATCTAATTAAAGAGATGAGGGTCAGAGTGTGTGGAAATGCTACATTTTTGCCTGGGGATATGCTGCAAAAGACCATAGGAAACCGGGAACATGTTACATGAGGCTAGTAGAGATCAATGCTATTACCCCAATCAATATTCCCACTATAGACTGCTGAGGTCTAAGGGCTGCTTATCATATACCAAAGGGCCGCAGGTTGGGCGCCAAGGTCTTAGACTTGGAGGATGCTTACAAAAGCAAGGTACAACATTTATATAGAGAATGTAACTGTAATACTGAGATTGTTTTAGACTGGAGAACTGTTAAAAAAAATTAGTTGAGTCCATATGTTCTTCTGTGTTCGAACTTGATGGACCTTCTTTGACTTTTACTGACAAAATATTTTAGTTTTCTAGCCTGACAGTATTATTATTTTCATCTTCAGTCTTCTGCAGGGTCTATATGCCGGACCACTCATATGTTACCATCCGAAGTCGCCTATCTGCATCAGTCTCGGACATTCTCAGCTCTGTCTCTGAGAAGCTGCAGTATTCAGAGGAGCAAGGACAGAGGGAAGAGCCTCTAATTTTAGTGGCGGTTACCAGCGCTGGAGGTGAGTGCGACTTGTACCATTTTTAGAGTTCATCTGAGTAGACATATATTTAGGCTGAATGAGTAAGGCTGTGCAACAAGCGCCAGTAAAATATAAAGCATTAAATCAGTGTTGGTAACAAGATCTTGATGCTGGTAGATCTTGGCACAGAAGAGGTAGATTTTGGCACCCATAACTCTAGCACTTGGCTGCTATAACAGCTGGAACTGTGTTTTAATTTGTAGAGCAGACAATGGGCTTATATAGCGCCAACAGTTTACGCAGTGCTTTACAATGTATAGGGGGGACAAGATGGTACCACATCAACCCCCCCAGTCTGACCACCCATGCCATGTGTCCCAGGCACCCTGTCCTATCTGCAGGTCTAGGACTGGCATGGTGTGTGGAGTGGAGGGAAACCAGTGAACGTCTGTTTGCTAATCTCCACTCCAGTGAATGAATACAGAACTGACATGTAGTAATGTCGCTTCCAAGGTCAGCTGTCACTAACATATGCTCCATTAACTTCTGTGGAAGGCAGAGGAGACATTAGGGGTCAAATAGACCTCTGAGGTCTCAATAAAGAGAACCTGTCATTACAGTATGAGCTCGCATGGAGAACTATTAGCCTCCTATGTAATGGCAATAAAAAAACAAAAAAAAAACAAGTAAAATAAAAACATTTATATATATTTTCACAGTCCTACGTACATGCACATAACATTAAAGCATGCAGTTCTAGACCTTCCCTACTCTACTAAAAATATGTTATTAAAGGGATTTCCTATCACTTCCTGTCCTGACAGAATGCTGAAATCACCCCAAAGAGGACCAAAGACAGGTCTCAAAAGGTGACAGAGTCTTCTCCAGTCTACCCAAAAAATGTATTACAAACGATTTGACTGGTATTCAGTTTTAAGGTTAGGTTTAGGGAGTTAGGTGGTAGGTGCAGTTTCAAGGTTAAATGTTTCGGCTTAATCTTAAGTGTTAGCGTAAGGTAAATGAGGTTAATGGTTTGGTTAAGGTTAAAGGATATCTTTAAGAGGTCAGGGAGATTAATGGTTATTTAAAGCCTTTTTTTAACAGTCAGGATAAGCATTAGGTTAAGTTTAGATGTCTGATCATGTGTATACTAGTGCTCTATTTAACAATTGGTTTTCGTACCAAAAGTCCTGAAACTTGAACTCATGCAGTCACCGCACACTCGCAGCCCTGCAACCGGTTGCAACACCATATGCACAGTGTTGACTATGTGTTTAGGCTTGAAATTTACCAGCATTCCTGTAATCTATAGCAATAATCTATAGCAAGCATTCAGATTAGATTTTTTTTATTTTTATTTTTTTAAGCCACATCCCAGAATGGTAATTTCTGGTTTGTTGCTACATGTCAGTGATCTTAACATGTGATTAATGTGACAGACCTGGCCGGGTAGGTCTGTCACAATCATTACTCTCTGGTTCACCCTACTAAATAAGCCTGTTTGGTACAGTATATGTAAATATTATTATTATTATTTTTATTATTATACAGGATCTATATAGTGCCAACAGTTTGTGCAGTGCTTTACAACATGAGGGCAGACAGTACAGTTACAATACAATTCAATACAGGAGGGTTTAGAGGGCCCTGCTCATTAGAACTTACAATCTAGAAGGGAGGGTCAAGTGGAACAAAAGGTAATAGCTGTGGGGGATGATCAGATGGAAAATATGAAAATACAGTTAAGTGTGGGTAGGATAGGCTTCTCTGAAGAGGAGGGTTTTCGAGGATCGTCTAAAAGCTAATAGAGTAGGAGATAATCGGACAGATTGGGGTAAGGAGTTTCATAGGATTGGCGAGGCTCTGGAAAAGTCCTGGAGGGGAGCATGGGAGGAGGGGATGCGGGAGCTAGAGAGCAGGAGGTCTTGAGGAGAATGATTAGGTTGGTATTTTGAGATTAGGCTAGTGATGTAGCTGGGGGCAGAGTTGTGGATGGCTTTGTAAGTAGTTGTTAGTATTTTGAATTTAATTCATTGGGTGCGCGTAAGCCAGTGGAGGGATTGACAGAGAGGAGTAGCACACAGTGCGATTGGTAAGGTGGATGAGTCTGGCAGCAGCATTCATGATGGATTGAAGGGGGGGATAGACTGTGTAGAGGGTAAGCCAATAAGGAGGGAGTTGCAGTAGTCGAGGTAAGACCAGGCAGTGAATTTAGAGCTTTGGTGTGTCATTGGTTAGAAAGAGGCGTAATTTTGGAGATGTTGAGGCGGCAAGATTTGGACAGTGATTGGACGTGGGGCTTAAAGGAGAGTTCAGAGTCCAGGACTACATCTTGGCATGCGGGGATAGGCACATAGTTGTGCCATCGATTTTGACAGAGAGATCAGGGGAAGAGGCACGTGGGGGAGGATAAATGATGAGTTCGGTTTTGGATAGATTAAGTTTGAGGAAGTGGTGTGACATCCAGGCTGATGTATCTGATAGTAAATTAGTGATACGTGAGGCGACTGAAAGAGTGAGCTGAGGGGTATAGAAATAGATTTGGGTGTCGTCAGCATAGAGAGATGGTAGTGGAAGCCATTGAAGGTTATCGGCTGACCCAGGAAGGAGGTGTAGATTGAAAATAGGAGAGGTCCAAGAACAGAACCTTGGAGTCCAAACGAGAAAGAAAGAAGTAGAATTGTAAGGAACGCTAAAGGTGCGGTTGGATAAGTAGGAAGAGAACCAGCGAAGATTACAGTCACAGAGACCAAAGGCGTGGAGTTTTTTTTGAGGAGGAGTGGGTGGTCAACCATATCAAAGGCAGCAGAGAGGTCCAGGAGTAGGAGTACAGAATTGTGTCCATTGGTTTTGGCCGTTAGTAGATCGTTTGTTTTAGGAGAGCAGTTTCTGTGGAGTGTTGACGACGACAATCCAGACTGAAGGGCATGAAGAAGGCTAATGATCACCAAGGTGGTCGCTCAGTCGGTTGTAAACCAGACAATCAAGGAGTTTGGTTAAAAAAAGGGGAGCAAGGAGATGGTAACACACAAATGGCCCCTGCCTCCACCTATAACTGGCCTTCACAGCAAGGAGCACATGGAAGGGCAAACGCATAAAAGACAAAAAACAGAACATTTCATAGCTCAACTCACCAACCAGTCTGCTGACCAACCATGTTAACCTGTCCAACAGTCTGCGTTAAAAACAGGAACAAGGAGATGGGGCGTAGGTTGTTAAGATTGGATGGGTCCAGTGAGGGATTTTTAAGTCTGGGACTGACATGTTTTAGAGAGTTGGGAAAGATGCCAGAAGAGAGGAAGAGATTCAAGATTTGGGTTAGAGAGTGTAGAATAGAGCCACAGGGTGAACGTAACATTTGCGAGGGAACAGGATCCAGAGGGAGGGTGATTAGATGGGTGTTGGCAAGTAGTTTAGAAACCTTGTCTATAGTGGTGGGATTGAAGAAGGGAAGTGTCAGAGAACGTACCTTGCCGGGCGTGTTGGTGATCGCTTTGGTGTGCGTTCGCGTGCGCCGATGCGCGCTGATGTTTGGCATGTTCCCGTCCGCGCTGGTGCACTTCCCAGACCGCGGGCGCGCGTGCCTGTGCGCGTTGGTGTGCGTGCGGGTGCATGTGCGCGCATTGCAGGCGCGCGCCCCGACGCACGCCGGTTTGCCTATTTAAACTCCTGGAACACTTCAGACCGGTGCTGTCTGATCTGCAGTCCCCTGTGTATCCTGCTCCTGTTGTTCGCCCGAAATCTGACCTTCTGACCACCCGGCTTGTTACTGGACTTTCCCTGCTATCCGCCTGCACCCGACCTCGGCCTGTCTTTGACCCTGAACCTGCCTACCCCACTGTACCATATTGCCTGAACGTTGCCGAACCCTGCCTGTCTGACCGCTCCTTCTGCATCTGCCCAGCTGCGCTGCTCTATACACCTGCCTGCCTACCTGCCAGCCTGCAGCCTGCCTGGCTTAGCTACCCTCCTGAACCCAGGATCCGGAGCCGCCTTCCAGGAACCAATCTCAGGCTCTCTTACCCTTCCGCACTCCCGTGTCTCCTGTCTGCACTACCAGGGGCCCGTGAGTCGGATCCGTACGGGTGACCTCACTCTGCTCCAACGGACTCGCTGATCAGGTGCGTATCTCCCTGACAGTATCAGACAGCCATGTCCGAGTCCGAGCAGGGGAGGGATCCCATGAAGGAATTATGCCGACACCTGAACGGGCTGACGCAAGCCGTGAAAGACCTCCAAGCCGGCTATACCAGGTTGGAGGAAAGAGTTCAAGTCCTGTCCTCGCCTGCCAGCCCGCAAGGCACCACATCCACGGGATATCCGGCTACACCTTCCGTCGTCATGCTTCCTCCGGAACCCAGGGTCCCTACACCCGAGAAGTTTGCGGGCGATCGCAGCAAATATCGTGTGTTCCGCAACGCCTGTGAGCTTTTTTTCGCCCTGCAACCCCGCACCTTCTCCCTGGAAGTAACCAAGGTGGGCTTCGTCATCTCCCTGCTGACCGACGAGCCGCAGGCCTGGGCTCACCGCCTTCTAGAGCAGAAAGATGCCTCCTTGGAGACCCTTGCCACGTTCTTTGCCTCTATGTCCCAACTCTACGAGGACCCGCAACAAGCGGCTACTGCAGAATCCGTTCTTCACTCTCTCCTGCAAGGCCGCAGAGCAGCCGAGGACTATGCGGCAGAGTTCAAACGTTGGAGTTCCGACACAGAGTGGAATGACGCTGCTTTGCGCTACCAATTCCGGATGGGCCTGTCGGATCAGCTCAAGGACGAGCTAGCACGTGTCGGAGTTCCTCAAACCCTGGACAAGCTAATAGATCTGTCAATTCAGATCGACCGGCGCCTGAGAGAGCGCCGCTCCGAGAGGACCTCCAGTCAGTTCCGACCCACCTGGTTGCTCCCCAAGGTCTCAAACCCAGTCCGTCTTGCACCTCCGTCTTCCCCGTCACCGGCCTTAGATGACCCGGAACCCATGCAACTGGGCTTACTGCGCCCTTCTCTCTCTCCCGAAGAACGCCAGCATAGGCGTAGCAACAATCTGTGCATGTACTGTGGCGAACCTGGACACTACGTGAGATCCTGCCCGGCCAAGATGCGTAAGTGCCTGCCTGTTTCTTCTACTTGTGCCTCTTTGTTGCCTAACCCAACTTCTCACTTGGCTCTCTCCATCTCTTTACAGCCCCCCGTAAGGACTTCCGCAATCCTAGTACCCGCCATAATTGATTCGGGGGCATGCAGCTGCTTTATCGATTTGACATTTGCTGCCAGTCATCACATTCCCCTGCAGCCGAAATCCCGGGGACTTGCAGTACACCTCGCTGATGGCTCCTTTATCAAATCCGGCCCCGTCACTCAGGAAACCGTTCCCTTGTTGGCCTCGGTGGCAACCCACCATCAGGAGTTCCTAAGTCTGGATGCCATCCCCTCTCCGCTATTCCCCGTCATTCTGGGGATGCCCTGGCTGCAAGCCCATAACCCCAACATTGACTGGGCTACAGGGAGGGTTAAATTCCTCTCTGATTATTGCCAGCAACACTGCCTGCAACAAGCCTCTACCGACCATCCTCACCTGCTCTGTCTGGACACAGACCCTGACCTTCAGAAAACCATCCCTGAGCCCTACCATGACTTTCTGGACGTATTCAGTAAGAAGGGAGCAGAAACCCTTCCTCCTCACAGACCATATGATTGCCCTATAGAACTTTTGCCTGGGACCGAAGTACCTTTTGGGAGGATCTTCCCGTTGACCGAGCAGGAATTGGGCACCCTGAAGGTCTACATCGACGACAACCTAAAAAAAGGGTTCATCCGCCCGTCCACCTCGCCTGCAGGTGCGGGCATCTTTTTCGTTGAAAAAAAGGACCATGCCCTACGCCCCTGTATTGATTATCGGGAGTTGAACAAGATCACCATTAAAAAACGTTATCCCTTACCTCTCGTGCCGGAACTTTTCCAGAGGCTGGGAACGGCGGTCATATTCACCAAGCTTGACCTTCGAGGAGCGTACAACCTGATCCGCATTCGAGAGGGGGATGAGTGGAAGACGGCCTTCCGCACACGGTTCGGGCACTACGAGTATCTAGTTATGCCGTTCGGACTGTGTAACGCTCCGGCTACCTTCCAACATTTTGTCAATGACATCTTCCGTGATTGCCTAGACTTGTACGTCATAGTATACCTGGACGATATCTTGATATTCTCCTCCTCTGTAGACGACCATCGCAGGCATGTCCGGAATGTCCTTGTTCGGCTCAGACGACATGGGCTTTACGCCAAGCCGGAGAAATGTGAGTTCGAGCGGCAAAGCATCCAGTTTCTCGGTTTGATCATTTTGATTGAGGGCATTAAAATGGACCCTCAGAAGGTGTCGGCTATCCTGGACTGGCCTGCCCCCACAGATAAAAAAGGGGTCCAGCGCTTCATCGGATTTTCCAACTTCTACCGGAAGTTCATCAGAAGTTTCTCTGCAATTGTCGCCCCTCTTACCGAACTGACCAAACAAGGAAACCGATTCTATTGGTCCCCTAGAGCCCAAGCTGCCTTTGACAAACTGAAGGAATTATTTGTCTCTGCCTCCATCCTGAAGCACCCTGACCCTGCATTACCTTTCGTCCTGGAAGTGGACGCTTCCGAAAATGCAGTGGGGGCTGTGCTATCCCAGCGTCAGGGGGCTAAAGCCTTACTTTTTCCAGTGGCCTTCTTCTCGCGCAAGCTTTCCACGGCGGAACGGAACTATGACGTGGGTGACTGGGAACTCCTGGCTATCAAGGCCGCATTAGAAGAATGGCGTTACCTGCTCGAGGGGGCGGCACACCCCATTTTGGTCTACACGGACCACAAGAACCTCGAGTACCTGAGTACAGCTAAGAGGTTGAAGCCAAGGCAAGCAAGGTGGGCACTTTTTTTCTCAAGGTTTCTGTTCCACATCACCTACAGGCCTGGCTCAAAAAACATTAAACCGGACGCACTGTCCCGAATGTTCAGCACTTCTGAAGAGAACTTACCTGTTGACACCATCCTCCCTGCCGGGAACTTCCTGCTGCTTCAAGAAGACCTCATGCCCCGTATTAAGCGGGCGTCTGCTGGCTTGATCTCTCTTCCGGAGGACTGTGTCAGGGCACAAGATGGTCTGATCAGGCACGAGGGCAAAATTCTGGTCCCTGAGGGTCTTCGGATAGCTGTTCTGGAACTTTGCCATGACCACAAGTTGGCCGGACATTTCGGTACCTTGAAAACGGCCGAGCTTATCAAGCGCACGTTCTGGTGGCCGCAGCTGGGTAGCGACTGCAAGAGATATGTGGACTCATGCAACACCTGCTCCCGGAACAAGAATAGCCGGATGAGGGCCTGGGGTCTATTAAAACCTCTACCTGTCCCTGAAAGACCCTGGAAGATGGTGTCGATGGACTTCATAGTGGAGCTCCCCCTGTCCGAAGGATTCTCCACGGTCTTCGTTGTCGTTGACAGGCTGTCCAAGATGGCTCATTTTTTGCCCATGAAAGGTACACCTTCCGCCATGGAGACGGCGAGGGTTTTTATCAGGGAGATAGTGAGGCTCCATGGAGTTCCGGCAAGTATTGTCTCAGACCGAGGCGCCCAGTTCACCTCCAGATTTTGGAATGCTCTTTGTGGTTCTCTGGAAATTGAGTTGGCATTCTCTTCGGCGTACCACCCTCAGACGAATGGTCAAACAGAGAGAACCAACCAAACATTAGAACAGTACCTCCGTTGTTTTTCCTCCTTTTCCCAGGATGATTGGGTCTCCCTACTCCCCATCGCTGAATTTGCTTACAACAACTCCCTGCACTCTGCCACTAAGCAAACCCCATTCTTTGCCAACTATGGATTCCATCCCTCCTTTTTGCCAAGTACCATACCCGAATGCACTATCCCTGCAGTGTCCGAAACAATGGACTTCTTCATCTCCAATAACAAACTTCTATGGGAGACCATGTCTAAGACCCAGGAGTACAACAAGAGGATGTTTGATAGGAAAAGGAGAGGGGAACTCATTCTGGAGCCTGGCAACCAGGTGTGGTTTTCCACAATTAACCTAAAGATGGCCTGTCCGTCCAGGAAGCTGGGCCCTAAGTTCATGGGACCTTTCTCGGTAAAGAGGAGGATCAACAATGTGGCATATGAGCTCGACCTGCCTAACTCCCTGAAGGTCCACCCAGTCTTTCATGTGACCCTGTTAAAGCCGGTTGTCCCTAACCCCTTCGCTGGCCGTAACACTGGCCCACCGGAACCTGTTTTGATTGACAACGAGGAGGAGTTTGAGGTGGAGGCAATCCTGGACTGTAGGAAGAGACACAACTAGGTGCAATATCTAATTAAGTGGAGGGGTTACGGCCCAGAAGATAACTCCTGGGAACCCGAAAGCGGCATACATGCGGAGGAACTCATGCAAGCTTTCAGGAGGTCTCATGCCGCGAAGATCGCTCAATTGGGCATCCGGAGGCTGCCCTAAAGGGGGGGGCACTGTCAGAGAACGTACCTTGCCGGGCGTGTTGGTGTGCGTTCGCATGCGCCGATGCGCGCTGATGTTTGGCATGTTCCCGTCCGCGCTAGTGCACTTCCCAGACCGCGGGCGCGCGTGCCTGTGCGCGTTGGTGTGCCTGTGCGTGCGGGTGCATGTGCGCGCATTGCGGGCGCGCGCGCATGCGCCATTGCGCGCGCCGACGCACGCCGGTTTGCCTATTTAAACTCCTGGAACACTTCAGACCGGTGCTGTCTGATCTGCAGTCCCCTGTGTATCCTGCTCCTGTTGTTCGCCCGAAATCTGACCTTCTGACCACCCGGCTTGTTACTGGACTTTCCCTGCTATCCGCCTGCACCCGACCTCGGCCTGTCTTTGACCCTGAACCTGCCTACCCCACTGTACCATATTGCCTGAACGTTGCCGAACCCTGCCTGTCTGACCGCTCCTTCTGCATCTGCCCAGCTGCGCTGCTCTATACACCTGCCTGCCTACCTGCCAGCCTGCAGCCTGCCTGGCTTAGCTACCCTCCTGAACCCAGGATCCGGAGCTGCCTTCCAGGAACCAATCTCAGGCTCTCTTACCCTTCCGCACTCCCGTGCCTCCTGTCTGCACTACCAGGGGCCCGTGAGTCGGATCCGTACGGGTGACCTCACTCTGCTCCAATGGACTCGCTGATCAGGTGCGTATCTCCCTGACAGGAAGTAATGATTTTACCTGTGGGCATGAGGTGTAAAGCGTGAAGGGTATCTGAACAGTACAGATCTCCTAGCAAATTGTATCAATCATCTGTTTGAAGTGATTGGCGATGTCCTGGGCAGTGAGTGAGTCGGTGGGTGGAGGATGTAGTAGAGTGTTGAAGGTAGAGAAGAGTTTATGGGGACGGGATGATAAGGTGTTAATGAGATAAAATAGGGCTGCTTGGCAGTGAGGAGGCAGGAATTGTATATTTGGAGGGCAAATTTATACTGGTTGAAATCTTTCTGAGACTTCGTCTTACGCCACAGGTGCTTAAGAGCACGGCTGTGTTTTTTCAGACTTCTAGTGTCATCTGTCTGCCAAGGTTGAAGGGGATGGGGCCTGATTCTGTGTGTAGTGAAGGGGGCCAGTGTGTCCAGTGAGGCTAGAAGTGAAGTGTTGTAGACAGAAGTCAGACTAGGTCGATGCAGGACAGGGGTGAGATTTGTGTCATGGAGGTGGTCAGTAGCAGAGTAGAGAAGAGAAATGGTACCTACATTGTAAGTTCTGGAGGCTAGGGACTGGTGGAAGAGGTTCAGTTACTCCTGAGGTCCATTCATTCAAACAGATCTACATAAAGGGGTCTGTTTAACATTAAGATTCACCCATACAGGGTCTATAAAAAGTCTACACACCACTGATAGTGTCAGGTTTCTGTGATGTAAAAAAAATAAGACCAATAAATCCTTTCAAAACTTTTTCCACCTTTTTAATGTGACATAAAAGCATGATGCTGCCACCACCATTCTTCACAGTGGGTATGGTGCTCTTTTGGTGATGTGCAGTGTTGTTTTTGGGTCAAACATATATTTTGGAATCATTTCCAAAAAGTTCAACCTTTAGTTTCATCAGACCATTTTCCCACATGCTTTTGTGAGACTTCAGATGTGTTTTTGCAAAATTTAGCCGGACTTGGATGTTTTTGTTTGTAAGAAGTCTTGCCACTCTACCCCATAGCCCGGACATGTGAAGAATACTGAAGATTTTTGTCACATGTACCACACAGCCAGTACTTGACAGATATTCCTGCAGCTCCTTTAACCACTTCCGGACCAGCCGCCGCAGTTAAACTGCGGCAGGTTGGCTCCCCTGGGCCAACTGTCAAAGCTGTACTTTGGGCCTTTTAAGATGCTGTAGGAGGCGCGCGCACCCGCAGCGTGTCCCCGGAGCCGATGCGAGTGCCCAGCGGGCGCGATGACCGTCGGGCACCAGCGATCGCTCGTGACAGCAAGAACCAGGATCTGTGTTTGTAAACACATATCCCGGTTCTCTTAGGGGAAAGGAGACAGTATGCACACCAATCGGTCTCCTCCCCTAGTCAGTCCCACCCCCAGTTAGAACACACCTAGGGATCACCGTTAACCCCTTGATCGCCCCCTAGTGTTAACCCCTTACCTGCCAGTGACATTTATATAGTACTGATCGCTGTATAAATGTCAAAGGTGTCAAATTTCTCCAGCGCAATATCGCAGTCCTGATTAAAAATCGCTGATCACCACCATTACGATTTATTATTAAATAATAATGCCATATATCTATCCCATATTTTGTAGACGCTATAAATTTTGCGCATACCAATCAATACATGCTTATTGCGATATTTTTGGTAAAAAAAAAAAATGTAGAAAATGCATATCGGCCTAAACTGAGAAAAAAAAATAATTTTTAATTTGGGATATTTATTATAGTAAAAGATATATTGTGTTTTTTTTTTTTTTCAAAATTGTCGCTCTTTTTGTTTATAGCGCTCATCATATACCACCAAAACCAAGCCCTATTTGTGGGGGAAAAAAGGACATACATTTTGTTTGGGTACAGCCCTGCACGACCGCGCAATTGTTCAAACGACGCAGTGCCGTATCGCAAAAAATGGCCTGGTCAGCAAGGGGGTAAATTCTTCTGGGGCTGAAGCAATTAATTTTGCTGTAGACCTCTTGGCAGCCTCCCTGACCAGTTTTCTTCTCGTCGTTTTATTAATTTTGGGAGAGACGTCCAGTTCTTGGTAATGTCACTGTTGTGCCATATTTACTCCTACTTGATGACTGTCTTCACTGTGTTCCATGGTATATCTAATGCCTTGGAAATTCTTTTTTACCCTTCTACTAACTGATACCTTTTAACAATGAGATCCCTCTGATGCTTTGGAAGCTCTCTGTGGACCATGGCTTTTGCTGTAGGATGCAACTAAGAACATGTCAGGAAAGACCTACTAGAACAGCTGAACTTTATTTAGGGTTAATCAGAGGCACCTTAAATGATGGCAGGTGTGTACTGACTCCTATTTAACACAAGTTTGAATGTGATTGCGTAATTTTTGAACACAGCTACATCCCCGGTTATAGGAGGGTGTGCACACTTATGCAACTACATTATTTTATTTTTGTTTCCTCCCCCTAAAAGATTTCAGGTTGTTGTTCAACTGAGTTGTACGGTTTATAGGTCACATTAAGCCCAGGTTCACACTGGGCTGCGGGAGTGAAGCCCTGCCAGTTCAGCTGAACTCGCACGATTTCACTCCCGCTGGTCAGTCTCGATTTCGGCCGCGATTGCAGAGACATCTGTGCAGGTTTCTGCACAGATGTCAATGTAAATCGCGGTCCAAAATCGCAAGAAGTAGTACAGAAACTACTTTTTGAAATCGGTGCTATTGCCGGCAATTTGCAGCAAATACCGCCGTTTTGACATGCGATTTGACATGCCAAATCGCATGTCAAAACGCACCAGTGTGAACCAGGGCTATAAAGGTGGAAAAGGTTTTGTTTTGCATCACAGTAAGTTGACATTTTAACAGGGGTGTGTAGACTTTTTTTTATAGCCACTGTATTTCTAATGGGATCATATAGGAAACATGGGTGAAAGTTGTGCAAATCTTTTTGTAAACGCATTGATAAATAGACTCCAAAGTGGTCATTGAGCTATATGGCAGAAATGGTATAAGGCAGAAGGATACCTGGGGGCCCTCTGTTACATTAAAATCTGTCTACACCGTGTACAATTAATAAAAATGATATAAATGCTTCCTTTTAGGAACTTCATCTGTAGTGTATTGCTGAGACTGATGTATCACTAACCGTCATTTCAAGAGGTGCTCAGGGAAATCGTGAATAGGAAAACTCCTTCCCATTACATAGGGAGGCTGGTTGGTGTTTTACAGCTCATTAACTCATACAGGAAAGCACTGCTCTTTAGGAGAAGCGCTAGAATATATACTTGAATAACTGCATAGGTTTCTATGGCAGCACCTTCTCTAACAAGCAGAGCTGACGTAACCGGTAAGGGCTGAGACTGAATACATTTATTTCTCTTATGTAAAAGTTAATGAGCTGAAGGCCGTATGTCATTGAATATCTTCATGTAAAGGAGGAATGGGTTGAATTCTTTATTGAAGAATTTTTTTTTTTTTTTATTCTCACAAAAGATTTAACACACAGCTAGTCAGCTGTAAGGGACTAAATTCTGTAATCTTTTGTGTGGGGGCCAAGTTCTTTCACCAGCAAAGATGTGTTGAGTGGAAAGAACAACTGCATACTTAGGGCCCGGTCACAAGACGTGCATGCTGAAAGGCTCCATTTTAGCACGCAGGATGGTGTCTGTTTAATGGACAGGGAGGGGGCGCTGCGATGTGCTGTTTCCAGTTTTTTTGTTTTTTTTTTACTTTATTGAGACTGTACAAATGTACACTTCATTCAGGTCTTGGCACAGCAGTGCAGTGAGCTGCACTACAGCGTGGTGACTTATGATATCCACTACAGAAAAATGCAGCATGTATATTTTTTCCTGCAACGCACATTACATTGTAGAGTAAACAGGGCACATTGCAGTGTAAACAGGGCACATAGAAAACAATTGTGTTCTATGTGTCCTAGTAGTGGCTTGCGTTGTTCCATATGCTAAGACAAACCCACCGGGGAGAAAAAGAAGAACCCCACTTTTGTTCCATATGCTGTTTGAGTTTGTCACTTCACAATCAACTGCATTCTGAATGCTGGAGCACAAAAGTACACTGGCTGCTGTGTGGAGCAGGGTGATTGGATTACATTATGCAACTGCTGGTACAGCCTGCTACATGCAGAGTTTGAATTGCTTTAGAGGTTTGTAAGCTAGTAGTCACCATACTTCATGTTATGTTTTATGCATAAAAGTTGCATTGCCTGTAGCAACCAGTGGTATGCAAGTGGGTAGGGTTCATTTTACACTAATATTTATTTTGTAGTTATTAAAGTGGTTGTAAACCTAGTTACACCACTTTAACCTACAGGTAAGCCTATATTTAATAAGGCTTACCTGTAGGTACTGCTTTTTGAGCCACTCCTTTGTTGTCTGGGAAGTATGTTTTTGGTTGTCATGCTGGAAGACCCATCCACGACCCATCTTCAGTGTTCTGGCTGAGGGAAGAAGGTTCTCATCCAAGATTTTACAATACATGGCCCTGTCCATTGGCCCCTCGACGCAGCAAAGTTGGCCTGTACCATTTAGCCGAGAAACGGCCCCAAAGCATAACGTTTCCACCTCCGTGCTTGACTGTAGGGATGGTGTTCTTAGGGTCGTAGTCAGCATTTTTCTTCTTCGAAACCCGGCGAGTCAAGTTAATGCCATAAAGCTCAATTTTGGTCTCATCTGACCACAGCACTTACTCCCAATCCTCTATCTAAATCATTTAGATGTTCATTGGCAAGCTTCAGACGGGCCTGTACAAAGTGCCTTCTTGAGGAGGGGGACCATGCAGGCGCAGCAGGATTTCAATCCATGGCGGCGTATTGTGTTACCAATAGTTTATTGTTTGGTGACGGTGGTCCCAACTGCCTTGGGATCATTCACAAGCTCCTCCTGTGTAGTTCTGGGCTGACCCCTCACTTTTCTCATGATCATCCTTACCGCATGAGGTGAAACCTTGCATGGAGACCGAGGGCGACTGATGGTTATTTTGTATTTCTTAATTTGCGAATAATCGCTCAACAGTTGTCTCCTTCTAACTAAGCTTCTTGCTGATGGTCTTGTAGCCCATTCCAGCCTTGTGTAGGTCTACATTATTGTCCCTGATGTCCTTTGACAGCTCCTTGGTCTTGCCCATGATGGTGAGTTTTGAATGGAAGAAAAAGATTCTGTGGACAGGTGTCTTTTATACACATAACAAGTTGTCGTTGGGAGAACCTTATTAAATTGACAGGACTAATCTGTGTGCCACATGAGAACATACTGTAGTCTGTGGGAGCCAGAATTATTGTTGGTTGGTAGGGGATCAAATACTTATTTTACTCACTGAGCTGCAACTCAATTTTTTCAACATTTGTATTGGGTTTTTTTTCTGGATTTTCGGTTGATATTCTGTCTATCATTTAAAATACACCTATGATAAAAATTATAGACCCTTCATTTCTTTGTAAGTGGGTAAACTTACAAAATCTGCAGGGGATCAAATAATAATTTTCCCCACTGTATCTATAGTTTTGCCAGCTTCAGTGGCCTTTTATAGGATTCATTGTAGTTGCAGTTGGCCATGGCACACCAGTGATTTGTAGCTGCTTAGATGAGCCTTGTAGTCTGCTCCAACAGAAACTCGGTCGCCAGCTAGAAATCACTAGAGTAAAAAGCAGATGGATTTATAGCTGCTACAAATCTCTGCTGCAAAGTTTCTAAGGTGACATGGCGTGATAAACTAGGAACACAAAGAATGAGTACACTAACACTAAGATTAAGCACCCAGGGACCCAATGTCGGGGGCATTTATTAACGGTATTCTGTACATTTGAGGGGGGAAGATTTAACAAGCTGAGGATCATATGCCCAGAAATTCCCCAACAGGAGCCTGAGCGTATACTGAAGAGAAGATGGGAGTAAAAAAAAGTCTCATAGTTTGTGCCTGTGAGAGTAAAATGAGCTCTTTCATTGGTGTCAGTGGGACACCAATTATCAGGGCTGCTGCTAGGCTGTATGGGGCCCCATGATTTCTATCTAACAGGGCCTTCCCCCGGCCAAAAGCAACTCAGGACATAGATTTATCAGTCCCTTTTTCTGTAGCCTCTGCTGCACAGATGAATTTATAAGAAGCGCTCCAAGGCTTCTTGCTCAATCACAAATGGAAGCATAGTAAACAGTTTGCTATGCTTCACTGGTGAATGGACACAGGAATGATTGGTACCGATTGCTCAGTGTTCATTCAGGACAGCAGGGGTCCAATAAATGACATCCTAAAAAATTGGCCTGTGTGCCCACAGCAGCTGCTGGTGGGAGAGGAGAGGAGGGAATCTGGCATTGCTGCGGGTGAAAGGGACACACAGGGGTCCCGACAGCAGATGGAAGTGATGCATTTGCTAGAAATAAGCCCCTTGTATTGCATCCAGAGTGGGAAAGGAGAGGAGAAGCTTGCACTGCTGTAGAGGGAACCAGAAGACGATTGGTGTCTGCAATAAGACTGTACAGCCGGCCCTCCTGCTCAGCAGGTGCCCGGGCCCCCCTTTTGAACTGATGGGGCCCGGGCCCAGTACAGGATGGCTGGCTGTACTGCCGTATCAGTGGCCCTACCTATTATTGGCATCAGTAGAATATGTTAAACTCCATCCTTAGTGTCCGTAGCATAAAAAAGTCCCATTGTTAATGTCGGCGGCTGTGAAATAAGCCCCATCATTGGTGTCAGAACAGAAATTCCCAAATGAGGTCCTGGGCATACACTGAAGAAGAAACGATTGGAGTAAAAAAAAGTCCCAAAGTTTGTGTCCGTGGGGTAAAATAAGCCCCATCGTTGTCCATGGGAGTAAAAAAATGCCCTGTCATTGGCATCAGTGGGATAAAATAAGCCTCCTCATTGTTTTCACTGGGAGTGAAAAATGTCCTATCAGTGGGATAAAAACAGCACCCTTTTTTGTTTTGTTTTTGTTTTGTTTTTTGTACTCCCAGCAACACCAATGAGGTTTTTTTTTTTTTTTTAATCTCTATCTATCTATCTCTCTATATCTCTATCTATCTATCTCTCTATATCTCTATCTATCTCTCTCTCTATATCTCGATCTCTCTATCTATCTCTCTCTATCTCTCGATCTCTCTCGATCTCTCTAGATCTCGATCTCTCTAGATCACGATCTCTCTAGATCACGATCTCTAGATCTCGATCTGGATCTCTCTAGATCACGATCTCGATCTGGATCTCTCTAGATCACGATCTCTAGATCTCGATCTGGATCTCTCTAGATCACGATCTCTAGATCTCGATCTGGATCTCTCTCGATCTGGATCTCTCTCGATCTGGATCTCTCTCGATCTGGATCTCTCTCGATCTCTCTAGATCTCGATCTCTCTCAATCTCGATCTCGATCTCTCTCGATCTCTCTCGATCTGGATCTCTCTCGATCTGGATCTCTCTCGATCTGGATCTCTCTCGATCTGGATCTCTCTCGATCTGGATCCCTCTCTCGATCCCTCTCTCGATCCCTCTCTCGATCCCTCTCTCGATCCCTCTCTCGATCCCTCTCTCGATCCCTCTCTCGATCCCTCTCTCGATCTCTCTCCCGATCTCTCTCTCGATCTCTCTCTCGATCTCTCTCTCGATCTCTCTCCCGATCTCTCTCTCTACATTTTTCACTCCCAGTGACAATGAGAAGGCTTTTCTTATACCAATTATAGGACATATTTTATTCCTACTGACACCAATGCGGATGCTAATGTTATCCATACCAATGATAGGGCTTTTTTTTTTTTTACTCCCACCAATCATTGGTATCAGTAGGATAACATAAGCCTCATTGGTGTCAGTGGGAATAAAATAAGCCCCATCATTGATGTTCATAGCATAAAATAAGTCCCATTGTAGGCGTCATTCTCCTTTGAATGGAACTTTGCTGTTACTCTTGGGCTTGGAGATCACTCCATCCAACAGTACCATCGCTTGGCACCTGCTACCTCTCTGTACATTGTCCTGGATTCTACGAGTCAGCCTGTTGGCTGTGACCATAGAGGTACAATGCCCTAAATTCCAGGACGTAATAATGGCAACTATGACCTATAAATTTGAACAGGAAGAATGTCATTTTTGCATTCTTGGTCATTAAGGCCTTTAATGATTGCAATTTTGTATGGGGTATTGGCATAGTGATCATCTTTGATAAGCTGTCTTATGCAACCTATGATGGAGAGCCTGCAGTTCATACCATGTCTGGTATGTGTGGTATGGCATTATTACTGTGTGATGATGAGGACACCACTATGGAAAGCATGAGTTAGATGATAAACTTGAAAACAAATGCTGACGTACACATCTCAGTAGAGCCTGGAGATTACTCATCCTACAAAATTGGGAAACCTGGTTGGGAGACTTTGTCTGTAAGCACTATTTTTTTATTTTTTTTCCCCTTGCCTAAATATTGTAAATGCAATGAAATACAGTTTCATAAATATGACAACTGACCTGAAATAAAAATTAACTGGTTGATTTGTAGAGCCGCTGCTCATAGTCCACATCCTTTGTTGCTCTGTGCAGATGAAAGAAGAAAATTAATTGCTATTTGCAGAAAACTGATATTTGTTTCTTCTAGTGCTCACAATTCTGGCCCATTTAAATGTTAAATTTCTTCCTTTTTCCTGCAAGTCACCATAGCAGAAACCAGTAATGCCAGAATTTGCCCGAATATCCATGGCCAGTGGCTCAATAGCCAAAGCAAAGAGGGGCAACAGGGGACACCCCTGCCGAGTCCCCCTCCTCAATGCAAAGCTCCCAGACAATGAACCAAAGGACCTTATGGCGGCCTGCGGCTGACTATATAGCAACTTCACCCAGGATATATAAATTGGACCAAACCCGAACCTCCGCAGCACCGACCAAAGATAATTCCAATCTATGCTATCAAACGCCTTTGTGGCGTCCAGGGACAAGAGTGCCCTGCCTCCCATGTTATCTGCCCTTGCTTGTACATTCAGGAACAACCTCCGCAAATTAACCGCTGTAGATTTATTTGGCATGAAACCAGCCTGGTCCCCATGCACAATTGAAGTAATCACCCCATTCAGCCGAATGGCCAGTATCTTGGCTAATATCTTGATGTCGCTTTGCAGCAAGGAGATGGGGCGGTACGCCCTTGGGTCTACAGGATCCTTACCCGGTTTGAGCAGTAGTACTATGTTTGCCTTAGACATTGAGGGTGGAAGGGTCCCTCTCTCCCTGGCATTGTTAAACACTCTCAGTAGTTGGGGCAGTATTTCCTCTGAGTATTGCTTATACACCTCCATAGGCAACCCATCCTCCCCCGGGGCCTTACAATTAGGGAATGCACCCACAGCCCCCCGGAGCTCCCCGACAGTAAGCGGCGCCTCCAACTGTGCCCGCTGACCCTCGGACAGCGCAGGGAAGACCAATCGAGCCAGGTATAACTCCAGATCCTCCTGGGCGTATGGCGCTCCAGGACTGTACAGGGTCTCATAGAAACCCGCCAATTCCTCCATAATCAACTCTGGTTGGGAGACTACACTCCCTGTCTTGGACCTAATGGCTCCTATAGCAGGCGAGCGTTGATGGGAGTTTGCAATCCGTGCCAAAAGTCGGCCGGTCTTCTCACCCTCCTCAAAGAACGCCTGTTTCGTAAAGAACCTTTTCTTCTCAGCCGAGGAGGAAAGTAGTTGTTGATAGGCCGACTGACCGGCCACCCATGCTTCTCTGGTCAGATCAGAGGGATCCGTCACATATACCCTCTCTAATTCCTGAACCCTAGCCTCCACTTCTATCAGGAGCTCAGAGGAGGCTCTTTTAACCTTATTTATTTCTCCTATCAGGAGGCCCCGGAGATGCGCCTTAAAGGCATCCCAGTGCCGCACATTAAATTCTACTCCATCCCCGTCATCAAAGAACCTCCGTATATCACCCATTATCTCCTCATGGGAACGAAACAATTTCAACCAAAATGCATTAAACTTCCAGGGCGCCCTAGTTAATTTTGCCGGTGGAGCCACCAGCAACTGTACCACTAGAGCAGAATGGTCTGATACACTACGGGGTCTATGTGTAATGTCGGCTACAAACGGGAGTATGCTCAGGTTCCCCACCCCCAGATCTATCCTAGACAGGCAACCATGGGACTTTGAAAAGCAGGTAAATTGTCTGTCGCCCGGATTGCGATGTCGCCAGATATCCACCCAGCCCACCTCTTGCAACAACGGCGCCAGGGGAGTACTCCTGGCGAGGGCAGAGGGCCTAGGGCTCGGGTGTCTATCCGCCACCTGGTCCGAACAGCAGTTGAAGTCACCGATCACTAGCAGCGGCACATCCGGCCTACCATCCAAAAACGCAAGGAGGAGCCGGAGTACCGCCGCCGTGAACGGTGGTGGGATATATATGCATGCCAGCACACATATCAATGTACCAAACCTGCAGTGAAGAAATACATATCGCCCCTCCTGGTCTATGACACTGTCAAACTCCTGGAAATCCAAGGCTGCATGCACCAGTACACTCACCCCCCTAGAAAAGGAGGTGTGTGTAGAGTGATAAGCTCTCCCCACCCATGCATACCGTAAACAGCATACTGTCTCTGCCGTTAAGTGAGTCTCTTGGAAACCGATTACCCCAGGAAGGAATTTCTTCAAACACATATTAAGCATTGTACGTTTCAAGGGGGAGTGCATACCCCTCACATTCCAGGAAACAATAGAAACCTTAGCCATGAGCATCCGCAATTAAAGATAAATGGTCGGATAATCGTGGGTAGAGACAACAATATAGTCCCCGGGGCAGGGGTGACATCACCCCTCTCGTACCATTCCTGAACCCCGCTGCACGGCGCTCTAGGTGTATTAATTCACGTCTGCTGCAATGTACCTCTTTGAAGTTGTAACTGCTGAAAAAGGGAAAGTTAGTAGGAACAGTGGACCTAACGGGTCCTGGAGCTACATAATCCACCAACAGGGCAGCAGCAACTCCTTTCACGACCGAACGTCGCCATGGTTCAGTCAATTGTAACATCCTCTTATTGGACAACGTGGTGTAAATCACTCTCCTTGCATTGTATAGCCATATAATGTCCCCCAGCCATAAAACAGTAGCCGCAAACAATAATAGGGGCTCCCCCCTGAGTAAATTAAACGCAAGGTGTCTTTGAGCAGCATACAATTCGTGCCATCAGGCACAATCAGAATTCAGACCTTATTCTCCCTCCTCCTGCTCTCGTCGCTGAAGTGATTGTTCGTTCCGATCCAGCCAGGTTAGGGCCTCCTTGGCAGACTCAAAGAATTGTGCCTGGCCCCGCACCACTATGCGGAGCTTTGCAGGATAAAGCATAGCGTATGGAAGTTGCAGGAGTCGCAGGCGGCGTTTCACATGATTAAATTTGGCCCTGCGTCTCTGGACCTCTGCCGAAAAGTCCGGATAGAAGGACACTCTGGTGCCATTGTGCTGTACATTCGCTCGCTCCCGAGCTTGGCGTAACACCGCCTCCCTGTCCCGGTAATGCAGTAGTTTCGCAAGGATGGATCTAGGAGGACCCCCCTGTTGAGGCGGGCAATAGGGCACTCTGTGCGCACGCTCCACCGCAAAAAATGGTGAAAATGAATTTTTGCCAAAAAGTTCAATCAACCAGTTCTCCACATATGTAGTAGGATCCCTGCCCTCCACCCTTTCCGGGAGACCCACTATACGAACGTTGTTCCTTCTGAGGCGGTTCTCCAAATCTTCAGCATGATCGTATGCATCTCTAGACATCTGCAGGGCTGCTCTTGTGTCCTGGGCTATGGGCTGCATTTGGTCCTCCACCTCACTAACTCTGCTCTCCACAGCCGTGGTACGTTCACGGATCTTCTGCATGTCTTGCCTCAGCAAGCCAAACTGCTCCTTTAAAGTATCAACAGAGGCTGTGCATTTGTTCACAGCCCTAAGGATATCAGCCAGAGTGGGTTGCACTGCATCCTGTGAATCTGGGGCTGAAGTGTCCTGCATCACAGAGCCTGCCTGGCCCCCCCTCCTCCTCTCCCCACTGATCTGGGACAGAGTCTGCTTGTATATCAGGCATCATATGTGTGGGGTCCCCTGATCGGACGGGCATCTCGGTCCCCATAGCCCCAGACATCTTCTGGGCATAATACAGCATGTCCTTAGGGGGTTTTTTGGGGGTTTTGGGCGGCTTACTTGCCTTGGGGCCTAGCTTGTCCTGGCCGCGCGGTGTCCCCTTCACTACAGATGCGGCGGCGCCATCTTGGAGCTCCGGCCCCGCGATTTCCGCCTGTCCTTTGCGGGTCATCCCCCTGGTACAGAGAGCCAGTGGTGGTACCTCAGTGGTTCCCGGATCGCAGGCTGCGAGCATAGGTGACCGTCGGACCGATTAGGCGGCTGGGGGAGGATCAGTACCGGATCACTGCTAGGAGCTGTGGGAGATGCGTCCTCTCACTTGCCTGTCTTGGCCACGCCCCCGTTACATTTCTTCCTAAAGAGACCTCGAAAAGATCTCAGGAATAGGATTGGGGGTGGGTGATTATTTCTGGAGCAGGTCTGTCAGTACTAGTGAGAATGTGTCACACACAGCTTGAGCACGTGACCAAATGTATGTGTGTAGAGTGATGGGAGGGGGGCTAGGCAGCCATAGCTGGGAGCGTACATGTGTGGAAAGCCCGTACAGCCTGGATCTGTGTGTATGGCTCTGGAACATTCTGTCAGTGCTTGTGAATGTCAGTATGTCAAAGAGATGTAAAGATGCTGGCAGAGCGTGTCTCTTTGTCTTTTTGAAGAATGACAGCATTTGTACCTTCTTAAAGGTTCCGTTCAACCAAAACTAACATTTCAGCTTTGGGTAGATGCTTGCTAATCCTATTTGTCAAAGACTACGGTGACAAGGTCTCCTAGGTCCACCTACCATGGTATTTGACTCTTCAATAATTTTACTTTATGAAGAATGAAGCGGAAAGAGTGAGACGGCTGGAGGCAAAAAGAGTGAGACTCTAGGGTTAAAGACTGTCCATTTGCAAGGGAATTTGACCTTTTCAGTTTTTTTTTTTCCAAGCTTAGTGAATGAGGTGAGGCTCTGCTGGCTTCCATCATCTAGTCATCTTGCATGTGATTGGATATTCTTTGCAAAGCTAATTTGCACCACATTTTCTAAGCTAAAGGAAAATTTCCTTGCAAAGTGAACAGTATTTTCCTATTTTGCTGATAGCTGAATCACTGAAAGGAGACCTCCCAAATAGGAGCCTAGGCGTATACTTAAGAGAAGGAATCAAAAAAATTCCCATAGTTGGTGTCTGTGAGAGTAAAATAAACTCTATCATTGGTGTCAGTGGGAGTAAAATTTGTCCTATTATTGGTATCAGTGGGATAGGTTAGGCTCCATTGTTGGTGCAAGTAGCATAACAAGTCCCACTGTTTGTGTCGGGGGGAGTGAAAAAGGCCCCATTATTGGTGTCAGTCCAGAAATTCCCAAAATAAGGGCCTGGGCATACACTGAAGAAAAGATGGGAGTAAAAAAAGTCCCAAAGTTGGTGCAATGCCGCGTACACACGATTGGAATTTCCGACAACAAAACCGTGTTTTGTTTTTTTTCCGACGGATGTTGGCTCAAACTTGTCTTGCATACAAACGGGCGCACAAATGTTGCTCGGAGATTCCGATCGTCAAAAACGCGGTGACGTACAACACTACGACGAGCCGAGAAAAATTAAGTACAATGATTCCGAGCATGCGTAGGATTTTTGTGCATTGGAATTGGATACACACAATCGGAATTGAGAACTTTTGTTTTCGGAAAAATAGAGAACCAGCTTTCAAACATTTGTCGGAAATTCCGACAGCAAATGTCCGATGGAGCATACACTAGAGCTGGGCGATTTTGGCCCCCAAAAAAATCTGCGATTTAATAAAAAAAAAAAAACTTGATTCAAGATTTGATCAAGTGTTGTTTTTTTTTTTTTTTTTCTGATGGACACCGCGCCGGGCGGAAGTTTAGGCGAGGCCGCGGCTTCGGCTTAGTCCGCCGCGATCCTGGGAAAAGGCAGCGGACTAGGCCGAAGCCGCGGCCTCGCCTAAAAAATTCTGCTCACCGCGATCCTGGGAAAAGGCTGCGGCTTCGGCCTAGTCTGCCGTGTCCGGCCTCGCGGCCTTTTCCCAGGATCGCGGCAAGCTGTGGGCAGAATTTTTTTTTAGGCGAGGCCACGGCTTGGACCTAGTCCACGGAGCGCCGGTCCTATGGAAAAAAATAATAAAAAAAATTGATTTGGTCAAAATCTGAATCGATTTGACCTCGCAACTCGATTCAAATCGATTTTTTTCCCCCAGCCCTAGCATACACATGGTCGGAATTTCTGACCAAAAGCTCACATCGAACATTTGTTGTCGGAAATTCCGATCGTGTGTACGCGGCATAAGTGGCCAATTTAGACACGAGCCACTTAACTTACCAGCATGTCTGGTGTACCTGGAGGAAACCCAGGCAAGCATGCAAACTCCTGGCTGAAGTTTAAACCAAAAATCTCATTGATGCAAGACATACGTGCTACCACCAAACGCCACTAATGCCATAGCTCCCAATGGTCCCTCATTTGGAGGCTCTGTCCCTCTATCCTCCTTAGTTGTCACTCTTTTTTTGGACCGGTATGTAAAACGCTATTAACAATGTGCTATTTATCAAAAGTATTATGCTCTAATAAACTTTTCACCCAAACCATAAATTATTGCGTTTCTCAATATGAAAAGCCAGTATAAAGGAAATGGTGGTCCAATCATTTTTTGCATATTAATCCTAATGCTCCATGTAATTGGGGGCGCTGCAGGGGTGTGGCTACTTTGTGTCCCTCTTTTCCATCTCATAAAGCTGGGAGGTATGACTAATGCTCATAAAGTTTTATAGGAAGCTTATTGTTGACATGAATGGTCTCCAGGGTCTCTTTTTTAATTGTTTAAGGAATTATTGGAAAGCAGTATCCACTTCAGTTGAACAGGGCGGTCACACACTGATCGAAACTCGTCTTATCCCTGCTAAACCAGTCTGATTTCGATCCATCTGTGACTACCTTAAAGAGGCTCTTCACCCTGTTTGAAAAAAATTAAATACAAATACTGTAGCTGCTGACTTTTAATAAAAGGACACTTAGAGTATCTCACAAAAGTGGGTACACCCCTCACATTTATGTAAATATTTTTTTATATCTTTTCATGTGACAACACTGAAGAACTTACACTTTGCTACAATGTAAAGTAGTGAGTGTACAGCTTGTATAACAGTGTAAATTTGCTGTCCCCAAAATAACTCAACACACCACCATTAATGTCTAAACCGCTGGCAACAAAAGTGAGTACACCCCTAAGTGAAAATGTCCAAATTGGGCCCAAAGTGTCAATATTTTTTTTGCCCCCCAATTATTTTCCAGCACTGCCTTAACCCTCTTGGGCATGGAGTTTACCGGAGCTTCACAGGTTGTCACTGGAGTCCTCTTCCACTCCTCCATGATGACATCACGGAGCTGGTGGATATAAGAGACCTTTCGCTCCTCCACCTTCCATTTGAGGATGCCCCACAGATGCTCAATAAGGTTTAGGTCTGAAGACATTCTTTACCAGTCCATCACCTTTACCCTCAGCTTCTTTAGCAAGGGAGTAATAGTCTTGGAGGTGTGTTTGGGATCGTTAGGTTGGAATACTGCCCTGCGGCCCAGTCTCCGAAGGGAAGGGATCATGTTCTGCTTCAGTATGTCACAGTACATCTTGGCATTCATGGTTCCCTCAATGAACTGTAGCTCCCCAGTGCCGGCAGCACTCATGCAGCCCCAGGCCATGACACTCCCACCACCATGCTTAACTGTAGGCAAGACACACTTGTCTTTGTACTCCTCACCTGGTTGCCACCACACGCAATTGACACTATCTGAACCAAATACGTTTATCTTGGTCTCATCAGACCACAGGACATATTTCCAGTATCCATGTCCTTTAGTCTGCTTGTCTTCAGCAAACTGCAGGCTTTCTTGTGCATCATCTTTAAAAGAGGCTTCCTTCTGGGATGGCAGACCAATTTGATGCAGGATGCGGCGTATGGTCTGAGCACTTACAGGCTGACCCCCTCCCCTTCAACCTCTGCAGCAATGCTGGCAGCACTCATACTTCTATTTCCCAAAGACAACCTCTGGATATGACGCTGAGCACGTGCCCTCAACTTATTTTGTCGACCATGGTGAGGCCTGTTCTGAGTGAAACCCGTTTTGTTAAACCGCTGTATGGTCTTGGCCACTGTGCTGCAGCTCAGTTTTCAGGGTCTTGGCAATCTTCTTATAGCCTAGGCCATCTTTATGTAGAGTAACAATTTTTTTTTATACAGATCCTGAGAGAGTTCTTTGCCATGAGGTGCCATGTTGAACTTCCAGTGACCAGTATGAGAGAGTGAGAGCGATAACACCAAATTGAACACACCTGCTCCTCATTCACACCTGAGACCTTGTAACACGAACGAGTCACATGACATCAGGGAGGAAAAATAGCTAATTGGGCTCAATTTGGACATTTTCACTTAGGGGTGTACTCACTTTTGTTGCCAGCGGTTTAGACATTAATGGCTGTGTGGAGTTATTTTGAAGGAACAGCAAATTTACACTGTTATACAAGCTGTACACTCACTACTTTGTAGCAAAGTATAATTTCTTCAGTGTTGTGACATGAAAAGATAAAAAAATATTTACAAAAATGTGAGGGGTGTACTTACTTTTGTGAGATACTGTACCTATCCAGGGATCCAGCACCGCCCTCACCTGGGCCAGTTCTTCGCTTGTCTTGCGGTCCCCTGCACCGGCATGTTTACTGTGGGAAGCCGGCTGTGATTCCTTTGTGAATGGTCCAGCAGCCTTCTGAGCCCTTTGATGTGTCCCAGAAGGTTGTGGGCCGGGGTGGGGGGGACTTCCGACTGGAAGTGGGAGCCAGTACCTATCAAAACTAGGTACCCCCCCCCCCACTAAAAAAATAAGTAGAAGAGGAGGGGGGAGGAGGGCATAAAACAGAAGTTCCACTTTAATTGTACGCCCTCTGTTTATGTTGTAAAATTATGCGCTAACTGTTGGCTCTATATAAATCCTGTATAACTATAGCTTTTATATTAATATGAATAGCCGGTACCTCTACACCCTACAGAGTGCTAGCACCCCAAAACTGTCTTGCTATGAAATGGTTACTGCCTAGGCTTCCAAGTCACTGGTGCTGGTCCCATCCCCTGGAGGTGCCTACCATTTTCAAGAGGTATTACTTTACATATTCCCCGTGCCTCAAAGGTGCACTTCATGGCATTCCAAAGTGACCTCTCAAGCAGTATTTGTATTGTAGGTATGATCATATTTCTAGACAGGCCACTTTAACCTGCTATTATAGCTTAATGATGTATCTGGCCTAATGTATCTGAGAATTTCCTTGTTATGGGCTAATTAAAAGAGGAGATTCTTAATCTGCAACTATGTTTATGAATAATGAAATGAAAATGTTACATTATCAGATTTCTTTAGCAAAGTGATGCAAAGAACAATTGGGATGAGCCCAGCACAGTTATCCATAGCAACCATATAATCTCTTAACATGTTTAACATTCTCTAATATACATATATCTCATAGACGCCAACGTTGACTTTCCCACCTGAATTCCCAGCTTCAACAACCGTAGCAGCCACTACAAGCCCAATTTGGGCACTCTCTTGTGTTGGATCTTCCAAAAACCAATTAAATTATGAGGGCGGGCACCTTCTATACGGCTTGTAAAGGGTAGAGAAGTAGGAAACTAGCACAGGAACTTGGTTTCACTGGAGTCCCTGGGAAATACAAACAAGCAAAGTTGATTCAACCCATTGGTGGTCACCCAAATTTTAAATATCAGTTGTACACCAATTTGATCTTTAGAAAATAACAACTTGATGATCTAATGATATTTTTACACATTCTTTTGGCTGGCAAGATGATCACTTCTTTTGCATAAACTAGCCAGTAATTGTATCTTTAGTGGCACTTTAAATGTGGGGGAATAGGATGAGATTTTGCAGTAGCCTGTGTCAGAATTTATAGTCCTGATTAAAGAGACCCTATTAGCAGGGAGCTAAATTCCCATAACTGGCAAGTCAGAAAGGGTCCCCAGAGAATCTTGTTAGGAGCCGGAGAAGCTAATCAATCTTGTTAGCATGCTGATGGCTTAGCCGCCTCTATGTTGGTCTCCAAGCGGTGTGTCAGCACTTCCATCATTCTAGAACAATGAGGAGCTCTGACAGTGAAGGCACGGAGCAGGAGTGCAAGTGCTGGATTGACGGAGCTGCCTAGTTAGGGGACATTTTGTGTTTCAAAAAGTGCACCTGTCATGTGGGTTTAAAACCATGGGAACATGTTTAGAACTGTCTGCACTATCATTTACAACCGAAATTGTCAATAAATATACACTTTAATAATTACTCCCCTTCATAGCAGCAAAGTATTCACCTTCCTGTTGCTCTGTTCAGTCACTAGGAGTGAGAAGAGGACACCCACTCACTTTTCTCTCACCCTGTGACAGTACTGGAGCACTGGAAGGAAGAGAAGCGAGTTACCCCCCTTCAAACCAAGGTCATGGACACAAAAAAGACCACCTTTTGGGAAAGATCCAGCAAATGAAACTGATTGTAAAGGCAGAAGGCTTTTTATCTTAATGTGTTCTATAAATTAAGATAAAAAGCCTCCTGTGTGGAGCAGCCCTCCTAATACTTACCTGAGCCCCCCTCAATCCAGCGATGTCCACGATTGTCTCTGCCGATTCCCTCCTGATTGGCTGAGACACGGCAGCGGTGACATTGGCTCCCGCTGCTGTGAATTCAACTCAGCTAATGAGAAAGAGGGGGCGGGGCCAAACCACAGCTCCAAATCTGAATGGATACACAGAGCTGCAGCTCAGCTAGGGTGCCCCTATAGCAAGCTGGTTGCTGTGGGGGCACTTAACAGGAGGGAGGGGCCAGGAGCTCCAGCCAGGGACCCAAGAAGAGGAGGACTGGGGCTGCCCTGTGCAAAACCATTACACTGAGCAGGTGAGTATAACATGTAAAAAATTTGATTTTTACAATCCCTTTAATCTCTCTGTACATTAGAAGCTTTCGCTAACCCTTACATCAACTATCTGGCATTATTGCACTGTCTTTGAGTTATCTTTTATCAGATCAATTTCTCTCCGTGTACAGAGCTCTGATGAAGGGGGACCCCTGGAGCTTCCGAAACTTGTGGGCTTTTGTTTTTTTCTTAGTAGGAAATACAGATAAACCATTTAGACTTATCATGTTTACTGTGGCTATTCCTGTTATCCAACCATGTTAAGCCAGTCAAGGCATCTTTGGAAGCTTCTTAATCCTGGTACGCACTAAGTTTTTTTTTCCGCTGCATTGAAAGAAAAAAAACCTGACGGCTCCGGTCTCCCCCTGCTGAGCTTTTGTGTTCTGACAGGGAGAAATACATAAAGTGAGTGTCTATCTATATCTGAATATCCACTTTGGGTGGGCTTAACCCTTAAAAACAAACTCTTTATAATTTTTCTGTAGTAGCTTTGAATTACAGTCTGGGGTTTGTAATATTTTCTATGCTCAGTCTCTCTCTCTCTGTCTACAGACAAGGTTCTCCTGAAGCCGGATGACGGTTGCATCTTTACCACTTTGGGCATTAACAGTCACTTGTTTGCATGTAATCGGGATGAGCTGTGCTCTTTGGTAAGAAGCATTTTTTTCCTCTGATATACTCATTTTCTTTTATGTTTTTACTTTGAATCCAGCAAATCTCTGAAAATAGCTTAAAGTCAACCTGGCCTAAAACCTGGTAGCAGTAATGTTTTAGTTCAGACACCTTTGAAACTCAACTGCAGGCTAAATAATTTTTTTAAAGGTACTGCTGGAGGTTTTTTTTTTTTTTTATAAAAAAAAAAGCTCAAGCTGCAGTAGTCACTTTGCAGTACCTCTTCTTTTCTTAAGCCCTGGTTCACACTGGTGCGATTTGACATGCGATTTGACCGTCCTAATCGGTGCGACGCCGCATCTGCAGCGCTGCACCAATTACAAAAAGTAGTTTCTGTACTACTTTTTGCGATTTCAGCCGCGATTTACATTGACATCTGTTTCAGATGTCTTTGAAATCGCGGCTGAAATCGGGACTGCCAGCAGGAGTGAAATCGTGCGAGTTCAGCTGAACTCGCAGGCTTCACTCCCGCAGCCCCTGTGTGAACGTGTGCTAAGATGTCCTCTAGTTTTTGGGTTGAATGATGTCCAGGGGCACTCAATCCAGAAGAGGAAGGCATGTGAGTGCAGGTAGTCATGATCTCAGTGTATTGAGGCAGAGTGGCCCTGTTGTCATCAGAGAGCCTAGAGTTCGTTTTCAAAGAGGACCTCCACTCACATGATAGAATTTCCTTCACTGGATTCCTTCTTCCTTCACAATGATAAAAAGCGAACCTTTTTTCTTCGTGTTTACTTTTTTTTTTTTTTTTTCCATTCTATCCGCCCCTCTGTCTCCATATTTGCCTTGGCGAGAATGGGCTTCTGCTTCTGGTGCCTCCTAGGATTTGCACATCACATATCTCAAGAGAATATATATAAAACGTGATGGTGACTGCGCTGTAGTGTGTAAAAATAGGATGATGGGAAGGGAGAGAAAAAATTAAACTCAGAGGGGATGTGGCAAGGAAGGGTAGGGTATGGAGGTGTGGAGAGGAGGGGGAAGGGGAGGGGAAGAGGGAGAGACTGGGAGACTAAGTGGGTGAGTAATAAGCTAGTACTGGGCTAACTAGCAGTGATGTGCAATGTGCACAGTGACACAAATGATAATACACTAATAATACACTAAAAGACTGATCAATGATAATCAGAAAAATATGTAACACAGTGAATAATAGACAAAGATGTGACATATAAAACCAATATCCAAATGGTCGAGGTATGCAACACGTGATAAAGATAAACCACTTAGACATAGTAATAATCCACAAACAAATCCATGAATGGGAAAAGTGAAATGGATGGGATAAATGAAAACACACACTCAGTGAATGAGTGAACTGTACTAGTAAGGAGAGGCAGTCCCAAATAAGTCCTGGTGATGACTTCCCAATCCTTCCAAAATAACTATATGGTATATGAATAAGTCATATGTGGATAAAGTCCCGTCACCAATGAAGTGCTTGGAAAGAATCCTGTGGCGTCCACCCTGTGATCACACCTGGCTTACCTCCCTATTGGAAGGGGGGACAGTATACAGCAGTTCTCTGTAGTGAAGGGGGGTATCACGTCCTTATGGCCTGATCTTTATGGCACCGTTACTCATTGGAGTATATAAGAGAAAACAAAAACAGAGAGTACATCAATAGCGCAACTCTGTGAGTGCAGCAAGAGGAGTAGCTGATGCATACATTCACACACTCACTTGTGATGGAGTGAGCATGGACCTCAATCCAAACGAGCGCCGAGCTCGTGCCAATGGGAAAGAGTGTGGCATCTATGGTGCATCCGATGCAACCCTCAGGTGGCAAGTGTCAGCAGCGGCAATCACAGAGTTGGAATGTAGAGAAAACAAAGGACGGAGAAATAGTGTGGGTCTGAAACCGCTAAACGTTTATTAAAACTAAAGTAAAAAACTCACATTTGGAAGTAAAAACCGGGTATTGAATCCTTACGAGCGGCGAGCTCGTCTCCTCTCGGATCTGCTGGCAGTGTGTCTGTGCTACGTCCTGACGCGTGTCGTCATATCACATGACTTCATCAGAGCCTCTGATGAAGTCATGTGATATGACGACACGCGTCAGGACGTAGCACAGACGCACTGCCAGCAGATCCGAGAGGAGACGAGCTCGCCGCTCGTAAGGATTCAATACCCGGTTTTTACTTCCAAATGTGAGTTTTTTACTTTAGTTTTAATAAACGTTTAGCGGTTTCAGACCCACACTATTTCTCCGTCCTTTGTTTTCTCTACATTCCAACTCTGTGATTGCCGCTACTGACACTTGCCACCTGAGGGTTGCATCGGATGCACCATAGATGCCACACTCTTTCCCATTGGCACGAGCTCGGCGCTCGTTTGGATTGAGGTCCATGCTCACTCCATCACAAGTGAGTGTGTGAATGTATGCATCAGCTACTCCTCTTGCTGCACTCAGAGTTGCGCTATTGATGTACTCTCTGTTTTTGTTTTCTCTTATATACTCCAATGAGTAACGGTGCCATAAAGATCAGGCCATAAGGACGTGATACCCCCCTTCACTACAGAGAACTGCTGTATACTGTCCCCCCTTCCAATAGGGAGGTAAGCCAGGTGTGATCACAGGGTGGACGCCACAGGATTCTTTCCAAGCACTTCATTGGTGACGGGACTTTATCCACATATGACTTATTCATATACCATATAGTTATTTTGGAAGGATTGGAAAGTCATCACCAGGACTTATTTGGGACTGCCTCTCCTTACTAGTACAGTTCACTCATTCACTGAGTGTGTGTTTTCATTTATCCCATCCATTTCACTTTTCCCATTCATGGATTTGTTTGTGGATTATTACTATGTCTAAGTGGTTTATCTTTATCACGTGTTGCATACCTCGACCATTTGGATATTGGTTTTATATGTCACATCTTTGTCTATTATTCACTGTGTTACATATTTTTCTGATTATCATTGATCAGTCTTTTATTAGTGTATTTTCATTTGTGTCACTGTGCACATTGCACATCACTGCTAGTTAGCCCAGTACTAGCTTAGTACTCACCCACTTCGTTTCCCAGTCTCCCCCTCTTCCCCTCCCCTTCCCCCTCCTCTCCACACCTCCATACCCTACCCTTCCTTGCCACATCCCCTCCGAGTTTAATTTTTTCTCTCCCTTCCCATCATCCTATTTTTACACACTACAGCGCAGTCACCATCACGTTTTATATATATTTTATTGTTCACTTGGACCAGACCCTCAGGTGACTGCTGCAGTATCCCATCCGTTCCCCTTACACCTCTCATCTGTGCCACCACTTAGCTAGCGCGAGGGTTTTCTTGTTTTATATCTCAAGAGGCTTTAGAGCTTCTACACAGCGCTGAAGGTAGATGGACCAATCTCTGGAGGAGGGCGAACCTGTAGTGCATCATCAAGGGCCAGCTGCCTGAACCTGGAAGAGACAGTAGGCTCCCAATGAGGTCAGAAAATAAGTTGATGGTGAAGTAGGGAACAACGGATCACAGCAGGATATTGTAAGGCTTCCCATAGATGGAGCCACTCAATTCCCCCATCACCACATCAGTCTTGATGGGGGAATAACTGCCCCAGAGCCATTGTGTTCTTGTGTTGCTATAAGAGCCGCTAGCATTGATCGCATGTAAAATCTAACAGGCTGGCTGTACCCAAGTTGATCACTCGATCAACTTGGGTAGATTCAGCCTGCCCATACATGGTCCCAATCCTGCTAAACCGGCTGAGATTTAAATCGTCTATGTCTGGCTTAAGGTCGTAAATTGAAGATAACCTAACAAAGCAGGTAACGGAGGTATACAGCGAAGCTTCTCTCTAAGGCCCCTTTCACACTGGGGCGGTTTGCAGGCGCTACTGCGCTAAAAATAGTGCCTGCAAACCGACCCTAAACAGCAGCTGCTGTTTCTCCAGTGTGAAAGCCCGCGGTGCACCGCTAGCGCCCGAATACCGCCGCAATTCCGACGGTATAGCGGCGCTATACCGCCACCGCACCCACCGCCCCAGTGTGAAACCAGCCTAAGTAAGGATAAAACCTCACCTTATTTTGATGCTAAGCCCTACCTCCTGTGATTCATCTCTCAAATACAAGAGCCTCAATGAGCAGTGAAGGCTAAAGCCTCGTACACACGATCGGATTTTCCGCAAGACAAAGCATCAGACTATTGTCCGAAGGGCGTTGGCCAGGAACTTGTCTTTCATACAAACGGCACACAATGATCGGCCAACAGACACGAACGTTGTGACTAACTTTGTGGTTTTCAGCTCTTTAGTGCCAGCCTTTGGGCACCTTCTGCTAATGTTGTGTTTGGTGAGCATTGTTTGTACTTTGGACTTTTGTTTGACGGACTTGTGTACACATGATCGGAAAATCTGACAACAGACCGTTGTCTGTGGAAAATTTTAAAGCCTGCCATCCAACATTTGTCCGCGGAAAATCTGACAATTGTCCGATAGAGCGTACAAACGGTTGGATTTTCTGCCAACAGGCTGTCATCACACAATTCCCCTCTGAAAATCCGATCGTCTGTACGAGGCTTAAGGGTTCATTTACACTTGTGTTGCCCTCCAAAGAGGGGTTCGCATTGGTTCTTCAGAGATCGATTGCCAGGCAATGAAAAAATATTATTTTGCCTCCTCACCACCTGTTTTAACCCCTAAAAACCTATACAACTCTGCCCCAACTGCATGCATTGCAGTATGGTTCCATTTAGTTAAACGGATACTGCCCAGCAAGCAAGATGGTGAGAATAAATTTTGGAAAGCATTACAGGCACAGTATATGTACACCCCCACCCTTTGCAGCTTAAGGGAGAGTAAATGAGGGGACTGTAAAAATGTGTCTCAGCCCCCAACCACCAATGGAAATGAGGACTTCGTGCTGGCAAGATTAATCCAACTTTGGAGAGAATTCAAGGCTCTGCCACTGATAAGTCTGCTAACTGTCAGTGGCTTGGCATTGGTATCCAAGAACAGCATTCACATCTTGATCATCTCCAAAAATGTATGTGATTGAAAGGGATTATTTGTCTTTAATGCCGCTGAACAGATAGCGGCAAATTAGTTGCATATTATAGTAAATATCCTTTGTAGAACCTCCTTGTGTTGGCAGCATATAAAAAAAAAATATAATTTTCTCTTAGGTTCCCTTGCCAGAAGAGGTCCAGCTGCCTCCTGAGGATTCCCATATTCATCGAATAGAGGCAGAAGATCTAGCCAATCACCTGAGTGCTTTTCATTGGGAACTTTTCAGCTGTGTGCATGAGGTGAGACAATCAAACAGAATTAGGCACCATTTAGAACTGATTGAACAATGCTGGCCAGCGGTTGCATTTGCTTAATTCTTTGTAAGCCAGTATACACCTGATGGTTGGGACAGACACCTAAAACATCCAGACACCAAACCGCTTTGAAAATATAAACTCGTAGCCCTGTAGTTTCATTCCCTGTACTCTGAAAGCTCTCGTCATTAGCCAAGGCTGAAACTTGATTTTTTACATTTAGCCATCTGCAGGGCTCGTACAGACTGCAAAACAGGATTGAGAGCTACAAAGGAGGAATAAAGAATCCCTCTGGATGTGAATCCTGCTTTGTAACATTGGCTATCTGGGGTCATGTGTGAGGTGGGGTTGGGTTGGCCATATCTAAAGTCATAATGGGAATGCCTTCATACTGCAGCTCCCGTTCTGTTATTTATTAGGGCAGGGCTTAAAGGAATAATTGTCCACCCATTTTCTGCCCCATCTTTTCTTCGCTCCGGTCAGTTTCTGCATCGGAAACTGACTGCATGGTGTGAACTAGAGCCAACAAGAGCCATTGGAATACATGGAAAACACTGTGCATGCATTTTTAGTGCAGAAAAAAATGCGCACAAAACTGAACGGAACTGCGTCTGGTGTGAACTGGCCCTAAAGGTAATATATTGCAACTTGCTAATCCATAAAACAGTCACATTCCAGGCATGCTGTGAATTATAACTGTCACATTTGCTTGTGCTCTCCTCTGACCTGTCAAGCTATCAAATGGCTGGTGTCATAACTGATCACATGTGCAGGCGCTAAGATGGCTGCTTCCTTAGCACTAAAAAACAAGTTGATTCAGTGAGCAGCAGGGAACCATGATGGAGAGCTTTTGTCAATAAAATTCACTGCTCAAAAAGATTAAAGGAACACTTTGAAAACACATCAGAACTCAATGGGGAAAAATATCGTGCTGGATATGTATACTGACATGGACTGGGTAATGCGTTAGGAACAAAAGGATGCCACATTGTTTGATGGAAATGAAAATTCTCAACCTACAGAGGGCTGAATTCAAAGACACCCCAAAAATTGATGCAGCAGGCTAGTAAATATTGCTGAAATTTAATTGCAGCCACTCAAAATAATACTCAGTAGTTTGCATGGCCCCCCACGTGCTTGTATGCATGCCTGACAGCGTTGTGCATGCTCCTAATGAGACGACTGATGGTGTCCTGGGGTATTTCCTCCCAGATGTGGACCCAGGGCATCACTGAGCTCCTGAACCTGGTGGCGTCAGATGGACTGAAACATAATATCCCAGAGGTGTTCTATTGGATTTAGGTCAGGTGTGGGCAATTCAATGGTATCAATTCCTTCATTCTCCAGTAACTGGCTTTCATACCCACTACACCAGTGTAGGGTCTGACAATGGATTTCATCCCGATACCTAATGGCAGTCAGGGTGCCATTGTCTAGCCTGTAGAGATCTGTGTGTCACTCCATGGATATGCCTCCCCAGACCATCACTGACCCACCACCAAGCCGGTCATGCTGAAGGATGTTACAGGCAGCATAACATTCTCCGTGGCTTCTCTAGACTCTCTCGCATCTGTCACATATGCTCAGGATGAATCTGCTTTCATCTGTGAAAAGCACAGGGCGCCAGTGGCGGATCTGCCAAGTCTGGTGTTCAATGGCAAATGCCAATCGAGCTCCACAGGCAGTGACCACAGGGCCCAATAGAGGACGTCAGGCCACCCTCATGAAGTTTGTTTCTGATTGTTTGGTCAGAGACATTTACACCAGTAGCCTGCTGGAGGTAATTTTGTAGGGCTCTGGCAGTGCTAATCCTGTTCCTCCTTGCACAAAGGAGCAGATACCGGTCCTGCTGGGTTAAGGACCTTCTACGGCTCTGTCCAGCTCTCCTAGAGTAACTGCCTGTCTCCTGGAATCTCCTTCATGCTCTTGAGACTGTGCTGGGAGACGCAGCAAACCTTTCAATGGCACGTATTTGTGCCATCCTGGAGGAGTTGGACTGCCTGTGCAACCTTTATAGGGTCCAGGTATCGCCTCCTGCTACCAGTAGTAACACTGACCCTAGCCTAATGCGGCGTACACACGATCGTTTTTCATGCCATTTTTTAAACCGACGTTTTCCTCGTCGGTTTTTTTTCATGTTTCTTCTCAAGCTTGTCTTGCGTACACACGATCATTTTAAAAAACGTTCAAGCAAAGCGCAGTGACGTACAACACGTACGACGGCACTATAAAGGGGAAGTTCCGTTCGGATGGCGCCACCCTTCATGTTAGTAAAGTTTGAGCGACGATTCGCGGTTTTCAGCCTCGTGCTTTTCATTCCCTTACAGCGTGACGAATGTGCTATCTCCATTACGAACGCTAGTTTTACCAGAACGAGCGCTCCCGTCTCATACTTGATTCTGAGCATGCGCGGTTTTTTTCACCTCCTAAAAGCATACACACTATCGTTTTTCACGTCGTTAAAAAAAAGTCATGAAAAACATCATGAAAAACGATGTGAAAAAATAGAGCATGTTGGAAATTTTTAATGGCCGTTTTTCACGTCGTTAAAAATGCTCTGGAGCATACACACGATCGGTTTTAATGCCCATTTTTAAAAATGGCATTTTTAACGGCATGAAAAACGATCGTGTGTATGGGGCATAAGGCAAAACTAGTAAAAAACTGTCAGAAAAGAGGAGTATGGAAAAAAAATGTCAGTGGCCTCCACCTGTTAAACCATTCCTGTTTTGGAGGTTGTCTCATTGTTGCCCATCTAGTGCACCTGTTGTTAATGTCCTTAACACCAAAGCAGCTGAAACAGATTAGCAACCCCCCCTGCTACTTAACTGATCAGGTCAATATCCCAGGAGTTTAATTGACTTGATGCTATACTCTGATTAAAAAGTGTTCCTTTCATTTTTTTTGAGCAGTGTAGTAGCAGAGAGGTGAATTTCTGAGACACGATCAGGCAGGATTGAGCCTAGCTAGGGTTGCACAAAGGGCAGGCACCTGGAAAGGTGAGAAATCCGGTAATAACATGAATGAGAAATGAGGAGAGGCATGGCAAATAACCTGGTTTGAGAAGAGAAAAGAAACAGCTTGTGGTAAATATAGTCTCTTGATAAGTCAAGCCTCTGATTGCCTCGGGAACAGCCTTTTACCCTGACGAACACTGTGTTCAGCAAGTAACATGTTATTGGCCTATTTATAGTGTGGGGATGTGTCAGACAGAACACAGTATGTGGGATCTACAGATTTTCTAGCACAATTACTAATGAGCACTGAACTAGAGTGACTAACCAGGGATTTTGTCACAGGCCTCATTGTGTAGCAGCTAAGGGGTAATCAGTGAATTGAAAGGCAAGGTGAGTCACACCCCTGTATTTCAAGATAAGTGGCCCTCTGTGATTTCATAGCATGCAGCAATCTCAACTTTACGGGGTTTGGGTCCTAAAAGGGTGAGGCTTGTTAGAAGTGGAAGCAATCAGGGACAGATCTGGAACAGATTTTGGTGGTTTGGGTGGGAAGTAATGTGTCCTATTGGAAGGGATACACACTAATAAATGCTGCTGGATATCTATGCAGGGAAAAAAAAAAAAAATTGGATCAATCGTCTGATAATTTATTCATTAGTATAAAGCTTTCGAGAGTCGGTCACAACAGTTCATGCGAAAATATCCAAGGGGACAAGCACAAAAATGTTGTCTTGTAAGATACCAGAACGAACATTTTTTGTGTAATTAGTATTTTATTTTTACGGAAAAAATCTTGTGACCAAGACCAAGCATGCTCGGAAGCGAAAGAATATTGGTGAGGGGGTTAGCTCAGCAGCTGGTGTGTGTGACCCCCCTGGATGGGTTAACTATACAAAAATTAGGCCCAGCAAACATAAGTGAAGGTGAAAAAACAAAGATGGTTTAGACCCCATTCACATAGGGGCGACTCGTCCGGCGACTCAGCCGTCTGACAAGTCGCGTCCCGTTCTGTACAATGGAACCGTTCTAATAGGAGCGACTCAAGTCGCTCCGACTTAGAAAAAGGTTCCTGTACTTCTTCAAGACGACTTCAGGGCGACTTCCATTGACTTCAATACAGAAGTCATTTTTGAAGTCACCTCTGAAGTCGTGTTAAGATCGCCCAGTACAGTCGCGGGACAAGTCGTGCCGACCCTGTGTGAATGGGCTCTTATTTACACTGTTTACAATGGTCTAAAAAAAGCAAAACAAAAAGAAACATGAAAATAAATCCTTGCCAGCTTGGCCACTTACTACACACAGGTTCCCTGGCTATCAACTAGGTGCAGCCTTGTGTTTTCCCCAGCACCTATCTCCCTGTTAAAGAGGTTTGCCACACAGGTGTTGTCTCACCGCACAGACAGGTATCACGCTCCCCAGTCTAAACAAGCACAAAACTGGTTCCAGGATGGAGCAACTTCCTTTGTATGCTGGGAGTTTTTTTAGAGGCCTTAATGAGCCAACTTAATTCAGCTGGGCTCATTACCTCTACCCCTGCAGGACTCTCAGCACTTCCCCCTAGTGGTACAAATCGGCATAGAGAATGAATCTGGGACACACATTTGCCATCCTGGATGCAACCAGGCGATTTTACCTGCCTGCTGTTACAACACATTACAATACAAGATATCACTTCCAAAGTTGTATTCTGGTTGGGCCTCATGCACACAGGGCATTTTAAAAAAAAAACGAGCTGCAAAGCCAGTACCAACGCCAGGAAAAAGCGGCTGTAAAAATGCTTTTAGAATCGTTTTGCATTGGCGTTAATGCGCGTTTAGCCACGTTAGCGTTAAGCAGCGATTCTCTGCCCTCTTCTATTTTCCACTCCCAAACCCAACTACTACAGTTTAAAAACGCTTGACACGGCTTAATGCTGTACACAGCGTTAACGCGCGTTTAGCCGTGTGAGGCGTTTTTACTCCCAGAGAGAAAAAATTTCCATCCTGCTCCTTCGCATTTTCTTATCACTGCAGTCAAATCCGAATGTCGATTTGACCCCAGTACCTGTTAGATAATCAATCAAACCTGCTTAAAACCACAATTATTAAACATCATTCAACTAGTGCATGACAAGCTTTAGTGATGGCTGCAGGTTTCCTTGAAGACTTTAGCCACCTATTGCTGTCTACTTGCAGTTATTTATACATTATCTGACTGCCAAAGATCTTTCTAAACCAAAAAATCTTCCCATAAAGATGTATGCTTAGATGGACCGACCATATGTTCATATTTATTCCTATGAAAGAATGGGAAGCTCTGTGCAGAGCTATTCCTGTTCATTCATTCTGTGCTGCAGAGATGGAGACTGAGGTGTCCGCTATCTTCTTTGTCTCAAAGGTGAAACCTCAGAGGTCTGTTTAGACCCCTGATATTTCACCAAAGCCCCCCAATGGGGATCCTAAAAAAAGTAAAAAATTTAAATTGTAAACAAAATTAAAAATAATAAAAAGGTAAAAAATAAAAATAAAAAAACCTGACACCAGTAACGGAACTACCGGGGTTGCAAAGGTTCTGTTATGAAAGAAATATTTAGACTGCCTTTGCCGACCTACATCTGAAAATCCTATTCGCCTAGCTTTCTCTGGCTTCAGTACTTACTACTTTCTGAGTAACTGGCCTGAGCAAAAATGCAGCAAGAGGACTCTGAACTTCTCATTTGTATGTTTGGCAGTGTCTCAGAAGGGGACCAGACCAAGATCAGCAGAGCAGCATGGCAGCCAGGAAATTTTCATTTTCATATGGAAGATCGCAATGGCAACCTTCATCCTTCTTTTTTTAAGCACAGGTTTTCTTTAGACTCTCTCAGATCAGTGTGTTGCTGTAGCACGTTCCGTAGTAAAGAGTACTTGTCCATATACAGATTAGGTGGTAAGTCGGTTATATATCTGCTGATGATTTGGCCATGTGTAGGTGACAGGTGCACTTTTAGAGTTGGGCTGGAACTATGAAAGTACTGTATGCTTGGCTATTTTAAGAAATAACTTGTTTCAGCCAATGTCTAGAGCTTCCATCTCTTGGTATTCGCAAGAATAAATCTGCCCAAAGCAGCGTTCATCCAAGGTATCTCATTACATGTAAAGTCTTGTATAAATCTAACATAAGCTATTAAGAATTGAAAAACCGAGCCGCTGATTGATATTATCATGTTACCACCAAAGATCTTCAACACATTGCTAGTATAGTGTAATTCAGCTCAGTGTAGCAAATTTCCCACCAATGTGCCTGGTTTAAATGTAAAATGTTTGTATATACAGTATTTTATATTTAAAATGTTCGGTACTAAAAAAATAACTTTTAAAAAAAATATTAATTTTGGATCTATCAAGTCAGATATTAAAATTTGTAGGTAATCATTTAAACGCTCCAGGCAAGCAGCTAAATACACACTTACACATTAAGTAATACATTAAACGTATACATTTGCTGTTTTTACTCGGCATAAGGCTCCATGCACACTGAAGCTGAGTAAGCACTTTTAATAGTGTGAAACGCGTCAGCCAGACGTGACCAGTTTGTTGTGTTGTGCAGAGTGTTTTTGGTTTCCTGAACCTTTTTTTGGAATAAAGGCTTTTTAACCGGAGTGCTGCGTCCAGAAGACCTTTCTTTCTTTCTTCAATCACACTGAAGCTCATAAACTGAAGTTTTTGGGAGTTTGGGCGTTTTTTTTTTTAACAGCCCATAAACTCCCCTCTATGTTATCCTATGTGTCCATGCACACATGGACGTTTTTGGAAGTTTATCAGCAGTGGAGTTTATGGGTTGTTTTCTGAACGCCCTAAAATCGCGTTCAGGAGTCGTTTTTCTGACCACAAAAAACGCCAAATGTTGGTAAACGCTCAAAAACGTGGCTCGCCAGCGTTTAACGTTTTGATGCATTGAAAAATAAAAACGCTAACGCGGAAAACCGCTAATAAACGCTATTGCAAAAACGATAAAAAACATTGAGAGACTGCAAAGCTACTGGCGTTTTTATAACTTTATTTTAACGTCCAGTGTGCATGGAGCCTAAGCCTTGTAATTCTGTACAGTTGATCCTATGATTTAAACACTTTCTAAACTGAACAGCCAGATAGTAGACACACTTGGTTTCTTAGGCTTCTCACTGGTCAGTGGATTAGCATCTTCACCCTCTTTCAGTTAGAAGGGATCTGGCCCAGAAAATGTTAAACTGGAAGCACAGTGACCTTGTTATCTAGCTGAGCAGTGTGCATCGCAAGAGGGACTGACCACAATGAAAAATTATTCAGTAGGTAAAACCATCAACATATATGTATTTCCCTCCTGTATTCAGTTCTTTGCCTGGAGTTCCACTTAATATTTACATTTTTACATATTTTTAAGGCTAAGCTAAGATTCTTTCCTTTAAAAAAGCCTTTTGTCTACAGAGCTCAACAGCTCAAGCCTAAAAAAAAATCCCCCCCTGCTCTGTTGATTATGGAGATGTATAACATTTCAGTAAGAGAAAAATATATTCATACAGCAAACCATTTCTGGTGTGCTTTCTGGACTCTGTGGCAGCACAAACACTTTGGAGGGACCTAGTTCCTGTACACTTTGCCTGGATCAGGCCCCTCAGGCGGTCAGTGTTGGTTGCTGTGGTTCAACATTGGGCAAGGAAGTCCACTCCCTGTTTGATTCCTTCCTCCTCTATCATAAAAGATTCTCCCTTCCCGTCTTTTGGGGCTAGTAAGGGAATACACTCCCAATGCCTCCCCCCCCCCTCCTTTCCTATGGACCCTCAGTTCTTTTCAATATTCTCTTCTGTGTTTGGCAGCCTGGATTTAGGGTGAGCCACCTGGATGGTTTCTCTGGACAAAAAAAAAGTTCCTGATGCTACCTTTTAATGTCTTGGTGTTAAAAGGTTGGTTCTTCCCCCTGCCCTGGAAGAACTTCACTTGCTGGTGTTCTCATACCTGTGGTTTCAGTCGGGTAAAAAAAAGTGTGACTATTGTTTAAATAAAGAATTTTAAAAACAAAAGTGCGACTAAGATTTCTGCCCCTCACTCCTCGGCCGAGGAATGTCACTGAAGTAGGAAAGACCTGATACTTTTTAGAACCGTTGTTTTTTTTGTTTTTCTGGATCAAGGTTAGACAAATTTCTTGAGTTTCCTCTGTCAGACCCAGGGACGTTGACAGGTCTTAGGCAGATCGGTCCTGGCTCATCCTTTATATTTTTATAGTGTCTTGTACCCAAGTCCAGGTTGTGGAATACCCTCATTCTTGTCTACCCTTGTGTGGGTGTCATTTGTTTACCCTTCTCCCTCTTCAGTCAGTCTGAATTTGAAGTGTTATTCTTGAGGGTTTTCCAAAGTCTCAAGGGTTTTCGTGGAGACATCATTCTGTAAGGGCTCTTGCTTTTCATGAAAACTTTTTTCTCTGCTGTTGAAGGATTGGGATTAAGAGACTTGGGCTTTCTCATGCAGTCCTTTTTTCTGTTGCCCACTCCTTGTTGCCGGTCTGGGTTTTCCTTTTAAGTTAGGTTGTTCCACTTGTTTTGGTGGATTCCTGGTTAGTTTCCACAGTCACGTGCTGACCCAATCTCATTGTTTCTTCTATAGTGTCATTGCCCTTAACAGTGGAACCTCTGTCTTAGCCTGGAGCATCAGGTAGATCCTCTATGGTCTCTCCTTGGTAGTGGCAGTTCTCCTGTTTTGCTAGGGTTCTCCTTTTTCTTTCTCGTACATCACGGGACACAGAGCGACATAGTCATTACTATGTGGGTTATATAGATACCTTCAGGTGCTGGCACTGGCAACTTCCAAAACCGGAAGTACCCTCCCCTATATAAGCCCCTCCCATCCGGGAGTACCCCAGTTTTTTGCCAGTGTCTAAGGTGTTGGCCAAGAAGTAACATGTGTTTTTCACTGAGCTTGCGTACAGGTTCTTTTGGGCCTCAGTAAGCTATTCCGGATCCGACCAAAAAAGCTTCATAGCTAAACGGTCAGTACCCGGGCCTTGCAAAGAGAAGAGCAAGGTTTTGCCTGTAATGCCTCTCTTAGGAGGGCTGGACCCTGGGATCCAGAGCTCTGGTCATACCCACGACCAAGATGTTTTCTGTGCAGGGTGCTATACAGGTCCAGGGGAGTGGAAACCTTGGGAACCCGGTCCCTGAAGGTTTAATTACAATGCCTGCCGTGATAGGTGAAGTTTGGGCTTCTGTGGACCAAACAGAGTCCTGCGGCGAGGAAAAGGTAAGTGGGGGCCCTCAGGAACTTGGTTCTATTGGGGGACCCCCAAGCCTATTTTGTCTTTCTGCCTGTTACCTAAGGTATTCCCGCTAATATTCTGTGCATGCCTGTTACTACTGAGAAAATGTAAAAATTTTAATAGTAGGCAAGAAAAAAATAAATAAAAAAAATGTAAGACCGCGGTACCTGTGTTAAACACTAGAGGCCGCTATGGTTCTTTTTCTTGTAATGTGGATTTTTTTCTTCCAAAATCAAATCCAGGCAGTTGGTAAGTTCCCTGCTGGGAAGCTGTCTCCTCTGCCCTGTTGCTGCGCTCATCCATCCCCGGGCCCTGCGGCAGGGACCCTGGCTCCCATCTAGCTCCTTATTTTTTTCAAAAAAGAGCGCCGAAGGCGCACGTGCACGCACCTCTATATATAGAGGCGATCTGGAAAAAGGGGCGGAGCGGGTGGATGACGCTCAGTGTGCGCCGCGGCGCTACTGCGCATGTGCGGGCGTCCAGCGTGTTTAAAAGCACAATCACAGCTGGCTATTGAAGTGCACAGAGCTAGCAACAGTAAAAAGGCACACAGAGGCGGTTGATGCAGGCATCCCCTAGAAAGGCACTTTAGTAGACACCAACTGTTATATAGCAGCAATTGTCCTAGACTATTCTCAGTAAAAGTGGTGTATTACGGCTGGAATACCTCAGCTTTGGGCTTAGGAATATGCCGTCCAGAAGCTCCAGAACTGAATCTTCCAGGAAGCGAAGGGGGTCTCATCGGGCTCTGAGGATCTTGGGCATGCTTCTGCTGCACCAGTCTCGCCTGAAAATTCAGAGGTAAGTGACCGTAGAGACCCCACAGGGGTACTTGGTACTGTGGCTGTCCTCAGTTCACCTGCTCCTGTGTATGTAACAGAGGAGGTTTTTTCCTCAGCTCTGGGAGGATTAGAGAGAGATTGTCAACATTGATCGCTGCCTCCCTGTCACAGGGAAAGCACGCCCGATCTCAGTCTCCTCCTTCAGAGTGCCTGTTAGCAGAGCAACAGTCCCATACAGGGATCGACCTGCCTGAAGGGGATCAGGATGAGGTTGATTCTGTTATAGAGGAATCAACAGTGGAGGAACCTTTCTCAGCATCTCAAGCTGAAAGATTATGGGTTCAGTCTCTGACTAACATGGTCCGATCAGCATTTAAAATGCACCTTGCGGAACCATCAACCACTACTGTCTCCTCGTTGGGGTCGCTAAAAGCCCCCAGACTGTCTGTTCTTTTCCATTTCACCCTTTACTGGAAGGGCTCATTTACCAGGATTGGGAACATCCTGAGAAAATATTTACTCCCCCCCAAGAGATTTCCGGTGGTCTATCCCATGGAGGATAAGTTCATCAAAAAATGGAAGGTCCCTACAGTGGACGCAGCCATCTCTTGTGTGTATAAATCACTGACATGTCCAGTGGCTAATGTCCAAATGTTCAAGAACCCAATAGATAAAACATTGGAGTCCTTATGAAAATCTGCTTTTTTCTACAGCAAGCTTGGTGACACAACCAGCAGTGGGGTCTGCCAAGCAGTGAAGGATCAGTTGAAACAGGTCTTAAGGGACTTGCCAGATCAGCAGGCCCTTGCCCTAGCTGATCTACCTAGAGCCTTATGCTTTGCGGTTGACGCCATAAAGGATTCAATCCATCAGGCCTCCCGCCTTACGCTGTCTGTAGTACATATGCGTAGGCTTCTATGGCTCAAAAACTGGTCTGCTGAAGCTCCCTGTAAAAAATGGCTGGTTAGCGTCCCATTTCATGGTGAACGCTTATTCAGGGAAGACCTGGACAAATATAGCCAGAAAATTTCCAGCGGTAAAAATACACTCTTGCCGGTTAAAAACAGAGTTAGAGGTCCCTCTTTTAAGAGGCCTGCTTCTCCAGTCCCTGGGGCATCGGCTGTGAAACAGTTCCGACGGCCTCCTCGGTCAAATCCCGGGGATAAAAATCAGGGACAATCGCAGGGTAATGAGAAACCCTGGGTCAGGAGAGGTACAAAACCTCCCCCAAAGTTAAATTCATTGAAGGGTTGCCCCCACTCAGTCGGGTGGGGGGAAGACTCCAGTTGTTCGCAGAGACCTGGCGGGACACGATCAGAACAGATAGGTGCTCTCCGCAGTATGTTTGGGATACAGATTGGAGTTAAAAGACTCCTCCTTCCCATTTTTTGAGGTCAAACGCGCCAAGGGATCCCCGGAAGAGAGAGTCCCTCCTGTTGGCACTAGAACAACTATTGCTCCAAGGAGTAATTATGGAGGTTCCCCTGGAAGAATGGGGGTTCGGGTTTTACTTAAACCTCTTTACAGTCCCGAAGCAAACGGGGACGTGAGGCCCATATTAATTCTAAAAGGGCTAAACAAATTCCTGTATATCAGGACTTTCCGGATGGAGTCGATCCGATCGGTGGCCACTGCCCTACAAGGGGAGGAATGGTTAGCCGCGATCGACATCAAAGATGCTTATTTGCACATTCCCATCTTTCCAGTCCACCAAAAATTTCTACGCTTTGCAGTAGAAGGGCGCCATTTTCAGTTCAGAGCCTTACCGTCGGTCTGGCCACAGCACCACGAGTGTTTACAAAAATTCTGGCCCTTTATTGGCCAATCTAAGAACACAAGGTGTAATGATAATGGCATATCTAGATGACTTGTTGCTGATAGACCACTCAGTGAAAAAACTAGAAGTGGTCGTTCACAAGACAATCAAGTATCTGGAATCTCACGGTTGGATTATCAACCGAGACAAGTCAGCCCTAAAACCAGTCAAAAGTCTGGAATACTTGGGGCTAAGGCTGGATTCAGGCCAGAGAAAAATGTTCTTGCCTCGAGAAAAGGTGTTGTCTTTGAGAGATTTGATCCACCTAGTGGGTGCAAAAAGACAGCCGTCCATACGCCTGTGCATGAGGCTGCTGGGAAAAATGGTGGCATCATTCGAAGCAGTACCCTACAGTCAATTCCATTCAAGGAATTTGCAAAGCGCTATACTGTCAGCCTGGAACAAAAAAGTTCAGGCCCTAGACTTACCAATGTCCTTGTCCCCTTCCGTTCGCAAGAGCCTCCGTTGGTGGTTGGTTCTCCAGAATCTGGAAAAAGGGAAATCCTTCAGTCCGATTTCTTGGAAGGTGGTCATTACAGATGCCAGCCTTATAGGCTGGGGAGCAGTACTGGAGCAATGGTCTCTCCAGGGCAGATGGCCGGATGCAGAAAAGGCCCTGCCCATCAATCTCTTAGAGATACGAGCAGCCCGGTATGCCCTAGTAGCATGGACATCCAAACTCCAAGGGTCCCCTGTCAGAATTCAATCAGACAATGCCACAGCAGTGGCATATATCAATCATCAGGGTGGCACCAGGAGTCGTGCAGCCCAGAGGGAAGTAAATTACATCCTGAAATGGGCAGGAAGATATGTCCCAGCCATATCCGCGGTATTCATTCCAGGAGTGGAGAATTGGAAGGCGGACTTTCTAAATCGCCAGCAATTATGCCCAGGGGAATGGTCCCTTCACCCCGAGGTTTTCCGGACAATATGTCAGCGGTGGGGAACACCGGATGTAGATCTGCTAGCATCCAGATTCAACGCAAAGGTGGACAGGTTTGTCTCTCGGACAAGGGATCCCCTAGCTTGCGGCTCGGATGCTCTAGTGTTCCCTTGGGATCAGTTCAAGCTGATATATGCATTCCCACCGCTACAATGTTGCCTCGATTACTCCGCAGAATCAGGGTAGAAAAGAAACCAGTGATTCTGGTGGCTCCAGCGTGGCCCAGAAGAGCATGGTACGCGGAGATTGTAAAAATGTCTGTGGGGAGTCCTTGGACTCTCCCACATCGTCCGGACCTGCTTTCGCAAGGACCGATATACCACCCTTCCTTACCAGCCCTAGGTTTGACGGCCTGGCTATTGAAGCCCACATTCTAAAAAAGAGAGGGCTCTCTAATCCTGTGGTATCTACCATGATCAATGCCAGGAAGCCGGTATCCAGGCAGATCTACTATAGAATCTGGAAGGCGTACATCGCGTGGTGTGAGGCCAAGAAATGGCATCCACATAAGTACGTAATAGGTAGGATTCTGGACTTCCTACAGTGGGCTGTAGATAGGAAGCTTGCCTTGAGTACTATCAAGGGTCAGATTTCGGCCTTGTCAATATTTGTTCAAAGGCCCTTGGCTTCGCATTCACTAGTCAAAGCTTTTATACAAGGAGTGATGCGTATTAGCCCCCCGGTTAATATTCCCATATGTCCATGGGACTTAAACCTGGTTCTGTCGGTTCTACAGAAACAACCATTGAACCATTACAGCATATTTCCTTGGTTCTTCTCACCAGGAAATTGATTTTTCTAGTAGCCATTTGTTCGGCTAAAAGAGTGTCGGAATTGGCAGCTATGTCCTGTAAAGAGCCATATCTGGTTGTCCATAAGGACAGAGTAGTGTTACGTCCTCATCCAGCCTTTCTTCCTAAGGTGGTATCGAGGTTTCATTTGAACCAAGATGTGGTTCTTCCTTCTTTTTTCCCCAAACCAAGCTCGGTAGAGGAAAAGTGATTACATTCTTTGGATGTAGTAAGAGCAGTTAAAGCTTATCTAAAGCCACTGCTCAGATTCGCAGAACGGATACTTTGTTTATTCTGCCGGAAGGCCCCAGAAAGGGTCAGGCAGCGTCAAAATCTACTTTAGCCAAGTGGATTCGACAGGTCATTGTGCAAGCCTATGGCTTGAGAAGGAGACCGCCTCCGTTAAAAGTTAGGGCGCACTCCACGAGAGCAGTTGGAACTTCATGGGCAGTGCATCACCAGGCCTCCCTGGCTCAAATCTGTAAGGCCGCAACATGGTCTTCAGTACACACGTTTACTAGGTTCTACCAGGTGGACGTTAGAAGTCAGGAGGATGTCGCCTTTGGGCGCAGTGTGTTGCAGGCCGCAAAAGATCCTCATGTCTGATAGCGCTCAACTTATGTATGGTGTATCCCCCCCCTCATTGGGCATTGCTTTGGGACGTCCCACATAGTAATGACTATGTCGCTCTGTGTCCCGTGATGTACGAGAAAGAAAATAGGATTTTTATAACAGCTTACCTGTAAAATCCTTTTCTTGGAGTACATCACGGGACACAGAGCTCCCACCCCTCTTTTGGGGACACTTATTGCTTTGCTACAAAACTGAGGTACTCCCGGATGGGAGGGGCTTATATAGGGGAGGGTACTAATGGTTTTGGAAGTTGCCAGTGCCAGCACCTGAAGGTATCTATATAACCCACATAGTAATGACTATGTCGCTCTGTGTCCCGTGATGTACTCCAAGAAAAGGATTTTACAGGTAAGCTGTTATAAAAATCCTATTATTTGGTTCAGATTTGGGCATTGGTACTTCTTTGTGTCCCAGGCTACTCCCAATACTTGTCAGTGGCTGTTGGCCACCTTTTAAGGTTGGACTGTCATTGGACATCAAAATGTTTCAGAACTCTGTCTCTCACAATGGACGATGGCGAAAATATGATTTTTTGTATCTAGCACCAAAATCAAGAGTCATTTTAGGAACACTTGTCCTATTCCTCATTTATTTTTTTTGCTGGCCATGTGTATTGCTTTTTTCGAAAGGTCTTTTTCTGTTTGCCGGTACCCCAACCTGCTATAGGCGGCAGTATAACCCAGCTGTTTTTAATTCCCTGTGTCCCTCAATGGACTTGAATAAAATGTAAAAAAAAAAAAAAAAAATCGTATTTTCTTCCAAAAACGCAAATATATTTTGTTAATTTATTGCACATTATACTCCCCTCCCCTCACTTTAATGCCGGCATCAACATCTTTGTCAGGTCTTTTTCTGGGTTCGGGATCTTTGGACATCTTGGTTAGCCGGGCCGTGTAACATAACTCCTATGAATACACATAGGAGTACATTCATCCTGGCACTGAGGTATCCTGAACAGGCAGTTAAGAAGATTGCAAACAGGCAGCTACAATTGTTTTATTGCAGAGGCGATATAGCATGTCCCTTCTTCAATAAAGAGCCTGCTTGTTCAGTTTTTAACTTTTTCCATTTAGTTCCGCTATATGTAGCAGGAATGAAGACAACATTACAACAGGAGCAGACATGTGTTATATTTCTATGTGGATCTCCATGGCCTGGAGGAAGAAGAGTATGGATTGAAGTGTCAGCTGCTTTGTGCATGCATCTGTTCTGCACATGTAATATTCATAGACACAAGCTGCTGTAAGGATATTGCAGGTTACTTTAATCAAGTGAGTTTGGGTGCTGCAAGATCCTGCAGCTTCCAGTCCAAGGATTCTAGGAAAACGCCCAAATTATGGCAAACCCCTCTAAATTATGAATGGACAATGGTCAACTGAAAAATTTAAAGCACAACTGCACCTTTGTTTTAAAATCAATATTTTAATGAGACTAACACACTTATTAAATCAGCCAAATAAAAGGCAATCTTTTGTCCACAATAACTATGATTTTGCATGGTCTGCCTGACTTAACTTTGTTGCTAAAATCAACAAAATGGTTTACGCTTGCATCATCACTAACTTTCAGTCTCCTTTTGGAGGACCAAGTACACAGGCACTATCCTGTGCTCTACCCAGCATTTTTTTAAAAACACAAAAACGTAACACCCCATGCAAAAAACAAAGTGTGCACACAATAGAGAGAACACAAAAAAAGTGCAAAGGGTTTATACATGGTCCTCCTCTGAAGAGAAAGGACCCGTGCCCTGATCCCCCAGGGGGCAAGGGTCCTGACATGGACTGGGGTACACACTGGTCCACCTGGCCGAAACCAGACGGACCCCTTTCTTTTGGGAGGCTTATCGAAACAAACCACCCCAAATTACTAGGTGGGGGGGGGCGTGTCCAAGATGGCGCTGGGAGCAGACATGTAACTGCTGAGCTCCCGTTCTGGATTCTGATCCTACTCTAATCCTGGTGTGGAACCGCCACAAACTGCCCTCATAACACCCAGTCTGCCTTCCTGTGTCCTGGGGAATGCAGAGGAACAAGTCCGGAGGTCAGAGGAGACAGAACATGGCTACTGTGCATACCCCGCCAAAACCCGGGCCTACTGCTCCCTCCTCGGCCTGCCACATGGAGTCTTTGAAGGAGACCCCACCGGACGGCGCGATCCTGGCCGGCTCCCCAGCTTTTGATGCCCTGATGTTGGCTATTACAACCTGCCAATCCACCCTTACCGTGAAGATAGACCATATCCAGGCCGAGACTGCCCTCATCCGCTGGGATATGGACAAGTTCCGAGATCGCGTGATGGAGGTGGAGAGAAGGGTCTCCGGCACGGAGGACGTCCAGAGGGAGCATCACTCAGACCTGATGACCCTAAAGTCCAGGGTGAAAGTCCTGGAGACCGGAACCGACGCAATAATTTGCGGGTACTCAGCCTGCCGGAGAGCACGGATCCGGTTACTTTCATGGAACAGCTGCTTCCCTCTTTGCTCCCCAGGGCGCGCTTCTCCCCGCACTCCTCTATTGAACGGCCTCACCGCATGCCGGTGACTAGAGGCCCGCAGGGAGCACCGCCAAGCACCTTCATTTTCAAACTCCTCCATTACCGGGATAGGGACACGGTCCTCCGCGCGGCCCGCCTGCAGGGTGAGCTGAAGTTTGACAATACCAGACTGCTGATATATTTCCGGACTACTCGGTAAAGACACAGCGCCAGCGAAAGTCCTTTGATCATGTCCAGGCCATGCTCCAGGAGAACGGGATCAAGTACAGCATGCTATTCATTGCTAAACTGAGGGTGCAAGATGGCGAATGCATACAGTTCTTCACATCCCCCAGAGACGCGGCAGCCTGGGCCGAGACTCTGCCACGCTGAGTTCCCTCGTATCTGTTCTCCATACTCTAGTGGGGTGATGGGTCACAGTGCAAACTTATGGGGGACATACTTTATCCCTGGACACCTGGCCGCCCCTGGTTGTCTCTGGTATCCTGGTGGCTGCTGATTTTCCCCCCGCAGGGTGGGGCGGACGGACGGTTGGGGGCCTCTAGATTATGTCCTTCCCCGGGACGGGTAACCGGCTTCCCTTCCCATCTCTCGTCCCCGGCAGATTTTGCCAGAGGTATAGGAGCGCCACGTGCGACGGAACATCCTCTGTCGCCCTACCTGCACTAGATACTCAGGATATGGACCTGCACTGAAGACATGACCCTAGCACACTCCCCTTCATCCTATGTTGTTTCTGCAGGGAGGTCCCCCCTACAATACTGTTTTCTCCCTCTCCTTGTTGGAATACAGTTTGTATTATGACACTCAGGAATTGTTCCTCCAAGTTCTGTGCCCCCGGGGCTCCAGGTGATCTACACTAACTTTCCTGTACCGGATCTCTCAGGGAATTTTTTGACTGTTCTGACCTAGAGAGACTGGTAGCCTTTTGTTCACTGCCTTCAAGTCTGGCCTAAGGGCTGGTTCGTTTTGGGATGCAAACTCTCCTTCGTGTTTGGGGAGGGGGGGGGTTGGATATGTTGGAACACAATTTAATGTTTTGAGTTGCATGGCAGTAATGCTATGATCCATCTAACTGCACTATTTTGGAGAAATGGTCCTTTCCTCGGCCCTGTACTGGCTGCTTGAAACTCCCCATGGCTCTTGGTTTCTGCTGCTCCTTATTGTATTTCCCTCACAGGTTTACATGGCTACTCTTGATGTCCTCTCCTGGAACACATGGGGGTTGAACTCCCCGATTAAACGCTCCTTAGTGTTTAAATTTATTAAGAAATATAATCCTCACGTGTGTGTTACAGGAGACGCATCTGATGGGAAACAAGACCCTTAGTCTTAAGAAGCTGTGGGTGGAACACCACTACCACTCCACGTATTCTAACTACGCCAGGGGTGTCGATTTATCCTTGTTCTCAAATCACTCCCCTTTAAGCTCCTTGATTTGATTCTAGACCCAGATGGTAGTTTTGTGCTGATATATGCATTGATCCATAATTTGCCGTGGGTGCTGGTTGGACTATACTTGCCGCCTCCTGCATCCCTTGGGGTCTTGAACTTGCTTTCAGCTAAGTTGGCGCAATTCCCCTCTGACAATGTGGTACTGATTGGTGACTTCAACCTTGTCCCGGACTCTATGGACAGGTGCACTACGACTGGCACGACCCGTCCAGGGTTTGGCGGCATGGGCTGATACATATGGCCTCACGGATGTGTGGCGGTGGAGACACCCTGTGTCCAGGGCCTTCACCTGCCACTCGGCTACCCACAAATCCTCTTGCATCGACCTGGCCTATGTGGGGGCGCCTGTCCTGCCCAGAGTCCGGGACATCACTATTCTCCCTAGGGGAATTTCTGACCACGCACCATTGCTTTTATCCCTGCGTTTGTTGGCGGACCCGACTGACAAACTATGGAGACTCTCCAGGTTTTGGATATTGGATGCGGAATTGGAGCCCCGGTTCCATGAGACGCTTCGACAATACTGGACTGACAATCCGGGCACGGCTGCTGAGAATTCTGTGTGGGACGCCTTCAAGGCCTCCTCCAGGGGGCACTATTAGTTCATCATAGCTGCGGTGTGGAGAGAGCGTAGGGCAGAACTTACTAGAGCTGAGGGGGATGCATGTAGACAGGAGGCCCTTTATGTCAGGATCCAGGATCCCCACCATTATGCCCGACTTCAATTGTTGACCCAGCAAACTCTTCTACTGCGGACATCTCTGACGCAAAAAAACTGCTTCATCAATCGCAGTGTATTTTTGAGCAAGGGGAGAGGACGGGCCGACTCCTGGCCTGGCTGTCCAGGGAGCAGTCGCGAGTTACCACCATCGCGCAGGTCTTGGACCAAGATGAGGTCTCCCACTCTGCTCCTTTAGGAAATTAACCAATGTTTTGCTACTTATTACCAGCAGCTCTATAGCTCCAGAGTAGCCTACGATCAAAAAGATCTAATTGATTATCTTGAGGCTATTGATGTCCCCGTCCTCACTCCCTCCTCCGCAAACAAATTGGATGCCCCTGTCAAATTGGAAGAGATTCAGATTGCACTGAAAATGATGCAGGGGGGAAGACTCTGGGGCCAGACGGTTCCCTGTTGAGTTCTACAAAAATTACATGGAGGACCTAGCCCCCGGACTGCAGTCCCTCTTGTCTCGGGTGTCAGAGTCCGGAGCTCTCCCGGACTCTGAGTGATGCAGTGAGAGTGGTTATCCCCAAGCCTGGTAAAGACCCCGCCCTTTGTTCTTCCTACCGCCCCATCTCTCTCCTTAACGTCAACGCTAAGGTACTTGCCAACCAGTTGAATACCATCATCACGGCCTTGGTCTATCCGGACCAGATGGGTTTTATGCCAGGCCATGGCACGGACATAAATTTGCATCGCTTACACACTCACATGGCAGTTGCGAGCCCGGATAACCCCGGAGTGTTGGCCTCACTCGACGCCGAGAAGGCCTTCGACTCGGTCGAGTGGGGTTACCTATGGACGGTCCTCTCTCGCTTTGGCTTCGGCCCCCGTTTCCTCTCCTGGATACAATTGTTGTATGCTCATCCCAGAGCATGCAATCGCACCAACGGTACCCTGTCGGACGCCTTTTCCCTGGGGGGGGGGACTCGGCAGGGATGCCCACTGTCACAGACGCTGTTCGCACTGGCACTGGAACCGTTGGCTGCTCATCTCCGGAGGGATTCGGGGGTTAGGGGTGTCCGAGTGGGTCCTCTGGAAGAAAAACTGTCGTTGTATGCAGACGATTCCCTGTTATATCTTGCAGACTCCCAAAAGCCCCTACGTTGGATCGAGGAATTTACTTATCTGAGGGTGTGGGTGGGTCTAGAGCCGGGGAGCTACCTAGCCAAGAATGTACTTCCAGTACTAGACCAACTGACCAAGCGATGTGCGACGTGGTGCAACCTTCCTCTCACACCTGTGGGATGTGGGAACCTTATTAAGATGATTTACCTACCCAAACTGTTATATTTTTTCAGGCAGACCCCTATTCCCGATCCTTCTTCCTTCTTTTATCTGGGCTAGACGCCCCCCCAGGGTGGCGCAGCGCATCCTCCATCTTCCTTTGTCAAGTGGTGGGCTGGCACTCCCGAATTTCCTGCTATATTACTGGGCGGCAGTCTTGGTCAGTTAGGTCATGGTTCTCTCAGCCTAAGCAAAACCCGACCGTTACATTGGAGGCTGCTGTTCTGGGTTCATATGCGGCAATCTCCAACCTGGTTTTTAGGGGTTGTAGGGCACACCCCTCAGTTACCGGACCCATGAAGACTGTTAGACAGGTGTGGCACTCCTCCAGGGCGATGGGCGTGAAACCTGGGACTATCTCCCCCATACCCCTCTGTGGGCTAATCCCCTTCTCCCCCACTTATATACAGTGCCCGACCCTGCAATATGGACCCGAAGGGGCATCCTTACTCTCCGGCATGTGATGCCGAATGATAGAATCATGACGTTTCAGGAACTAAGACAAACTTATCACCTCCCCGGCTCCTTCCAATTCCGATACTGGCAGATGCGCCATGCCCTCAACTCGCAGTTTCCGGACCCGATGACTCGAGTCGGATTCGATTGAGCGTCTCCTGATGTCGGGAGTGATGGGGAAGCCCCTTTCTTCCCTTTACCTATGCCTCACAGTGGCTCATTATGCTGGCACGACCGCGGCCTTGGGTAAATGGAGCGCGGATATCCCGGAGCTTGACGAGTGGGTGTGGGAGGATTGTGTCTCCTATAATCCCCTCCATGATCGCCTCTCGGGACCGCTTCATTTTGATGAAGTTCCTACATAGGGCCTACTACACCCCACAGAGGCTGGCTGAGATATACCCCTCTAGGAGCCCACTCTGCGTACACGTTGTTCACTTGAGACGGGATCATTCTTCCACATGGTGTGGTCCTGTCCCAAATTGCGCAAATACTGGCAGGAGGTGGCTGACACTCTGAACTGTGTGGAGTGGAGATAACAATGGGCCCTCGTTTATTCCTACTTGGCTATCTGGGAGACCTTGAAGGCGATAGATATGTCAAACTTTGTATCACTTTTGCCTTATTTTATGCTAGAGGGAGGTCTTGCTACGTTGGAGGGGACCAGAGCTTTCTACTGGATCCTCTTGGCAGACTGTGATTGGCAGAGTGTTCTCGCTGTATATGATCAGGTATGAGAGCAGAAACTGCCCGACAAAGTTCGACAAAATCTGGTCGAGCTGGGTCGATGTCTCCGGCTAAGCCCCCTGACCTTCGGCTCCCCTGGGCGTGGTGGCTGTTGGATGATTGTGAAAGGTGGCCCTGGGTCTTTCCCCCCTCCCTTCCTCCCCTCTTCTCCCTCCCTCCCCTCTTCTCCCTCCCTCCCCTCTTCTTCTCCCTCCCTCCCCTCTTCTTCTCCCTCCCTCCCCTCTTCTTCTTCCTCCCTCCCCTCCCCTGCCTCCCTCTCCCTTCCCCCCCCCTCCGTCATTTTGCTACCCTCCTGCCCCCCTTTTTTTGGGGGGTGGGGGGGGGGTCTATATGGTTGTGGGGTTGATGCTCGCACTGACTTGACACGCTGATCCCCTTGTTCAGTCCTGCTATCTTAATGGTTTTGGTTCCGCTTATTTGTCCATTTTACTTTGTTCTCTCATTTTATGTCTCTAATCTCATGACTGACCTGTTGATGTAACCTGTGATAGAATACAAAGATTTTGCCTTTTGACTGTCATTGCATTGTAACTTGAAATTGTGTCAATAAAAACTTTACTGTTAAAAAATAAATTTAAAAAAATTATAAAGTGGTGCTCCCCCCGAAAGGAGACCCCATGGGAGAGGAAGAACCTGACCCGTCATTGTGCTCTGCCTATGTTGACTCTTATCCATTAGCATTTTTCCCAGCTTTCCCTGCAGACTACAGATCGTTATCTTATGAAGAGGGAGAGTGGTTCTGTAATCCTAACACACCTCTTGTTTTAGGGCAGTGGTGGTGAAACTTGGCACCCCAGATGTTTTTGAACTAAATTTCCCATGATGCTCATGCACTCTGCAGTGTAGTTGAGCATAATGGGAAATGTAGTTCCAAAACATCTGGGGTGCCAAGGTTCGCCATCACTGTCCTAGGGTAACAATGCTTTTCCTCATTACATTGAGGGAGTGTTGTCATCCTAGGAAAGGAACTGCGTTACTGGCAGGGTCACAAGTGAAAGTAATAAAAAAAAAAAAACTTTTTTTTTTTTTTTCCCTCGGGTATAGATGCATTACATTACCAAACGTATTGGGACACCTGCCTCTACATGCATATGAAATGTAATGGCATCCCAGTCTTAGTCTGTAGGGTTCAATATTGAGTTGGCCCACCCTTTGCAGCTATAACCGCTTCAACCCTTCTGGGAAAGCTGTCCACAAGGTTTAGGAGTGTGTCTATGGGAATGTTTGACCATTCTTCCAGAAACGCATTTGTGAGGTCAGGCACTGAAATGGACGAGAAGGCCTGGCTCACAGTCTCTGCTCTAATTCATCTCAAAGGTGTTCTATGGGGTTGTGCAGGACAGTCAAGTTCCTCCACCCCAAACTCGCTCACCCATGTCTTTTATGGACCTTGCTTTGTGCACTGGTGCGCAGTCATGTTGGAACAGGAAGAGGCCATCCCCAAACTCTTCCCACAAAGTTGGGGGCATGAAATTGTCCAAAATGTCTTGGCATGCTGACGCCTTAAGAGTTCCCTTCACTGGAACTAGGGGGCCAAGCCCAACCCCTGAAAGACAACCCCACTCTAATCCCCCCTCCACCAAATGTTTTGGACCAGTGCACAAAGCAAGGTAAATAAAGACATGGATGAGCGGGTTTGGGGTGGAGGAACATGACTGGCCTGAACAGAGTCCTGACCTCAAGCCGATAAAATACCTTTAAAATGTATTAGAGCGGAGACTTCTCGTCCATATCAGTGCCTGACCCCAGAAATGCGCTTCTGGAAGAATGGTCAAACATTCCCATAGACATACTCCTAAACCTTGTGGACAGCCTTCCCAGAAGATTTGAAGCTATTATAGCTGCAAAGGGTGAACCCTATAAACTAATACTGGGATGCCAGTAAAGTTCATGTGCGTGTAAAGGCAGGCGTACCAATACTTTTGGTAATAGTGTATGCTTTAACTAAATGGCAATGCTTTAGCTAAAAGGCAACTGTGCAGTAAGATAAACATATTGATGCAGCCAATACGAGGATTGACTGGGAGTTGAGACACCCAGCTGCTAGGATATGCACACAGAGATGGTCATCCTGTATTCATCCTTTCCACAGGGGTATAGGCATTCTCTGCACCTTTTTGAGGTGTTTATCTAAATAAAAACGATCTTGCCATTGCACTCCCCGTTCCATTGTGTTTTACACATGCACATTACAATGAATTGCTTGGGAATGTTTTTATAGGTTACTCAAGATGCTCAGCAGTTTAGAAAATTATTTAGTCAGACCCCATGTTGTTTCACAGCAGGGAGTGCTGCAATTGTCTTGCTTTGTTACTCCCAACGTAATCAGTTTTTACATTTCAGAGACGAGCACTGGTAGACAATCGCATACCTGCCTATTATGCCCCCATTACAATCTGAGAAGTTTAGCAGATATGTAAAAGTGTAATTAAAATGAGACATCTTTAGCAGATAAACATTTAACAGCCTCCCAGTTTTGGTTAAGTGGATATATTATCTTTTAATATATATTCTCCTATAAATTCTAGATCCTAGAAGAATAGATCTGTAAATGTAGTAGGGCATGGTGACTTAATTAATCCTATATTTCCACAGCTGGAGTTTGTAGATTACGTGTTCCATGTAGAGCGAGGGCGCAGAGAAACGGCCAATCTGGAGCTCCTGCTGCAGCGCTGCAGCGAGGTACAGCACTGGGTCAGTACGCAAACCTTGCTCTGCGAGGCCCCAGCGAGAAGGACGCAACTTCTCAAGAAGTTCATCAAGACAGCAGCCATGTGAGTTATGACCTCAAGTAGACAAGTGTGTATATGTGATAAAGTAAGAGAAGCAAAGCCAGAACAGTTGTTCTACCAACCAATAAGCTTTTATCTTTCAAATGAAGAAGGGGATTTGTCTGCTAGGGCTGACAGCTACCATATGTATAAATCAGTGCATTGTGTGTTCAAATGGAAATGTTCGTTCTGCAACAACTAGAAAGACAAAGATCAAAAGTTTAACTGACATTTTCCAATGGCTTCCATGATGGTTTTCTTATGCCAATGCACAGTATCTATATCATCCTTTCTGGTGTGCTTTGCTTAGTGGGGTTTAGACCTCCTTTTGGACATGGACTTTTGAACGATCATTGAATTTACGCATTACTCATGACCAAGTGTAAGGATAGAGCAGCCTTTCTCAACCCTTTTAAGATGGAGGTACCCTTGAAATAACTTTACGGTCTCAGGGAACCCCTGCTAAATATTACAATATCTACAACTCCTGATACAGTAGTGTGATGGTCAGTGGAAAAAATGCTTCTTACACTTATGGTCAGAATTGCCTCCCTACAGATGGCTAAAAAGATCAACTATGTCCCTGGAAACGTATCCGAGAGGCAGATATTGCTTGTTGCTCAAGGAACCCCTAGCAACCCCTAGAGAGGAATCCTAGTGTTCTATTAAACCCTGGTTGAGAAACCATGAGATAGAGACTAAAGCTGTCCATACACTTATTGTTTTATTTTATTCAACCTGCAGGTTTCTTTGATTGCTCAATCAAAGAGCGTCGCAAATTTTGGCCGGTTCATCAGGAACTGGACGAAATTTGCATAATGTATTTTCAGCTTTAGAATAACTGTTTGATTCAGTCCTCGTTAAAATATATGGCAGGCCATGAAAAACACAGTGAGGTATAGAATGTGCATTGGACTATACAGAAGAGAGAAGATGGTCAGAGATGTAAGAACTTATCTGCTACAGATTGGGAGAATCACAACTGTCCAATTCTTGTTTCTTCTTGGTTAATCCGCCATTGATCAAGGGTCATTTGGCATGCACATATTTAGGGGGGAAAGGAGGGTCACAATTTGTTCATCACATACTGGATCTGTCTGGTCTACCCAATTCACTGCAAATCAAGAGCCAGGTTGTGCTAGCTAGTAAAGCTGGCCATGCATGGATTGATAGTATAAGACAATATAATGATGCGCTTGCACCAACCTTCTGTGTTGGGACAGTGAACTTACACCTTATGCATGAATAACACCAATGCAAAAAGTGCTCCGTGGCAATATGCAAAAAATAAATGTAAAATTTAAAATGGATGGATTGAACTTTGTCCGGTTCAGCAGGGAGGAATTTCAGCCGAATTTTGATCCACGTATGGGCTAGCTGGTTTTACACAAGTGGATTTATCAATCCACTTATGTACATCCAGCCTGTCAGGTTTTTCCCAAATGATCAGTGCCACTGGCTATAACTGGCAATGCTGATCATTGTATTCTGCCAGTGGGGAAGGCTCCCCACTGTCAGAATACAATAGCTCAGTGGGAGCTTAGGCTGGCCATACAAAATTAATTTTCTTCCGTTTGAATGAAAAAGATTCACCAATTCCCCCATCCACACATTCCACGTGGATGGGGAAATTGGTTAATTTTTTTCATTCAAACAGAAGAAAATGTATTTCTTATATGGCCAGCCTAAGTGGTTTTCATTGAGTCTTTGTCTTTATTGTTTATCCATTATGACTTATAAGACCATTACTTGCCATAGAACAATCATCACCAAACCCTTTTCCCTCTGTCTTCTTCTCGGTTGTTTCCTCACCGCCCCTCTCTGCAGATGTAAACAGAACCAGGACCTCTTATCGTTCTTTGCCATAGTGATGGGATTGGACAATGGTGCAGTAAGCCGTCTACGTGTTTCCTGGGAGGTAAAAATAAAATTCATATTTTCATTATTTATTCCTCTAAAGGGATGTTTAAAGACGATGTGTAAATTTTTTTTTTACTATATTTTATTTATTATGTTCATATAAAATGAGTAATATGTATTTTCTGTCTATTGAATATGAAATTATATATATATATATATTTAAAATATGCGATAATATCACACAGTTTGTGGAAAGACTTCAAGTAGAACTAAAGGCAATTTTTTTTTTCATTTGGATAGAGTAAGGTAGAGTTATAAAATATTTTTTATGTCCACATTGGGGAGACTTGCCTTTACTTCCTGTCCGATTGCCAAAACAGGAAGCGAGAGGAAATCTTCCCAAAGTGAGAGAATCCTTGGTTGTCACCAGGGTCAGCAGAGCTAGTGTCCCCTTCTTTCTGGAGACAACCCAAAATTTGTGTTTTTTCTTTTACATAAATTTTTTGGTAAAAATGGAAAACATGACAAATAGAGCGGGTGAATCTCCCTAAGGGGGCACAGACAGTTATATAAACTGACAGGTGTTCTAATCCCTCTCCACTCTATCCAAAATTAAAGTTACTCTTTCGTCCATGGACCGACACAGCTTCTCTATTGACAAAGTGGGTATTATCCTTTAATTAGGAGTGACTAGGCAGAAAACTTGTAAAAAGTGTTGCATCACACCTTCTACAGTACCGCCCAGGGGGCGGACCCTCTGGGTATATCCCCTCAGTCTGCATCTCGCAGATCAGTTTTTTTCTGTCTAGCAAGGAGTAGGACATGGCTCCCTTCGGGCCCATTGGTCCGGGGGAAAAATATATTTTTTTGCTGATGTGGGGTGGACCAAAGGCTTGCCCTAAGTACGATTAAGGGACAGATATCTGCCCTGGCTGTCTTTTTTCAGCGACCCCTGGTAACTCACTCTCTCGTGAGTACATTTGTGCAGGGGGTTCAACATGTGGCCCCTCCGGTCCGTCCCCCGCTACCTCCGTGGGACTTGAACCTGGTCCTCTCGGTGCTTCAGAAGGCACCGTTTGAGAATATTAGAGATATTCCCCTGTTGACACTTTCTCAGAAAGTGGTCTTTTTGGTGGCTGTTACGTCAGTTAGACGAGTCTCTGAGCTGGCAGCCTTGTCCTGCAAGGCTCCCTATTTGATTTTCCACAAGGATAAGGTGGTGCTGCGGCCGCAGCCTTCCTTTCTTCCGAAAGTCGTTTCGGCTTTTCATCTCAACGAAGACATTGTACTTCCATCCTTGTGTCCTCAGCCGTCGAATCCTAAGGAGTCGGCGTTGCATTCCTTGGACGTTGTCCGAGCTTTGAGAGTATACTTATCTGCTACTTCCATGTGCCGGAAGTCAGACTCACTGTTTGTTTCGGTGGCTGGTCCCAAGAAGGGCCAAGCAGTCTCGTCGGCCACCATCTCTAGGTGGATCCGACAGATAGTAATCCAGGCTTACGCATTAAGGGGTCAAGCGCCCCCCTTTCCGGTCATGGCGCATTTGACCAGGGCAATAGGTGCCTCTTGGGCTTTCCGACATCAAGCGTCTGTTTCCCAATTATGTAAAGCGGCGACTTGGTCGTCCGCTCACACTTTCACAAAATTCTACAAAGTTGATGTAGGTGCATCTTCGGATGCCTCTTTCGGCCGCAAGGTTTTGCAAGCGGCTGTTTAGAGTTGCAACTCCTCCGTTGGAGGAGTGCTGTTTTGTGTTTGGGGTGAAGTTTATTTTTATGCTGTTACCACCCCTCGTTTTTTCTCTGACACTGCTTTGGGACGTCCCACTTTGTCAATAGAGAGGCTTTGTCTGTCCATGGACGAAAGAGTAAATAGGATTTTTTACTCACCGTAAAATCCTTTTCTCTGAGTCCATGGACCGACACAGCACCCACCCCTCCTTTTAAGTTTGTACTGCTTTTTGACGAACTGATCTGCGGGATGCAGACTGAGGGGATATACCCAGAGGGTCCACCCCCTGGGCGGTACTGTAGAAAGTGTGATGCAACACTTTTTACAAGTTTTCTGCCTAGTCACTCCTAATTAACGGATAATACCCACTTTGTCAATAGAGAGGCTGTGTCGGTCCATGGACTCAGAGAAAAGGATTTTACGGTGAGTACAAAAATCCTATTTTTTTTCCTTTAGGTACACTTGTAAGCTGGCTATATAGTGCATTGCTTTATAGATGTACACAGACAAATGTTAACATTATTCTCCTTTTCTTCTTTCATCAGAAACTACCTGGGAAGTTTAAGAATCTGTTCAGGAAGTTTGAGAATTTAACGGTAAGAGGCAGAAGGATCATTTTTATAGGAGAGATTTATAAGATGGGGATTCTTTGTATGTGCATTTACTTGAAAACTGGCTGAAAGTAGCCACAGTTTTTGTTTTTTTTGATCACCAAATTTTGCAAACAACTGTGTAGTCTGTTATTTGAAAGTGTATCTGAACCAAAAAACAGAAATGTAATATATTGCAACTTACCCGTCGTTGGGCGTAGTGGCTGGATTATTATTACTTTTTTTTTTTTTCTTTTTTTGGTAGGCTTTTTCTTTTTTTTTTTTTCGTTTACGGTAATTTTCCCCTGCTGATCCTGCCAGTGACACACTTCCTGTCCTAGGGTGACAACGCTCACTCGCTGTACAGTGGAACCTCGGATTGAGAGTAACGTGGTTAACGAGCGTTTCGCAATACGAGCAATATTTTTTTTTCAATTCTGACTCTGTTTGCAAGTGTTGTCTCGCAAAACGAGCAGGATTCAAGCCTCTGCAGTGTGCAGTACCGCATTTGGCCAGAGGTGCATGGGCGCCGGAGCCATTTGGAAATACTTGGAAATACTCCGTTTCCGGGGGTTTCCGAGGGCCGCCAAACGATCTCCGAGTATTTCTGAGTCTCTCCGGCGCCCCACCACCTCTGGCCACGTGGTATTGCATGCCATAGAAGTCAATGTGGAACAATTTATTTTTGTTTCCATTGACTTCTATGGGGAAATTTGCTTTGCTATGCGAGTGGTTTGGACTACAAGCATTCTCCTGGAACGGATTAAGCTCGTAATCCAAGGTTCCACTGTACTTTATTTTTTATGGAGGAGCAGCGTTGTCAGCCTAGGACAAGAAAGTGTATTAGGACTTGGGAACACCTCCCTCTCTCTGTATCGAAATGGAGAGATGTTCCATAGTCCCCATGCCTAGGCTACAGTTTGATTACTGGCAGGTCAGTTTGTGCATGTTATTTAATTTGCATAATTTACCATAACTACCGGTACTTGCAGATAATGCTTATTTTTTGCAGATGTCCTCTGAGAAACTGATTTTTATAGGTGGGTAAAACTGCTAACAGAGCTTTTCTCTCTCTTTCTTTAGGATCCATGCAGGAATCACAAGTCCTATCGTGAAATGGTGTCCCGCATGCGACACCCAGTAATCCCATTTATTCCTCTCATCCTGAAAGGTAAGCATGGACAAAACTTGACCTCCTGTTCATAATTCCTCACACCGTTACCCCAATCCTTTTCATCTTTACAGTATCCACATAGAGACCAAAATTCTAAAAGATATTAACCCCCATCACTGCCTTAATCTGTCAAAACAGGATCAAAGAAGAAGAAACCCCTAGTTTAATGACATTTAGGTTTGCTAAAGCACCCACATATCATAAATGGTTCCACTTTTTTAAAATAAAATACTAGTTTTCACCTCCCTTTTTGCATATTAGTGCTGCTGATCTCCTGCAGCTTCCATGCAGTCACTTCTTGTCTACAAGAATGCTCTCCAGCAATGTCTACATTTCCCAGGGCAGGTTTGGTGATTGTTTCAACAGTGGACCATGCCTGTATAATGTGTGCTGAAATGACCACCCTGAAGTCAGGGTGACAATGCAAGGGCATTATTGGTAGACCGGGACAGAGTGTTGTCACCCTATTATAACAAGTGCCTAAACAGAACATTCAAGATTGTATTATAATGAAAGCTGCAGATTTTAAAACTCTACAGGTTCCGTCACTTCAATTTCTGCCTGTTTTTGGTTACTGTATTCAACATTGAGTCCTGCTTTCCATTTAATCCACCTTTTATGTCATCATTCTGATTTTCTCCCCTCAGACAGTGATCATCATTCTTTCTGTTTCTTTCCTCAGACCTCACATTTCTACATGAGGGTAGCAAAACCTTCATTGATGGGCTTGTGAATGTGGAGAAAATGGTGAGTCCTGACGTGGGTAACGCTGGTATTTTAAAAGCTGAATTTAAGGCAAACCGCTAAATACTCAGATGAAATGCATTTAAAGTAGAACTATAGGCAAAACTTTTTTATTTTTTCATTTTGGATAGAGCAAGGGAGGGTTATAACCCCTTTTAGATGTTATTTCGCCATCTGTTTTCCATTGTGGAGATTTTTCCTTCACTTCCTGTCCCATAGCCAAACAGGAAGTGTGAGGAAATCCCTGCAAATTAAGGGAATTCCTTGGGGGCCCCCTAATCGCCAGAACTAGTTTCCCCATTGGAAGATTTCCCCTCTATTACTTTTCTAAGGACAATTCCAAATGTTCTTTTACTTTTCACTTTTAATGATAATGTAAACAGGACAAATAGATGAATCTCCTTAATGGAGGCACAGAGAGAAATAAAAACTGGCAGGGGTTCTAATCCATCTCTACCCTATCCAACATTTTTTTAACTTTAACTTTTAGCTATACTTTAGGGTGCTTTTACCTGCCAAACTATCTGTTCATCCAATCCTGAGATTTGCACATCTCTGCCAGACAGCACAGCCAGGCAAATGACACTACTTGCTGTGTTAGGGCCCATTCACATCAAATGCCTTGCTTAACACACAAACAAGGCTATCTGTCTCGAGTCCTTTGAGTTAATCAGACTAATGCAGAGCCAAAAAAAGTAGAACATGCTCTGTTTTTTCAGCACGGTGCGCTGCAAGGCCCTACACTGCTTTGCAACCCGCTGCAGTGGATAAAGTAGAATTAAATATTTTGGGACATTTAAACAAAGTTGAGCAAAATTTAATGCATTATTACAATTAGGGTTGTCCCGATACCACTTTTTTAAGACCGAGTACAAGTACCACAACTTTTTTTCAAGTACTCGCCGATACCGACACTTTTTTTTTTTCAATGTCACGTGACAGTGGCACATGTGTCAGTATTTTTTATTTATTTATTTTTTTTTACGAATTTTTGTTATGGTTTTTTTTTTACAGTGCTTTCTTCTTTTTTTTTGGGGGGGGGGTGGATTGTGTCAGTGTTTTTTTATTTACATTTTTATTATTTTGTACAATTCATTTTTTTTATTTATTGCAATTTTTTCTTTTTTTTCTTTTTTTACACCTGTTGGGGGGGCTTTGGTGAGATTTCAGGGGTCTTAACAGACCCCTGACATCTCCCCTTTGAGACAGAGAAAGGGACTAAGGACACAGATTCCCCAGTCCCTTTCTCTGCAGCCTCAGCTAAAATGAATGGACAGGAGGCTCCTCTCCATTCATAAACTGAAGCATCGTAAACACAGGTTACGATGTTTGTTATATGAATGGACAGAGTCAGTGATGACTCTGTTCATTCGGAAAAGGTAGGAGCCGGGTTTAGCGGCTCCTACCTCCGCTCTCCATCCTGACAGATCCCCGGTGGATGTAACTCACGGAGGGGGACACACAGCACGGGGGGACACGGAGCGTGGAGGGGGAGATGTAATTACCGGAGGGGGACATGGAGCGTGGAGCGGGACATGTAACTCCCGGAGGGGGAGAGCAGCACGGATACAGGGACAGTCAGCGGTGATCAGTGTGGCTTTGGGGGGGAGTTACAAGCACCGATCACCGCTGTATAAATTACACTAAAGCAGCTGAAAGGGGAGGGGGGGGGGGGTCCAGGGAGAAGCTGTCAGGCTTAATAGAAATCTATACAGGGAGATCGGTGCATGTAACGCCCCCCGCCACACCAATCATCCCTGACTGCCCAGGTATCGGGTGAAGCATTAGAGCATTTCCCCGAGTAAAAGTACTCGGGGAAATGCTCGGTATCGGTACCGATACTAGTATCTGTATCGGGACAACCCTAATTACAATGCATCGGAAATGCTGCCGTCATGGCGCACACCAGCCGTCGCGATATAATGGGGCCCCTGGTGTGAACAAGCCTTTACAGTTGAAGACTTTAGAAGGAATGCAATGGTTTCTTTCCTGTAATGATTCTCCATTGGATGCTACCTATGACATAACTAGAGACTATAACGGCCTAATTCACACTGGGCATTTAGCCAGCCTCGCTGCCTGTCAAAACCTACGACAGGCTAAAATAAGCAGGAGCTGGATGCTGTACCAAGTGGTACGCATGTTTATGGCCGTTTGCTTTTACTGACATATACCGAGGATGCAAGCATTCTGCATACTGGTCATACATCCCTGAACGTGATAACCACTTGATAAAGCATTCAGCCGTGTCCAGCTGCCACGTATTTCAGTTTGTCATAGATTTTGACAGGCTGCTGGCAGCAGGGCTGGACGTTGCACCTGTGCCTCCAGGGCACCCTAGAATGCACCAAAAACTGAACAGGAGGGTGTAAAGATAGATCTGTCCTGGGCATCAAATATGCTAGGTATGGCAATTTTTTTATTCTTCTATTAAAAATTCCTGAAATCTAGTGATCATGGTAAAGTACCACAAACTGCAGGTATAATTCCCAAGACCTGAAAAATATTTCAATATTTTCAGAATATATGCTGACTTCCATAATTCAATCATATGCAAGCAAAAATGCAGTTTTTTTGTTTGTTTTTTTTTCCTTGCATGCGGTTGGGTATTCTTTGCAAAGTGAAGGTTTGTCTCATTTACTAAGCTCTGTTTGCCTTTAGTAAATTGACCCCATGTTCCTCCACAGTAGTCCGGGAAAAAATCAGGGCCGGATCTGATCTGGGGTGCAGTATAAAAAGCCAGTGGGCATAATGTCAGCAGTGTGACACAGATTCAGGGAACCCGTATTCCCTGTTCACTCAGTGCGCTTCTATACCATGAGTCACAACCCGGAAATCACTTCTGCACCACCTCTGTAAGAAGTTAACAGGGAACACTAATATGTATTGGGTTGTCATTAGATTAGGATGATTAAACAGTACTTGTGCCTCCTCCCTGTCAGAGCCCCCCCCCCCGTTACATCAGAGTGCCCCCTTGCATCAGATGTCCCCATCAGAGTGACCCCCCTTGCATCAGATGTCCCCATCAGAGTGACCCCCCTTGCATCAGATGTCCCCATCAGAGTGACCCCCCTTGCATCAGATGTCCCCATCAGAGTGCCCCCCCTTGCATCAGATGTCCCCATCAGAGTGCCCCCCCTTGCATCAGATGTCCCCATCAGAGTGCCCCCCCTTGCATCAGAGTGCCTCATGGATCAGTGGATGCGCTCTTAGAAATGTGGGGAGGCACACCCCACCCCAGCACCCCCCTAGATCCGGGCCTGAGAGAAATCTATAAGTTGTGATTGCTGTTTTGTTATTAAAGCTACAAGCTCTGCAGTCTCATCCTAGCTTCACTATCTAGCAATTTATTGACCTGGGGAAAGTGTGAAGGATGGGAGTTTAGACTTCTCTGGCTGCATGCTTTTTCCATTTTGATGGTTCCAATGACTGTGAAGCTAGGATGACTTGCTGCATTATATATTTAAATGAAACCTTTAGCGTGGACAAAAGTTGGCACTAATAGGTGCAATGTTATACTTTTATTTGTTAAAAAAAGCCTCCTAACCAAATCAGCGTAAACCCCTGGTCTATCTGGACATGGCATGTTTTGTAGGATTCGTGCTTTAATCGTGGTTGCCACAAATTGTAAACATTGGATGGAAGGAAAGGGGAGTGTGAGGTTGTCATGGTAACTGGCTCTCTTCCTCTTCACAGCACGCCATAGCAGAAAAAGTGAGAACCGTACGGAGATTTCGGAGCAGCCAGATGAGTAAGTGGAGGAGGGGGAGGAATGTGCAAAAATATTCTTCTCTCCTGTATAGCATCTTGCTCTAATTTGCAAATATGTGTGACTGCCAAGGATTTGCATTGCCAGACTGCTAATGACTTGGCAACACTAAAGCTTAAAGTGGTATTGTTATAGCAGCAAGTCAGGCTCCATTTTCTATTATGGGGGTAAAAAAACTCTCATTTGCTGCAACAGATGTAATTGACACTCGTGTCAATCCTTCCTATGTGTGTGTAGAAGTAAAATGGCCACCACTACATGGTAATGATGCACCCAACTCCCAATTTCACAGAAAATGTTCTCATCAAATGATCCAGTATTAGTCACCTCTAGTGCTATGTCTCCATCTAGTGGTAGAATTTGATATTGCATTAAGCATGCAAATAATTTCTATGATTGTACAGTATATCACATACTTGGGAAACGCCATATGAAGTTGAAAGTCTACTTCTACATTTCCAAATGAAAAAATTGGGGGGAATCTGCTGAAAATTCCAACTCATGGGTTTACTTTTTTCTAAACTTGTCAGGTCCTTTTGGGATTATTCCCTCCAAATATACAGTGGAACCTTGGATTACGAGCATAATCTGTTCCTGGAGAATGCTTGTAATCCAAAGCACACTTATATCAAAGCGAGTTTCCCCATAGGAAATAATGGAAACTCAGATGATTCGTTCGACAACCATTTATTCATATAAAAATTATTACGACAAAACAGTATAAAGTGTACTGTAAACATAAAACAAATTAAACTGCACTTTAAAATACTGTACTGTACTCTGTGTTGCAAAAATTTTAAGGTAAAGAAAAAGAATGTGCACACTCACAAAGATAAGGAGTCTGGTGATCACCTATTTAAAGCCGCTGTGTATACTGTATGTAGAGTAAAGTCGTTGGTGTACAGTATGCAGCCCCCTAAGTGACCAGAGGTTGGTGCTTATCTATTTAAAGCCGCTCTGTATACAGTACTGTATGTTCAGCAAAGCCGCTAGTGTACAGTACAACGCTGTATGTGGCCACAGGTTCAGCTCACAGCACTTCCTAGAGAACTTGGGAACTGTTCACATCACTTCCAGGTACGCCCGCCCCTGTTGGGAGTGTCTCCAGGAAGCGCTGGGAGCCACCATTGCCGGCAAATCTCTGGCCACATACAAAGCTGTACTGTATACTGTACACCAGCCGCTTCACTGTACATATACACAGCGGCTTTACATTGATGAGTGTAATTGGCTGCTGAAACACTGCCAGGTATAGGGATAGTCTGAATATGCAGCCCCAAAAAACAACTATTAAATAACGGGCAAATGAATAAGAAAAGTAAAAATAAAACAAGTGACCATAACCTAATAGTTCTGCTGTTGTGCAGAAAAGCAGATATTTAAGTAAAATCCCTTTCTTTATCGTACACCACGGGACACAGAGCTAGTCATTACATAATGGGTTAAGGGTCACCAGCGGTGATTGGACACTGGCACAACCAATGGAAGACAGTTCCCCTCCATATAACCCCTCCCATCAGGGAAGTACCTCAGTTTTTTCGCCAGTGTCGAAAGGTGTTGGACGCGTTAGGAGGTGCTAAAGGAAAGCTCTACCAAAGAGACCCTCTGGGGGTAAAAGAGCTGTGCTTTCGGATCCATCCAAGACGCCTACAAATAAGCCGAATCTGGATGGGATCCGGGCCTCATCCATGAGGCGTCGCCTGTAATGTCTCTCTTCGGAGGACTGGGCTCTAAGATCCAGCACTTTCGCTATTTCGCTATAAAGTCCTGGTAAGAGTCTTGTACAAGGCCCAGGGGAGAGGTATCCTTTAAATAGGAACCCATATCCCTGAAGGTTGGCACACATAGCCCACCGTGAAGGGTGAAGTTTGGTATCTGTCTGAAAACTTTCAGCAGAAAAACCTGCGGCGTGGATAAGGTAAGATTAGAAGGTCCATAACTAGGTTGGGACCTTTTTTTCAAAGAAGTGGATGTCTTCTTTTTTTCCACCTTTTGGGGGGAGTAAAGAGCTGAATATACTCGCCTCACTCTGTTCAGTGTCGGCTTCGGCGAAGTACACTGCTCGTCACCTCCGCTGCTGAGCTTGCTTGGGCACCCCGCTCCTCCTTTCGGTGGCCGACACAGACACCTGCAGATGCAGGTAAGTGGGACATGGGCTGATGAGAGTCCTCTCTCACTATGGCCACCACCATAGCGCTAAGGCCGCGCGCGGGAGCGCGCTTTATCGGAGGGGGGGGTCGAAGGCGTGCGCGGGCACGTGGCGCGCGCGGGCACAGAAACGGCGCCAAGTTTAAAAGACTGTCAGTGTGAGAAGTACTGCAGCAGCAAGCAAGCTCGTTAGTTCTCTTGTTCCTGGCAGAGAAACACAGCAGCTATACAGGGACGTAAGACTCCATGTGGTTGGACTGGGTACTTCCTAGAAGACATCCATGATATGCATAGTTATGTGTTAAAAGTTGCATACTTAATGTAATTGCTAAACTAAACACGGTAGTATATGCATTTAGGTACCTTGTATTTTGTCTAAACAGTAAGTCTTCCAGGGGAAGTAATGCAGACAAAAAGAGATAAAAGAGCACCGCCGCCTGAGACAGGAGGCTCTAGCTGTGCTGACTCGGTACCTTTCTCTCCTGTGTTGCCAAATGCACCTGTACAGGATAAGCCATTACCGCTGTCAGGTATGGCGGCTTCCCCAGTGAAGCCTGGGCCTGCATATGTCACTGAGGACACTTTATCAGCTGCCCTAAATAATCTGGAGAAGAAAATTGCTACCTTAATCGCTAAATCCTCTAAAAAGGACAATAAGCGAAGCAGATCTCCTCCAGTATTGGACCTTCCTTCAGAAGTACCTGAGGAGGAGGAGGATGAGGAGGAGGCTACATCAGCAGAGGATGAGGAGTCAGGCTATGCAGGAGCCGTGCGATCTGCATTTAAGTTACCCTCTTTGGAGGTAACAGAATCACCTGTCTCCTCCCTAGGATCATTAAGATCCCTGCAAGGTGCATGCTCCTTCCCGGTTCATCCGTTACTAGAGGATCTAATGTACGCAGACTGGCAACATCCAAATAAGCGTTTTTTACCTCCAAAAAAGTTTAACATTCTTTATCCTATGGAGGAATTTTTTTTAAAGAAATGGAGCCTGCCTGCGGTAGATGCAGCTATTTCTTGTGTAAATAAAAACCTGACATGTCCAGTGGATAATGTACAAGTGTTTAAAGATCCTTCTGAGAAGTTGGAATCCCTACTGAAATCCTCCTTCCTTTTGGCCGGCTCAATTATCCAACCTGCAGTAGCAGCAGTCGGTATGTGTCAGGTCATCAGCCAACAGGTAAAGCAGGGGCTCAAGGAGCTGCCTTCAGAGCAGGCTAAAAGTTGGGAGAATTTGCCTAAAGCCTTATGCTTCACAGTGGATGCCATGAGAGATTTTATCATACAGGCATCACGCCTTACACTCCAGCTGGTACAGATGCGCAGAGTACTTTGGCTTAAGCATTGGTCAGCGGAAGCCCCATGCAAAAAGTTGTTGGCAAGTTTCACGTTCCATGGCGAACGCCTTTTTGGGGAAATCAGACTCCAGCCAGTGGCGACGGCCTTTTCAGCCGCCCACAAAAGCCAAAGAACAAGAAGCCGTGGGGTTCAAGAGCTAATAAGCAAGCCCCCAAAACCTCTCATTGAAGGGGCGCCCCCGCTCGGCCGAGCGGGGTGAAGGCTTTGACAGTTCTCAGCGACTTGGCGGACAGAAACCTAGGACAAATGGGTGGTATCCACAATATCCTCAGGGTACAAACTGGAATTTCGAGAGATCCCATCTTCTCAATTCCGAAGTTCAAGACTCTCCAAGGATCCATAAAAAAGAGGATCCTTCTTCAAAGGTTTGAATCACTTAATAGCTCAAGGTGTGGTTACAGAGGTACCCCAAAGGGAGCGAGGTTCAGGTTTTTACTCAAACCTCTTTGTGATTCTAAAACCGAACGGAGAAGTCAGACCCATCCTGGATCTAAAATCTCTAAACCGGTTTCTGAACGTTCGCCATTTTTCGAATGGAAACGATTCGATCCGTGGTCGCTACTTTAAAAGGCGGAGAATTCATGGCGTCCATAGATATCAAAGACGCATATCTACACATACCAATCCTCCCCGCTCACCAAAGATTCCTAAGGTTTACGGTAGAAGATCGCCACTTTCAATTTGTGGCCCTGCCATTTGGTGTAGCCACCGCGCCCAGAGTATTTACAAAGGTGCTAGCTCCTCTGTTAGCAAACCTGAGAACACGGGGCATTGCGGTAACAGCCTATCTAGACGATCTACTATTAATAGATCAGTCAAAGGAGGGATTGGATCACGCTGTAGACACTACAGTAGGATACCTGGAGCATTTAGGATGGATTATAAACTTACAAAAATCCTCTCTCCAGGCCCGAAGAAGGATAGTGTACCTGGGCATGATCATAGATACAGCCCAAAACAGGGTATACCTGCCAGAGCCAAAGATACAGTCTCTGAAAGACCTGATCCACAAGGTCAAAGCAAACAAAAGGCGTCTATTCGCCTTTGCATGAGACTATTGGGAAAGATGGTAGCCTCCTTCGAGGCGGTCCCTTACGCCCAGTTTCATTCGAGACTACTTCAAGGCAATATTTTAGCCTCCTGGAACAGGAAGAGCCAAGCTCTGGATATACCCATGCGCCTGTCCTCACAAGTACGCCACAGCTTCAATTGGTGGCTAGAAGCCAAGAATTTACGGAAGGGAAAGTACTTCCTCCCAGCAGCCTGGAAGGTGGTGTCTACGGATGCCAGCCTATCGGGCTGGGGTGCAGTATTCGAAGAGGCTTCTACCCAGGGAACCTGGGCCAAGACTCAGGGGATCCTGCCCATCAACGTGCTAGAGATCCGGGCAGTATATCTAGCCCTCAAAACCTGGACATACAGGTTACAGGGCCACCCAGTTCGGGTTCAATCCGACAATGCTACTGCAGTAGCTTACATCAATCACCAAGGAGGCACCCGCAGTCGGGCAGCCCAAAGAGAGGTGAACCGGATCTTGGCATGGGCAGAAGAGCATGTACCTTGCATCTCTGCAATCTTCATTCCAGGGATAGAAAACTGGCAAGCAGACTACCTGAGTCGTCAGCAGCTGCTACCAGGCGAGTGGTCTCTTCACCCCGAGATCTTTCAGGCCATATGTCTGAGATGGGGAAACCCAGAGGTAGACCTGCTAACTTCCAGGTTCAACAAGAAATTGGACAACTTTGTGTCCAGAACAAGAGATCCTCTAGCCTACGGGACAGATGCTCTAATAACTCCATGGAATCAGTTCTCACTGATCTATGCATTCCCTCCGATCCCTCTTCTACAAAGACTGCTTCGCAGGATCAAGGAGGAGGGAATACCAGTAATCCTAGTAGCCCCAAACTGGCCCAGGAGGCCTTGGTACGTCGAGATCGTAAAGATGGCGATAGGAAGGCCCTGGAAGCTTCCACTTCGACACGACCTGCTGTCACAGGGTCCAGTATTCCACCCTTCCTTACAAAGGCTAAATTTGACGGCCTGGCTGCTGAGACCCACATTTTGAAAAAGAGAGGGGTCTCTGGTCCGGCTCTTTCTACGCTCATTAATGCTAGAAAGCCAGCCTCCAGAATCATCTATCATAGAGTCTGGAAGGCATACGTTTCCTGGTGTGAATCCAGAAGTTGGAATCCTCTGAAATATGAAATAAGCAGGATTCTTGCTTTTTGCCAGTTAGGAGTGGATATGAAATTAGCCCTTGGCACCATCAAAGGGCAAATACCGGCTCTATCAGTCTTCTTTCAGAGACCATTGGCATCTCACTCCCTAGTTCGGACATTCATTCAGGGGGTACTGAGGATAAATCCTCCAGTTAGGTCTCCCTTGTGTCCATGGGATTTGAATTGGTATTGTCAGTGTTGCAAAAGCAACCTTTTGAACCTATTCGCCATATTCCTTTAATTATATTGAGTAGGAAGTTGGCCTTTCTGATTGCTATAGCTTCTGCTAGGAGAGTATCAGAACTAGCAGCTCTTTCTTGTAAAGAGCCTTATCTAATTTGTCACAAGGACAAAATCGTACTATGACCCCATCCGGCTTTTCTGCCTAAGGTGGTGTCGGCTTTTCACTTGAATCAAGACATTGTTCTGCCTTCCTTTTTCCAAACCCGCGGACGGCGGGGGAAAAATTATTACACTCTCTAGATCTAGTGAGAGCGGTAAGGGTGTATCTGCAAGCAACCGTTCAGATACGTAAAACAGATGTTTTGTTTATTTTACCAGATGGTCCCAAGAAGGGCCAAGTGGTATCAAAATCCACCATTTCCAGGTGGATTAGACAAGTAATTGTTCAAGCTTATGGTTTAAAGAACAGGACTCCTCCTTTTCCTGTTAAGGCGCACTCTACCAGGGCGATAAGTGCTTCATGGGCAGTGCACCACCAGGCTTCGATGGCTCAGATCTGTAAAGCTGCAACTTGGTCTTCAGTCCATACATTTTCCAAATTCTATCAAATAAATGTTAAAGGACATGAGGATTCCGCCTTCGGGCGAAGTGTGCTGCAGGCAGCAGTATAGGGCTTCTGGTCCGCAAGCGGCCTGTTTGATCTGTGTCTCCCCCCCTTCATATGAGCATTGCTCTGGGACGTCCCATTATGTAATGACTAGCTCTGTGTCCCGTGGTGTACGATAAATGGGAACCTTACTGCTTTGCTACAAAACTGAGGTACTTCCCTGATGGGAGGGGTTATATGGAGGGGAACTGTCTTCCATTGGTTGTGCCAGTGTCCAATCACCGCTGGTGACCCTTAACCCATTATGTAATGACTAGCTCTGTGTCCCGTGGTGTACTCCAAGAAAAGGATTTTACAGGTAAGCTGTTATAAAAATCCTACTTTTAAGGCTAATGAGCAAGTAGAGAGAAAAAACAAGTAATAAAGTCCCACTTATGTATTACAACAAAAACTGTGTTTGTGTGATTCTTCCACCAACTAGGAGTAAAGTGCACCACTGTGTATCCAGCCTCCACCACTATGCAATCACCAGATAATAAGCTGCAAAGGTAAAGCAGCAAACCGCGCATGTACATCAGTAAACCATCAGACTCAGTCTTCAAATGTCTCAGAACCATCACGTTCCTTATCACTAGGGGGCAGTCATCCTATCAGTATAGCTGTGTGGGGGAAGACCACTCATCGTATGGAGTCAAAAAAGGACTTTATGTAGTGTAGTATTTTATAAAAAATGATATCTCTTTATTGCAAAACAGTTAAAAGCACATTGGTACCAAAATCAGGCATTAAAAGCAAAAAAAGGCAAGATCCAGCATAGCACGGCAAAGAAATTGGGAGTGTACTCGCAAAGATGTCCACCTATCCTAGAAGTGGCGGCGTGACATGAGCACATAGCTCTGTCCCTACACTTTTCTTGCCAGGGCACATCTTCAGGGGACACTAGAATGTTGACATGATGACCCCTGCTCCATGAATAGGCTACTAATTGCCGCCAATTAACAAAAAATTAACCGGAAAGAATTGGGGGCCATTTTACTGAAGACCAACTTAATAGTAAAGTCTCTGGTGGCCATATTGCCTTAGTCCATCATTATTCAGCATATGTACAAGGGAAACAGGATGCCATAATATAAATAACCAAAGATAGCCATGGAGTCATAAGGTATCCAACAACATTTTGTTGGGGACCAGTCCACCAAAAAGAAAGAAGGCAGCTTCGGCAGCCATATTACCTTGATCTAATATATTCACATCCCTATAAGAGAATTATCTATTCAAAGGGACCAAGCGCTTTACTTTAATGATATAATGGCATACTGTATATCTAGGGGAGAAAAATAGGCACCAAGTACATTCACAATTACACACTTACACATCCCAGGTATAGGCTGTGCTCTCAGCCTTCTCCTGCACACCCTGCTTGTACAATGCAATAATGAGGTGTTTGTCTTTTTAAAGCGGAGTTCCACCCAGAGTTTATATATTTTTTTCTCTTACCATCCATGGACTGACACGGTGTCTCTTTACACTTTACACTTTACACGTGGGTTATGTCCCTGCTTGCAGGAGAAGACCTAGGCAGAATGTGAAATGTTATACATACATTCTAAAAGCCAGAGCTGAACAGCCCCACCCAGGGGGTGGTCCCTCCGGACATAACCCTCCCACTACAGTCAGCAGACTTCAGTTTTTTTCTGCCTAGCAGAAGGAGAAGACGTGGCTCTCTCAGGAGCCAGTCTCCTGACCTATTTTTATTCCTTTTCTGGAATTCTTTTTTATTTTATTTTTGAGAATTTTCTATCAACTGTCGGCTGGGCAACAGGTTGGGTACAAGATATCCTCATAGTCTTCCCTGTCCGACCATCGAGCGTGCTGATCCTCGCCTTGTGTGCGTGAGACTCAGTTCACGACAGGCCCCATGACTCCAGGGGTGGCCGGGTTTGCTTTCATGCTCCCACGGTCCTCTCAAGACTGAACAGTTCCTGACTATCTTTCGCGGTGGACCGGGCCGACAGCTACTCAGTACTGCACTGTGATAGTCCTGTCAGAAACACACCAGTGGGTCCCTCAGGGGACGGGTAAGTAGTCTCTCCTGCCTGCAGGTGAGTACAAAAGGCTGTGTGTTTCTCTGTGGGGGATTTTCCCTGTCTCCCCCTGTATTTCATTGTCACTCTCTGTCACCATTGCTGGCGCTGTGCTGTGTGGGGTGCCTGGGGGTCACACTGTTATTGGAGGGGCTAATGCTGGTCTGCAGATATGCTTGAGGCCTTTTTTTGTGTGTTTTGGGGCCTGAGCGCCGAGTGGCGCTGTGTGTGTGCTGTTTTTTTTCACTTTTGCTGAGTCATGGCGGCCATCTTGCCGCGGATCGCCTCAGTGAAGTGCGGCGGCCATTTTCTTGTAGCCCGCGCGCTCTTCAGCACTAGTTTTGGCCTCTAGCGCTGCTGTAACAGCGCGAATCTCCTCACAATCTCCTCACAGCTCACCAGCGCTGACACAGCGCGGTACAGACAGCGGAACTGAGCGGTCCCTGGTCCGGTTTGGTGAGTCCCCTGGGCGCCCCCTCCTCAGTCAGCACAGCCTGTGGGTGGACTTTTTATCTGAGGAGTCTCAGAGGGGGGCAATATGGAGTCTCTGTCACCAGCTTCCCCTAAATGTCAGTGGACAACAGGCAGTGCTTCAGCACCTGCGGTCCCTAGGGACCAGTTGTGGGCAGTCCTGGAATCATTTCTGACCAGAATGGGAGCTGTGTGCAAGCGCAAGGGAGCAAAAAAGCGCCCTCTCCCCACTTTACTTCATGAGGGCAGTGCGCTGATTCAGATATGGGCCTAGCCACTACCGCTCAGGACCCTAGTTCTGAATGTATTGGATGGTTTTGAACAGGACATTCCTTATGAGGAAAACTCCAGTTCTGAGTCAGTAAATGACAGGGCGCTTGTTAGTGTACTCATGACTGCGGTGAGGGACACTCTCAAGCTAAAATGCTGCGGATGCAGAACCTCAGGCGGATACAGTCTCCTTTTGGTTCTTTTAAGGCCAGGCCTTCTGAAGAGGTTTTTCCATATGTACTTCCTTTGATAAGGTCTGGGAAAAGCCGCAGAAGAATTTTTTTATGGTCCCGCGGCGTTTGTCTATCAGATACCCCTTGAAGATGCCCTACTTAAAAAGTGGGCTTCTCCCCCAGGGTCGACCCTCCAGTCGCCCGGTTGAACAAGGCCATCACTCTCCCGATGGAGGGGACTCCTGTTTTTGAGGACCCCACTGACAGGAGGTCAGAAGTGGTGAGCAGAGCCATGTTTGCCTTGTTGGGATCCGCCCTACGGCCTGTGGTAGCGGCGACCCTTGTGTCTTAAACACTTACAGGTTGGGCAAAAATGTTGCACCTAGCTGTACAGGAGCATAATCTTCCTCCAGACACAGTTGCTAGGGCCTGGTTTATGTGTGCGACGCCACGTTGGACGCGGCCCCTTTAATATCCAGGGCCTCTGTCTCGGCGGTGGTATTGCGTCGTCTTATCTGGTTGAAGTGCTGGTCTGCTGACCTAGCCTTAGGAAGCTCCTGACGGATCTACCATTTAAAGGTGGTAGACCTTTCGGTGCTGCTCTGGATGACATCGTCATGGATGTCATGGGAGGTAAAAGCACTCTTCTTCCTTAGACTAGCAAGGGTGAGGAGGCCCGCCGCAAACAGGGGCCTTCCTTTCCAGCAAAACTGGGTTTTTTCGTCAGTCAGTCCACGGGTAGGCCCTCTCAGACTGACAGCAGTGCGGCTGGTGGGCACAAGTGCCCCTGGGTGCGTAAGCCGAACAAGCGGCTCCCAAGCCCGCCTCCGCGTGAAGTCTTGCCTCCGCCCGACTCTGGGGTGGGGGGACGACTTCGCAGGTCACGAATCGGTGGTCCTCCCGAATCTCCGACTGGTGGGTGTGCGAGGTGGTCACCTCAGGATACAGGATAGTATTCCGATCCTGGCCCCCAGACAGATTCTTTCCCTCAAATCTTCCTCTCCTCCCTACCTGTCGGGCAGCCCTCTTGGGGGCTGTACAGGATTTGATCAAGTCCGGAGTGATTGTGCCAGTTCCGTCACAGGAGAGTTTTCAGGGATTCTACTCGAATCTGTTTGTCGTCCCAAAAATAGGACGTGGTTCGACCTATCCTGGACCTCAAGGCCCTGAATGCCTTCGAGAAGGTGCAGAAATTCCGCATGGAATCAATTCGCACGGTGATCGCTACACTCCACCAAAGGGATTTTCTTCTGGCGTCCTTGGACTTCAAGGACGCCTACTTGCATGTTCCGATCTGCGCAAGTCACCAGAAGTTTCTGCGCTTTGCGATCAGCGAAGTCCACTATCGATTGTGGCTCTTCCTTTCGGCCTAGCCTCGGCACCAAGGGTGTTCACCAAGGTACGTGCTCCGGTTCTAGCCTTCTGTTACAGCGAGGTATTGCTGTCGTGGGCTATCTGGACGATCTTCTGCTAAGAGCAGAAAGTGGATCAGACTTAGAGGAAAGGTGACTATCGTCAATTAGACCCTCAGGGACTCGGGTGGTTCCTGAAACATTCAGGAGTCAGTCCTGGTCCCGACTCAGTGTCTGGAGTATCTAGTTCTGATTCTGGACTCCTTGGAGGCAAAGGTATCCTACCTCTGGAGAAGTTGCTGACACTTCAGTCTGCGGTGCGGGTGCTGACATCCCAAAAATGGTTGTCAATCCGTTTTTTGCATGAGAGTCCCGTGACTCGTGGTGGCCTCCTTCGCGGCAGTTCCGTATGCCCAATCACACACCAGGGCATTGCAGAAGGAGATCTTGTCCACCTGGGACAAATCCCCGTTGTCCTTGGATCTTCAGATCCAGGTGATTCACCTGGTCAGGGCGCCCCTGACATGGTGGTTGAGATCCTCGGCTCTTCGGTCCGGAAAGTCGTTCCCCTCCCATCCAATGGACGGTACTCACGACGGACACCAGCCTGACGGGCTGGGGTGGAGTCTGGGGAGTCCTGTCGGCTCAGGCCTTGGACTCCGGACGAGCCCGTTTACCAATCACTGTTCTGGTAATACGGGCCATCGGACTGTGTCTCTCCTCAGGTCAGAGAGAGTACGGGGTCGCTCCATCAGGAGCCAGTCGGACACCGCCACGGCGGTGGCGTATGTAAACCATCAAGGGGGAACTCTGAGCTCAGCTGCGGCTTCCGAGGTAGTCCGTATCCTGAAGTGGGCCGGAAGAAACGTGCCGGCTCTGTAGGCCATTTTACATTCTGGGCATAGACAATGGGCAGGCGGACTATCGGAGTCGCCAATCGCCAGACACCGGACCAAGAAGAGTGGTCCTTGCATATTTCAACTCCTTTACCGACGGTGGGGCACGCCGGATGTGGACCTGATGGCCTCTCGACTCAATCGCAAGGGTCGAGGTTGTGGCCAGATCCAGGGATCCTTGGGCGATGCCTCGGATGCGTTGGTGGCCCCATAGGGTCCTTCTCGCCTGATTATAAACTCCGGCGATCCTAATTGTTCCGGATTTTCCTCAGCATCACTGGTACGCTGATCTGGTACGTCTCGTCGCGGACGTTCCCTGGCGGTTGCCGATGAGGGAGGACCTTCAGTCTCAAGGTCCTATGTTTCATCCGGCTTACAGTCTCTGGCTTTAATGGCAGGGCTGTTAAAAGCCAGGTGTTGAGGGACCGAGGTCTCTCGGACTCGGTCATTTTGACCATGTTAAGGACACGGAAGTCTTCCTCCAGGCAGATCTATCACCGTACCTGGAAAGCTTATATCGCCATGTGCGAAGCGCTGGACTGGCGTCCTCGGACGTATTCCGTCCCCAGAATCCTGCGTCCTCTGCAGTGTGGAGTGACCCAAAAGCTTGCTTTGAGTACCATCAAGGATCAGATTTCGGCCTTGGCCGTCTTCTTTCAGCGACCTCTAGCGGGTCATTTTCTTGGTTAGCACCTTGTGTTGGGGGTTCGCCATGTGCTCCCTCCTGTCAAGCCTCCTCTCCCACCGTGGGATCTGAATTTGGTGCTCTCAGTCCTCCAGGAACCTCCTTTTGGGAATATCCGGGATATTCCCCTCTTGTCTTGTCTCAGAAGGTGGACTTTTTAGTGGCAATCACTTCTGTTTGACGAGTGTCTGAGTTGGCGGCTTTGTCCTGCAAGTCGCCATATTTAGTCATCCATAAGGATAAGGCGGTGTTGCATCCGCGACCTTCCTTTTTTGCCAAAGGTGGTGTCGACCTTTCACCTACATGAGGACATTGCTCTCCCGTCCTTGTGTCCTCACCCATCGCATCCCAGAGAGTTTGCGCTACACATATTGTAGGTGGTACGAGCCTTACGGGTGTACCTGTCTGCTACTGCTTCTATTCGGAAGTCCGACTCACTGTTTGTGACTGTCTCTGGTCCATAACAGGGCCAAGCGGTTTCGTCTGCCATCATTTTTAGGGGAATCAGACAAACCGTCATTCAAGCCTATGCTCTCAAAGGGCGGGCGCCTCCCTTTCCGGTTACGGCGCATTCCACCAGGACAATTGGTGCTTCCTGGGTTTCCCGACATCAAGCGTCGGTTGCACAAGTGTGCAAGGCGGCGACCTGGTCGTCTGTTCATGCCTTTTAAGTTTTATAAGGTTAATGTGGCTGCATCTTCGGATGCTTCCTTCGGCCGCAGGGTGCTGCAGGCCGCTGTTTAAAGTTGCGACTCCTCCGTTGAGGAGCTCTGCCTTTATTGGAGTGAAGTTTTGGTTTTTCCATTTATACTGCTCCCATCCCTCTTGACACTGCTTTGGGACATCCCACGTGTAAAGTGTAAAGAGACACCGTGTCAGTCCATGGATGGTAAGAGAAAATAGGATTTTTTTGTACTCACCGTTAAATCCTTTTCTCTGACATCCATGGACTGACACGGCACCCACCCTTCCTTTTAAGTTTGTACTGCTTTGTTACGAACTGAAGTCTGCTGACTGTAGTGGGAGGGTTATGTCCGGAGGGACCGCCCCCTGGGTGGGGCTGTTCAGCTCTGGCTTTTAGAATGTATGTATAACATTTCACATTCTGCCTAGGTCTTCTCCTGCAAGCAGGGACATAACCCACGTGTAAAGTGTAAAGAGACACCGTGTCAGTCCATGGATGTCAGAGAAAAAGATTTTACGGTGAGTGCAAAAAATCCTATTTTTTTTCATGGATTACGTTCTATTAAACTGTTTAAACACTAGGAATCAATACTATTACAGAAATCGCCGCTTAATTTCTTTTTTATTTTATTTTATTTTTGCTCTGCAGAGCGCTTCTATCTCTAGTGTGGGCACGTGAGGCCCACTGGCATTCTCTTCCTCGATATGGTGATGCTGGTTACCCAGCATGCACCTCCTGTTCTCGCGCATGCACCGTTTACACAGGTGAAAGTATAATTAACTTGTTGCCATAAAAACGGTCGGCGAAGGAGGAAGTGCCTGCCTCGTTATGGTTTCATGGATACGCGCTCTAAAGCAAACCCATTTAGCCTCAGAGCAGTGTCACTTCCAGTTTCCAAATAACACAATGATAGCCCTCGACACTGCCCACTGACTCCTGGGAAGAATGACACACATCTCCCAGGAGCACTAGCGAGCACAGGTGCCGAGAGAAATGACGTCAATCGCAGCGGAGAGGAAGTGGCAGATTAAAAGGGACCCCATAGCAACAGAGCAAAAGGAGTGAGTTAAAAAAAAATCCAAATGCTGTTGCTGAAGGATAATGCTGTTTATTTCTGTAAAGCACATTTTATGGGTGGAACTCCGCTTTAAGTTATTTTTTTGAAAAGATCCAAAATATTGGTAACATGAAAATCCATATCACTGGAAGCCACATCCAACACAAACAGTTCAAGCCTCAACAAGGGCTAAATATTGGTTACTTGCTACAATTCCTGTGCTATATGAGCTATAAAGAGGTTTGCTGCATTACTATATGCTATGTGATGTTCTCAAATGCTTGAAGCTCACCCTTCATCTACCATTTCCAGTCAGGTTATTGTATGGTTGCCCATTACAGGTGGCCCACCAAAAGGAAAGAAAATACATAGGCTCCTAGAACTACATGTCTTTTAACGAGAACACACAACCCGACTGTCTGCTGCACCCTCCTATTATATAGCCACATGCTAAAAGTCCAAAAGGCTTGCAGAGTAGACCAACCCTACTTTACACACATTCACAAGGAACATGTATGTGTCTTCATCTCTTCCTTAACTTGTGGTTCTTATTTACAATGACCATCTTTCTTTGTCTTTCTCTATTGCTTAGGACTGGACACAGATGTCTCCCCAACTCACCTACAGAATAAGGCTTATGTGCGCCAGTTCCAGGTCATCGACAACCAGAACCTCTTGTTTGAGCTGTCCTACAAGCTAGAACCCAACGCACAGTGATCAGACTGTGCAAGACAAGCTGCTGATTGGCCATAGACCTCACCGCATGGTGTATTGCCTATGGTACGATGGTGCCGAGGACATTCCGCAACCTGTGCCATATAAAATGCTGTATCATGTTTACCCTATACTGTATGTATAGCCACCTACTGCACTGCTGACGTTTTTTCAGCTGAGACTTAACTGGATTGGTGGCTTTGAAAGGGTCATGGACAGATATTTTTGTAAGAAGATGACATGTATAGTCTCATTTGTGCTATTTTCTTATGGGGGGGATCAGAATGGAAATAACAGTATATATAGAAATTATATATATATATATATGGTTAAATTGCTGCATATGAAGGTATGCAGGCTACAGAATTGTGTACATATTACTGGGAGTTCAAATATATGTTATGTGTCGTTCGGAGGTAGATGTACAGGGGTTTATTTATATAACAGAGATTTTGCTCTTTTTGTGCAGCAAAAAAAATGTTTAATGAAGCTGTATGTTGTGGGAATTTGGGTGATATACAGTATGTAAATGTGCATATGAGAGGTAGTTAAAGTTCCGAAACGGACTTGGAGGGTAATGTAAAGCAAAGCTGTCCTCACCTCAGTGTATTCATTTAAAGTTCCAAATTACTACAAGGAACCTGCCACCTCTGTAGTTTTGAATAGAGGTCGGTAAGAGTTGCATGTGTGTATCATATTCAGATATTCACTGCTGATAACAGAAAATCCATCATCATTATTCCGCCATATTTAATAAGGCAACACAAAGAGCCAGAATGATGTGCAGTAGCCTATAGCAGCCAATCAGATTTCAGTTACCCAGTTTAAGAAATTATTTCTGATTGGCTACTAGGGGTGGCTGCACTGTGCACTCTAATAAATAATTCATTTTCATGGTGACTTACATTTTCACATACTTATGTATCATAATCTCCTTTTAGTAGTTATCTGCATATCAGAAAATATCACTGCTGTAATAACTTAGATTATATAGATTAATACATTTGCAGCAGGGGAGAGGAGCAATAAAACTCAGTGGGGTTGATTTACTAAAACTGGAGCGTGCAAAATCTGGAACGGCTCTGCAAAGAAACCAATGAGCTTCCAGTTTTTTTTTTTTTTATTCAAAGCTTAATTGAACAAGCTGAAATTAGAAGCTGATTGGCTACCATGCACAGCTGCACCAGATTTTGCACTCTCCAGTTTTAGTAAATCAACCCCAGTCACTCTTCAGAACCACTAAGCAAATGGCACAGTCTGCTGCATGCTGTGAACAAATTGATTGTAAATCAAATCAATAAAAAAAAAAAAAACCTTTATAGCAGCTTAATAAATTAAGCTGTGTACATTCATGTGTATTGCTGAACAAATGTAAAAGGACTGTAGAAACCACAAAAAGAATATTAGTCTTCTTACAATTTGTATATGTTTGTAGGAAAGGGATGACTTTTAAGACAGAACGATGAGTTCATCCTGTATAATTGCATGTACAATCATTTTAGTGAAAATGGGGCTATAGGTTGCTATTTAGGCTATTTTCTTGAGAGTGGTTTGGAAAAATACTGCATTATGGCAATTAGATGGAGTTGACGACCATAGTAAATAAGTATTTATTTCCTGTGATCATCAACTCCCATCTTGTGGCCATAATGCAGTATTTTTGTTAATTGCTGCATTCTGTGTTAATGAAAAAACAATTGACCTGGAGAGAACATAGCCTAATAACCTTCAATCAACCCCCCCCCCCCCCCCCCATTTGTACAGAACAAATGTACATGCAGTTCACAGAATAAATAATTTTTTATACATACACCCATAGGGGGAGGTTTACTGAAACAGGTGCACACAGAATCTAGTGCAGCTCTGCATAGTAACCAATCCGCTTCTAACTTCAGCTTGTTCTATTGAGCTTTGCTAATAAAACCTGGAAGCTGATAGAATCTGGTGCAACTGTGCATAGTAACCAATCAGCTTCCAGGTTTTATTAGCAAAGCTTAATAGAACAAGCTGAAGTTAGAAGCTGATTGGTTATGCAGAGCTGCACTAGATTCTGTGTGCACCAGCTTTAATACATCTCCCCCTGTGTGTCTCTACAAAGGTGCCTCCCTGAACTCCTTATACGCACCTTGCTGCTTATTTCTCCAATGCAGCTAGTGACATTACCTGTAATGAAGGATGTCCAACGTTCAGGTAGTAGGATCCTGTAGCTGTGATACCCCATCCTTTACCTGTTGCTGAACCTCTGGAACTGAGAAGTGTTAAAAACTCAAGTCGTGCAGTGAATAAACTCCCAACAGGGACCTGCCCACTTCTCTTCCATTGAGAAAAGTTGTTTCATAGTGTCCACTGCATGTAACAGGATCTGTCAATGGGGAAGAGTCTGAGTTTCAAGATCCTCTCCCCATTCACAGATCCTGTTACATGATGCAGTATAATCAATGGAAAACCTTTTCTCAATGGAGGAGGTAGGGGCTTGTTCACTGCAGCTTCACAGAAGATTTAGAGCTATTAAACATAGCAGCAGGAAGAGGACAGGCATCCTTGCTTAGAAGATTTCTATACGATCTGGCTGCCTGCATAGGTAGGTTATGTTATCAAAGCTTTAGGGATTTTTTTTTTTTCTGCCTAAGGTTCAACTTTCTTTGGCCATACACATGGCATTGTGTGTTATTGAACTTTTCATTCAATTTTTTGTCAAAATTTCAAAGCAAGTGACTAGTGCACATGACAAACAACAAGGAGATGGAATCAAAATTGCCCCAACTGAATCAGAAACCTCTGATTGCTTTAGATGTTATTGCTGTAGTTTTTCTGTTTTTTTTGCATCTTTTCACCAAGCGGTACTGAAGCGGTCAATTAGTTGCACAGTTTAAATTTCACAATTGACTAAATTCTTGTGGTAGATTGCTTAGTTTAGGACTCATGGAGGCGGTAGATTGCCTAGTTTATAGCAATTACGCGCAATTGTTTGTAATTCCTGGTGAATGGAAAGTGGTTCAAATTGACTTAAAATTGCCATGGGTATGGCCAGTTTTAGAAAACGTTTCATGCAGACTGAATTGCCTATTGCAAGAGATGCTTTGACTGGATTGAGCCAGTTGCACAGCAGGGAATTGGATATCTGAGATCATTTGGTACACTAGCCATGTACAGAACCCCATCCAGATTGCCATATTGCAGTAAATGGTATTTTTTGGGGCGGGGGCTGGTTAGAAAATCACATTGGCTACAAAGTGAAATGGAAAGGTCATTTTTAATAGCATTCGATTTACAAAATGGCTTGTGTAGCAGCAGTTTGATTTTTTTAGCAAAACTGGACCTTTCTGTTACACAGGGGTGATAACTATATATCCTGATATACAGATGACCATTAGCATTTACAGATACAATCTGTATATAAAATACAATCGTCAAAATTTGTCACGAAAAGCAAGAGACACTTCAAAAGGGACTTTACAGCTCACAATTATTACTCAGAATTTGCACTTTCTCAGAGTATTCCAATTTCTCTTTTCATGCAAATCAGGTTGTAGATATACAGGCATTCATTAGGGCTGATTTAGGTGAGAGTCGGTAACCTACTGGCTTACTTTTGGGTTTCCGTTATAAATCGCTTTAATTTAATATCCCTTCCTTAGCATATACCAGTTCGGTCTTAAAGCAGACACTTTACTGTGGAACTCTAGGGTTCCTCCAGAGATTACTAGGGGTTCCCTAAGCTGGGGCTGGTTGGCCACCCATTGATGGTGTCCCAAGGCCAACGCCACTTGGCAGAGTCAACGTCGTGACATCCATGATCTTTTCAGCTAACTGTAGGGGTGGCATTCCTCCCACTGCCGACCAATATAATTGACGTTTTTTTCCTCTGACAGCCAATTATATGGTCTTGACAGGGGTTCCCCAAGAGTTGAAAATTATTTGAACGGTTCCTCAGGGATGAGCTGAGAATGTCTGCCTTAAAGTGACCCTTTCAGTAAACCAAATTTCTCCAGAAAAGCTGTACCTGTAAAAGTAGAGTGTAAATACTTCTGCTCTCTGCACCACCAAACACCATTCCCATGAGGAGTCTGCTGGAAAACCCGACACGTCCAGGAGTGTCAATTGCCTGTGACCCTTGCAGCGCTCAACGACTTCCACGCTACTACAGTACGTTTTCTAGCAGACTTCGGGGGGCCGGTTTCTCTTGAGCGGCTTTTGGCATTGCAAGTAGCAGCGGATATAAGTATTTACACAATTTTTTTGTACAGCCTTTCTGGGGAATTTTGGCTTAATGACAAAGTCCCTTTAAGCAGCCCATAGACATGTAAAAACAATCGCCTGATCCAACATCTATGATGGCTGGCAGAGGCAGTCAGTGAATAGCTGTAATAATGGACTTTGCTCAGACAAGTTAGAAAAGCTGCTTTAATGGCTGATTCTACTTTGCACCGCTTTCCTCCTTTCTTTCTTCGATGCTTTTTCCAATGCCATAAATTATCAACGTTTACACAGCTAATGTAGTAAGTTTATGAACCGCCAAGCAGCATTTTGCAGATTTGCTGCCATAAGGGGGCTCAAATCATACCTGGATGTCCTACTGTCCCCCCTTATATAACACACGAAGGATACTAAGAATAAAGACACACTCCAGGTAATCAAGTGCCCAACAAGAACACATCCACTGATATAATAGTTGTTGTCAAGTGTTTCAGTTTAAATGCTAGAATGGCTTTAAATAAGCTATTTATTCTTCAAATGATCTTCAGTTTTTACATTATCCATTGCCTAAGAAATATACCTGTTAAAAAATTTGAATGTTTTTTGTGTAGACTGGTGAAAACGTATATCATTACTCATACTGCCCAACCAGATGGCATTTCTACAGGGCAGCAAAGGAACCAAGAGCCAAATCTACTCATTTGTTGTGGGTTACCATTTATTTATTTTTTTCATAAACCTGTATGGTTATATATACACCCATATCTGCAGACAGACTGATACTTCTGTATAGGTAGATACTTATGTTCAAAAATACTTATTGCAATGTTTGTGTGTGTGTACACACCTGCACCTGTGTACAGCCATAGGCCATATCATTGGATTGTATGGTGTGCTCGGGTTTGAGCCCGTCTGGACGGGTTCTGTTAATACAATTGAGTTTATGTAAAGGGTTTTTTTTGTACGAAAACTGTATAAATGTTTTTATATCTGTTTATTTTAAGGTTATGGCAAAGTAAGGTAATTTAGCACTTACGTGGGAAGCGATATTGGGGTAGAGACACTGGAAATAAAGAGGAAGCACTCAGCCATTAAAGTGTTTACAAGTTTACAACTTGCGTTTTGGCTCATCTGTATATACAGTATGTGTGTGTGTATGTATAGTAGTGTGTGTGTGTGTGTGTGTGTGTGTGTGTGTGTGTGTATATGTATGTATATATATATATATATATATACACACACACACAGTAGCTCACAAAAGTGAGTACACCCCTTACATTTTTGTAAATATTTTATTACATCTTTTCCTGTGAAATTACACTTTGCTACAATGTAAAGTAATGAGTGTACAGCTTGTATAACAGTGTAAATTTGCTGTCCCCTCAAAATAACTCAACACACAGCCATTAATGTCTAATCCGCTGGCAACAAAAGTGAGTACACCACTAAGTGAAAATGTCCAAATGGCCCAATTAGCCATTTTCCCTCCCCAGTGTCATGTGATGTGTTAGTGTTACAAGGTCTCAAGTGTAAGTGGGGAGCAGGTGTGTTAAATTTGCTGTTATCGCTCTCACTCTCTTACTGGTCTCTGAGGATCTGAAAAAAAGAATTGTTGCTCAGTCTACATAAAGATGGCCTAGGCCAGTGATGGCTAACCTTTTTGAGCCTGATTGCCCAAACAGCGACACAAAACCAACTTATTTATTTCAAGGTGCCAACCCGGAATTAAACCTACCAGCGGCTCTGTACTGAGGATGGGACTGATCATCCCTCTGAATGAGCCCTAAGGGACCAAAAAACATACGATTCTGCCCAGTGTGCTCAGAATGCAGGGTTCAGGAATGCGTTGTGCTCAGAATATAGGATTCAGGAATGCGTTGTGCTCAGAATGCAGGGTTCAGGTAAGGGTTGTGCTCAGAATGCAGGGTTCAGGAATGTATTGTGCTCAGAATACAGGGTTCAGGAATGTGTTGTGTTTAGAATTCAGGGATCAGGAATGCGTTGTGCTCAGAATACAGGGTTCAGGGGGGGTGATGTGAAGGCCAGTAGAGGGACACTGCTATGGGGGTGGCCCTTCCCAAAGCAGTGTCCTCTGCCCCCTTCACATTCCATACAGCGGTTTAACAGGACAGGTTCTACTCAAAACAGGCTTTGCCATGGTTGACCAAAGAAGTTGAGTGCACATGCTCAGTGTCATATCCAGAGGTTGTCTTTGGGAAATAGACATACGAGTGCTGCCAGCATTGCTGCAGAGGTTGAAGGGGTGGGGGGTCAGCCTGTGCTCAGACCATACACTGCATCAAATTGGTCTGCATGGCTGTCGTCCCAATAGGAAGATGCTTCTAAAGATGATGTACAAGAAAGCCTGCAAACAGTTTGCTGAAGACAAGCAGACTAAGGACATGAATTACTGGAGCCATGTCCAGTGGTCTGATGAGACCAAGATTAACTTATTTGGTTCAGATGGTGTCAAATGTGTGTGGCGGCAACCAGGTGAGGAGTACAAAGACAAGTGTGTCTTGCCTACAGTCAAGCATGTTGGTGGGAGTGTCATGGTCTGGGGCTGCATAAGTGCTGCTGGCACTGGGGAGCTACAATTTGATGGGAACATGAATGCCAACATGTACTGTGACATATTGAAGCAGAGCATGATCCCCTCCCTTCGGAGACTGGGCCGCAGGGCAGTATTCCAAAATTACGACGACCTCAAACACACCTCTAAGATGACCACTGCCTTGCTAAAGAAGCTGAGAGTAAAGGTGATGGACTGGCCAAGCATGTCTCAAGACCTAAACCCTATTTAGCATTTGTGAGGCATCCTCAAATGGAAGGTGGAGGAGTGCAAGGTCTCTAACATCCACCAGCTCCGTGATGTCGGGTCAGGAAGAGGACTCCAGTGGCAACCGGTGAAGCTCTGAGGTGCTTTCCGTATTGAACTCTGGTTAAGTTGGCTGCAGAGAACTTTCCAGGTGCAGAAACGCTGGTGTGACTTCTGTGCTTGCCCTGTCCCTGAAGACTTACTTGGTAAGTAGGCCGCCGGTCGGGCTGAGCATCCACCATTCCCGCAACCTCATTGGTTGCTAAGTGCCATCATTCTTTGTTTCCCACCAGTTTTATGTGTTGATGTCACTTTCCTGCCCACAGAGTCGAGGAAGCATTTCCTCGACACTCTGCAAGCAGTAACAGCATGTGGAAGTTTTGTATAATTCCTGATGCCCACCTACAGTGGCTTTGGTCACCTCCAGCCATCCGACTCTCTGATCACTGACCCTCACCTGTTCCTGGCTGTCTAGATCTCATGAGTACTCAAGGCATTGACTCTCTTACCCTAAGCCTGTACATTGTCTAACCTCACTGTGGCCACAATGTCTGATTCTAGACACAAGGGAGTGCTTGCAGTGCTATGGATAATGATGATGGCTACAGCCTGGAGTCATATTGTTCTCTGATGTGAGTCTCTCCCCTCTGGACCCAACTGTGTCATCTTCACAAGGTGGCTACCATTGAAGGATGTGCATGCTTTTAAAGACACAACCGAAATATCAATCGAAGCCCTTGCTACTGATCTGATCTTGCTCAAAGGTTCCACCCTGCATCTGATTCTGTGATTTTACTTTGTCAAACCATGTCTGTATGGTCAAACCAATTAAAAATTATTCATTGTTTGTTGGACACATGGAACAGATGGCTGTAGTGTTAAATTTCAGCTGTGATGTTTTGACGTAAGCCCCATGACCTATCTCCTGCCGATGTGCATAGGGCACTTTGATTGAAGTACTAGACTGCAGAACCTTTGTATGACATCACTACTTCTCACACTGAAAGTGGCCTCAACAAGAGTCCGCTACTTCTCACACTGAAAGTGGCCTCAACGAGTCCAAGAGCTGTCCTGCGTTGACAGCCCACGGCCTGTTAGCCCAAATACAAGAGAAGGAACCTTATCCTTGGCATTCACAGTTCAGAACACTGTAGAAAGCTTTTGTTTAACATGAAGGGCAGCAGAGCCAGTACACTTGCCTTGAATTTTGATTACAGAATTTTGCACTGCAGGAACACAAAATCAAGTTGGTAAGTGGAAGAAAATGTAAAGAAGAGGACAGCCCCCTAGAAGTAGATTGTTTTCGATGTTGTAAATATATAAAATAATTTAAACAAATCTTGCAAAGAATAGTAATAGTACCCTTTTAAACAAAATGGGTTCACTTTAATACTCCCTACTGGTAATGAGAACAAGCCTGAGGCCTTGTTTATACGTGTGTTGCCCTCTGGAGAACAATCTGCATTATTGCCTCCCCACTGCCTGTTTTAAACCGCGCACCAGTGCTGCAACCACATGCATTTCACGCAGTTGTAGGGTGCTCCCTTTCAGTTCCATGGTTTACATTTGGTGGGTGGTACGGCCTGCCGAATGAGATGGCAGGGATAATTTTTTCCTTGCTAATATGCAATTCATTGCTGCAGTGGCATATATACACCCCACCCCCTCCCTTGCCTTTGCAGCTTAAAGTGTTACCAGGACCCTGCATTCACTATATCTGTGTACTGTGGTAGACCAGAAAATGGAAATGCAATTATTTTAGTAAATAAAAACTGCTAAATACCTTTTCTCATCAGCAGTATATAGCAGTCTTGTGACTTCAATCAGTGTCTGGTTAAAGATTATAGAAGGAGTTTTCTGACTGACCTATGAGACTGCAAGACCCCTGACCCTCTGTCTGGACAGTGCAGATTGGCCCTGTGCTGATCACATGCACTCTCCCAAGAAAAAGAAAACCTCTCTAGCAATACTCACCAAACTGAGCATGTGCAACCTGACTCCATAGACTCTGTATTATCAGGAAATTTTCAGGGGACAATGGAAGGAGGTGTGGATCAGAGAAGCCAGGATTAAACGGCCTTTTTTTTTACATAATGCAGAGGATTAACCCCTAAAGTTCCACAGTGAGTATAACAAGCGTGCTTTACTGCATATAGACTGATTTTACTGTTGTGGGTTTAGTAACACTTTAAGGAGGAGCCATACCTTAACCACTTAACGACCGCCCACCGCCGATTTACGTCGGCAGAATGGCACGGACAGGCAGAATCACGTAGATCTACGTGATCGCCTTTGTGCAGTTGGGGGGTCCATCCGGACCCCCCTTCACTGCAGTGAGCGGCCGTTAAGTGTTCGGGAGCGATCAGGCATGAGGGGGCGGCCGCTCGATTCCGCCCCCCCCCCCTCGCGATCGCTCCCGGCCAATGAAAATGCTTCCTCCGCCATGTGATGTAAACAAGGCTGGAGGAAGTGATGTCATCTCCCTCGCCGCGGTCTTTCCGTTCCCGGCGCCGAGCAGAGAAGAAGGTTAGTGCACCAACAGTCCACTGACACGTAGGTACACATAGGCACACAAATCACCCCCCAGGTCACCCCAAAGCCCCCAATCACAGTGTCACTGATTGCAGTGATCATTTATTTTACTGATCACTGCATTTAGTGTCATCTGTGATTGTAAAAAGTTGCAGGGCAGTTAGGATTAGGCCCCTTTAGGTCCAGGGTAGCCCCCTAACCCCCCCCTAATAAAGGTTTAACCCCTTGATCACCCCCCAGGTAACCCTTTCACCCCCTAACTTCAGCGTCACTAAGCGATTGTTTTTCCGATCGCTGTATTCGTGTCGCTGGTGTTTTAGATAGGCAGTTATTTTTTTTTAGGTTCACCGCAGGTTTTTATTAGTGTCAGGTACCCCCATATATTATTTTAACCCCCTGATTGCCCCTAGAGTTAACCCTTTCACCAGTGATCGCCGTATAAGCGTCACTGGTGTCACTGGTTAGCCAGTAAGTTATTTAGTTATTTAGGTTACCCGTCAGGTTTTTATATAGTGTCAGGTACCCCCATATTTAACCTAACAAAGGTTTTAACCCCCTGATTGCCCCTAGTTAACCCTTTCACCAGTGATCACCATATAAAGGTTACGGGTGACGCTGGTTGATTAGTTTGCTTTTTATAGCATCAGGGCACCCGCCGTATATAACCCAATAAAGGTTTAACCCCCCCTGATCGCCCGGCGGGTGAGATCAATTAGGTTTTAGCGCCAGAGAGGGTCTGCGTCGCCCCAGGCAGTGTTAGGTTAGTGACAGTAACGCTAACACCCACGCGCAAAGCATACACCCCCCTTAGTGGTATAGTATCTGATCAGATCTATACTAGCATCCCCAGCGGTTTAGGGTTCCCAAAAACGCAGTGTTAGCGGGATCAGCCCAGATACCTGCTAGCGCCTGCGTTTAGCCCCTCCGCCCAGCCCAGCCCAGCCCACCCAAGTGCAGTATCGATCGATCACTGTCACTTACCAAACACAACACACATAACTGCAGCGTTCGCAGTGCTTGGTTTTTGGGGCCCTGTACGCGGCTAGGCTCCCAAAAAGTCCCACACATGTGGTATCCCCGTACTCAGGAAAAGCAGCAGAATGTATTTTGGGGTGCAATTCCACATATAACCATGGCATGTGTGAGCAATATATCATTTAGTGACAACTTTTTGTACATTTTTTTTTTCTTTTTGTCATTATTCAATCATTTGGGACAAAAAAAAAATATTCAATGGGGTCAACATGCCTCTCAGCAAATAGCTTGGGGTGTCTACTTTCCAAAATGGGGTCATTTGGGGGGGTTTTGTGCCATCTTGGCATTTTATGGCCTTCAAAACTGTGATAGGTAGTGAGGAGTGAAATCAAAAATTTATGCCCTTAGAAACCTTGAAGGCGGTGCTTGGTTTTTGGGGTCCCGTACGCGGCTAGGCTCCCAAAAAGTCCCACACATGTGGTATCCCCGTACTCAGGAGAAGCAGCAGAATGTATTTTGGGGTGTAATTTCACATATGCCCATGGCATGTGTGAGCAATATATCATTTAGTGACAACTTTGTGCAAAAAAAAAAAGTTTGTCATATTCCCGCAACTTGTGGCAAAATCTAAAATATTCCATGGACTGAACATGCCTCTCAGTAAATAGCTTGGGGTGTCTACTTTCCAAAATGGGGTCATTTGGGGGGGTTTTGTGCTATTTTGGCATTTTATGGCCTTCGAAACTGTGATAGGTAGTGAGGAGTGAAATCAAAAATTTGCGCCCTTAGAAATCCTGAAGGCGATGCTTGGTTTCCGGGGTCCCGTACGTGGCTATGCTCCTAAAAAGTCCCACACATGTGGTATCCCCGTACTCAGGAGAAGCAGCAGAATGTATTTTGGGGTGCAATTCCACATATAACCATGGCATGTGTGAGCAATATATCATTTAGTGACAACTTTTTGTAATTTTTTTTTTTTTTGTCATTATTCAATCACTTGGGACAAAAAAAAAAATATTCAATGGGCTCAACATGCCTCTCAGCAATTTCCTTGGGGTGTCTACTTTCCAAAATGGGGTCATTTGGGGGGGTTTTGTACTGCCCTGCCATTTTAGCACCTCAAGAAATGAGATAGGCAGTCATAAATTTAAAGCTGTGTAAATTTCAGAAAATGTACCCTAGTTTGTAAACGCTATAACTTTTGCGCAAACCAATAAATATACGCTTATTGACATTTTTTTTACTAAAGACATGTGGCTGAATACATTTTGGCCTAAATGTATGACTAAAATTGAGTTTATTCGATTTTTCTTATAACAAAAAGTAGAAAATATCTTTTTTTTTTCAAAATTTTCGTTCTTTTTCCATTTATATCGCAAAAAATAAAAATCGCAGAGGCAATCAAATACCATTAAAAGAAAGCTCTATTTGTGGGAAGAAAAGGACGCAAATTTCGTTTGGGTACAACATTGCATGTCCACACAATTTACAGTTAAAGCAGCGCAGTGCCGAATCCCAAAAACAGGCTTGGTCCTAATGGTCCGAAATGGTCCGGGGCTTAAGTGGTTAAAGTGCATTTAAGGGTACAGTTTTTTTTTTTTTTATCTGTGGATGTGGGGCAACTAAATAAAGAAAAAAAATAACACAAAAGTGCAATTTAAAACTAAATTTGACCAACAGGAGTTACTGGTGTTCTTATTAACTGGCCTGTTGATTGCCATGGCAATGTTACGCCAACTAAATGAAAGCTACAAAACTGTACCAAATCCACAGATGGGCAAATATTATTCACAAAAAACTACATAAATTAAAAATGTAAAACAGGTTTTTCTCTAATGTTAATATCATTTATGCTTAACGGATCTAGATAACAGAATTGAAGAGCAATGTTCCCGCAAATGTTTAATGACATTTTAAAATCTATATCTAAAAACTTACAACTTAAACAAGCCTTTATACAACCCTACAATTAAATCATAGGAAATACCAGCTCAGAAAATATTTGTGTTCCATTTATTACTATACAATCTGCAATCCAACATATCCATTTTGTAACAATGGTAGTTATAAGGGTGATTCCTACCACATCATATGTGATGCACTTACTGTATGTGCATCAGTCCTCCCATAAATCCCACACAAGCAATCTTATATTGATTAACATTGTATTCAAGCAAAGCTCTATTATAGGAGATATAATTTTAAATAAATATTTTTTGGGTTTTGAGTCTTAACAACATAGCTAGGTATAGATACGATATAGGACTTTTGTTTTTAGGTGCCCTTTAGTTGTGTTTAGCATAGGGGTGCACCGAATGGATATTTTGGTGCCGAAACCGATACTGAAAATGAAGAATACACCAGGCCGAAAACCGATACCGAAAATGACTGTTTTTACAAAATATTTTTATATATTTTAAATAAAATGTATACATTTTTATATAACACATTGCTAATAGTATTGGCAAAATAATAGTATTAGCAAAATATCCATGCTGTGCAACGCTAGCAGATATAATGCAGGAGATGTTCAGAGGCTGCAGACATGGTACAGGAGATCAATGCAGCCTGCCTCTGCCCAGCAGCCTCACCAGTGCCCGTCATATGCAGCCTGCCTGTGCCTCACCAAGGAACATGATGGAGCCGAGGTCACATGCCATGGGACACGATGGAGAGAATAGTCCCTTGAAGTGGGACATGATGGGGCTGAGGTCACAAGTATTGGGGGGTCACAATGAAGAGGACATTCCCTTGAAGTGGGACATGTATGGAGGCCATGGTCCTCCAGCCATACATGACCTGATGGGAGGGGGGTGATATGTATTGGGTGGGGGAGAGGGCACTCCAGTCACATGACCCCTCCCCCTCTGATGGACACTTACATGCCGCAGGTCCGCAGAGAGTGGATGAGGATTCGGTCCACCTCCTCCATGGCTGGGCTGTGTGGGTGGTTGTCCTCTCTCTGGCTCTCCACAGTAGACAGTATAGACAGTAGCCGCCCTCCTGCCCCATCCCTGCACTACATTCTGCCTTTTACACAAAGCCGCTCACCTCCAGACTACACTGCCCACAATGCATTGCGGCCTCCTCCCGCCCGACTCTCACCGTGGACAGCCCCGAATTCCGCCGCAGGGAGTGATGGGAAATGTAGTCCGGATTGTGCGGTGCTGGGCTCCTCAGTGACACACGGAGATCGAGGAGGAGGGAGGGGGTGGAGGACTGGGCACGCCAGAGGGAAACTCCCGCAATGGGCAACACCCAGAGCGGACCACGCCCCCTTTCGGTATCGGCTGTTTTTGTCATTCGGCCAAATTAAGATTTCTTAATTTTACAAAGAACTGTTTGGAAAAAAATTACAACTTCATAAAGTTCACCATGCTTCTTACTAAATACCTTGATGAGTCTACTTGCTAAAAAGGGGTCATTGGGGGGTATGTGTACTGTCCTGACATTTTGGGGCTTATAGAATTGAGTTCCAATCCGTATATACAGCTGTGCTCATAAGTTTACATACCCTGGCAGAATTTATGATTTCTTGGTAATTTTTCAGAGAATATGGATAACACAAAAACATTTCTTACACTCATGGTAAGTGTTTGGCTGAAGCCATTTATTATCAATCAACTTTGTTTACTCTTTTTAAATCATAATCACAACAGAAACTACCCAAATGACCCTGATCAAAAGTTTACATACCCCAGTTCTTAATACCGTGTATTGCCCCCTTTAACATCAATGACAGCTTGAAGTCTTTTGTGGTATTTGTGGATGAGGCTCTTTATCTTCTCAGATGGTAAAGCTGCCCATTCCTCTTGGCAAAAAAAGCCTCCAGTTCCTGTAAATTCTTGGGCTGTCTTGCATGAACTGCACGTTTGAGATCTCCCCAGAGTGGCTCAATGATATTGAGGTCAGGAGACTGAGATGGCCACTCCAGAACCTTCACTTTATTCTGCTGTAGCCAATGACGGGTCGAATTGGCCTTGTGTTTTGGATCATTGTCATGTTGGAATGTCCAAGTACGTCCCATGCGCAGCTTCCTGGCTGATGAATGCAAATGTTCCTCCAGTATTTTTTGATAACATACTGCATTCATCTTGCCATCAATTTTGACCAAATTTCCTGTGCCTTTGTAGCTCACACATCCTCAAAACATTGATCCACCTCCGTGTTTCACAGTAGAAATGGTGTACCTTTCATCATAGACCTTGTTGACTCCTCCAAATGTAGCGTTTATGGTTGTGGCTAAAAAGCTACATTTTGGTCTCATCACTCCAAATGACTTTGTGCCAGAAGGTTTGAGACTTGTCTCTGTGCTGTTTGGCGTATTATAAGTGGGATACTTTGTGGCATTTGCATAGTAATGGCTTTCTTCTGATGACTCGACCATGCCGCCCATCTTTCTTCAAGTGCCTCCTTATTGTGCATCTTGAAACAGCCACACCACATGTTTTCAGAGAGTCCTCTATTTCACCTGAAGTTATTTGTGGGATTTTCTTTGCATCCCGAACAATTTTCCTGGCAGTTGTGGCTGAAATTACCAAAGAAATGTAGCAGATTAAACTTTGGCCAAATTTTTTTAAGAAAGATTACTTGGTTGTAAAATTTTAAAAACAAAATAAAATAGTTTTTTCCAAAATTTTTGGTATTTTTTAACTTGTATAGCAAAAAAAAATTAATAAATAGTGATGATTAAATACCACCAAAAGAAAGCTCTATCTGTCTCAAACAAATAATAAAAATGTCATTTGGGTACAGTGTTGCATATCTAAGTATCTGCCATTCAAAGTGTGACAACGCTGGAATCTAAAAATTGGCCTAGGCAGGAAGGGGGTGAAAGTGCCCAGTATTGAAGTGGTTAATTTTGTAATTTTTACTGGAAATTTATGCTTGGAAAACCACTGTTTTACTCTCCATGGTCTCTGCTTTCAAAATATATACAGTGGAACCTCGGATTGCGAGTAACGCGGTTAACTGTATTTTAAAATATCCTAACTAGGTTTGCGAGTGTTGTCTCGCAAAACGAGCAGGATTCAGACCAAAGCGGTGTGCAGTACCTGAGGTGGGGCGCCGGAGCCGAACGGCGCAGATCGCAGCCGATTGGCGCCGTTCTGAAATGCACGGAAAGGCCCGAGGACAGCTTGGCAAACCTCACAAAAAATGGGGGGGAAACTGAGTCTTTCCGAGGTTTGCCAAGGTCAGCCGAGGTGTCCTTGGGCCTTTCCGGCCGTTTCAGACACTCTCCGGCGCCCCTCCCGCCTCTGGCCACATGTGGTATTGCATGCCATTGAAGTCAATGCGGAACAAATTATTTTCGTTTCCATTGACTTCAATAGGGAAACTTGCTTTGATAGGCGAGTACTTTGGATTACGAGCATTCTCCTGGAACAGATTATGCTCGTAATCCGAGGTTCCACTGTATAATGTTTGAGGGTTTTAACAAATCTTCAGGCCTAAAAAAAAAGTTATTTTTTAGCATGCTTGCAAAAAAAACACAAACAGCGCTGCAGCGAAAGAGGGGCATTTGGGGAATGAAGCAAACAGGTAATCCAGATCAAAGTCAGGATTAAAATTACCACTAAGTCAGTTTAAAAGAGAACATTGGAAATCTCTCTCAAAAAAAATGATACTCACCTAGATGGCTGCAGCACCGATCCCAGATGCAGCTGTCCCCTGCCGCCTCTAAGACTGGGAACTGAGCTATCAAACACTGCTGATCGCTCAGTTCTCCCCTTCCGCTTTGAGCAGAGAGCAGTGACTCAGCGGCTCGCTGAGAGGTTGAGCCAGCTGATGGTCCAGGCTTCTGGGCAGATCCCGACTCCTTTAGCCCACTGTTGGCTGAAAATGGGTCACAGGAGTGCAGAACTAACTGCACTCCCTTGACCCACAGAAGAAGTATAGCCAAAATAACTTCATACTTCTCCTTTAATGTTTGCAGTATATATTTGAACTGTTGACAGGTATGAAAACAGAGCTGATATGATTTATGACAATGACATCTTGCCCGGAAAATCAGCAGCTCTGTCTATATTCATAGACTATTTACATTGTACATATCACTATTTACATGTGGAATACTTGTCTACAACAAGGATTACTGCATTTTTCCCCCTTGTTGTCCTGTAGTTTGCTTTTCTTAAGCGATCACAAGGAAATATTCAATCGTATGACTGGTCTGAGTACAAATAGTGAGGTTTCAAGTTTCTTAACACTGAATGGGAACTGGTTGACCTCTAAACCTGCAAATCCCCAAAACACTTTATGTACCCACAATAAGTACATGCAATTTCAGAAACATTCTTTCCAGGGGGAAAACAATAGAGTTTGTGGGGTACTCATATATTCTGAAGGCAAATTTTGTAATCTCCAGAAATCCTTACCTTTTATCATTATGCTCCACCCTTTAAGTTAGTATATACATGAAATATATTAGACCTGCTTTTCTTAACCAGGGTTTTGTGGATGGCCGCTCCCTGCCCCTCCACAGCTCAGCGTTCCAGTGAGCGAGGAGGGAAAAGAGCAGAGAGTGATGACTGACAGTCAACTGCTTTCTGCTCACAAAGCTGTGAAAATCAAGCGATCGGCGATGTTCGATCGCTCATTTCTCAGTGCAGAGGCGTCGGGGGACAGATGCAGCATCGGACCAATGCTGCATCCACCTAGGTAAGTATGAATCTGCAAAAATAAAATTCCCTTACTTCTCTTTTAAGGGTTACTTGAGCAATAAAGAGTTTATGACTCTCAGATAAGCAACAATTACCATTTTAGCTACCTGTAATGAGGGATTCTTCCCAATGACCACAAGCATAAGGAACATTCTTTCCAGCGGCCACCACATTAACCCCTTCATACCTAAGCCTTCTTCTGACACTTGTTGCTGACAAGTTAACATCAGTATTTCTTGCTAGAAAATTACTTAGAACCCCCAAACATTATATACAGTATCTCACAAAAGTGAGTACACCCCTCACATTTTTGTAAATATTTTATTATATCTTTTCATGTGACAACGCTGAAGAAATTTCACTTTGCTACAATGTAAAGTAGTGAGTGTACAGCTTGTATAACAGTGTAAATTTGCTGTTCCCTCAAAATAACTCAACACACAGCCATTAATGTCTAAACCGCTGGCAAAAAAGTGAGTACACCCCTAAGTGAAAATGCCCGAATTGGGCCCAAAGTTTCAATATATTGTGTGGCCACCATTATTTCCCAGCACTGCCTTAACCCTCTTGGACATGGAGTTCACCAGAGCTTCACAGGTTGTCACTGGAGTTCTCTTCCACTCCTCCATGATGACATCACAGAGCTGGTGGATGTTAGAGACCTTGCGCTCCTCCACCTTCCCTTTGAGGATGCCCCACAGATGCTCAATAGGGTTTAGGTCTGGAGACATGCTTAGCCAGTCCATCACCTTTACACTCCGCTTCTTTAGCAAGGCAATGGTCATCTTGGAGGTGTGTTTGGGGTCGTTATGTTGGAATACTGCCCTGCGGCCCAGTCTCCGAAGGGAGTGGATCATGCTCTGCTTCAGTATGTCACAGTACATGTTGGCATTCATGGTTCCCTCAATGAACAGTAGCGCCCCAGTGTCGGCAGCACTCATGCAGCCCCAGACCATGACACTCTCACCACCATGCTTGACTGTAGGCAAGACACACTTGTCTTTGTACTCCTCACCTGGTTGCCCCCACACATGCTTGACACAATCTGAACCAAATAAGTTTGTCTTGGTCTCATCAGACCACAGGACATGGTTCCAGTAATCCATGTCCTTGGTCTGCTTGTCTTCAGCAAACTGTTTGCGGGTTTTCTTGTGCATCATCTTTAGAAGAGGCTTCCTTCTGGGACGACAGCCATGCAGACTAATTTGATGCAGTGTGCGGCGTATGGTCTGAGCACTGACAGGCTGACCCCCCACACCTTCAATCTCTGCAGCAATGCTGGCAGTATTCATACGTCTATTTCCCAAAGACAACCTCTGGATATGATGCTGAGCACGTGTACTCAACTTCTTTGGTTGACCATGGCGAGGCCTGTTCTGAGTGGAACCTGTCCTGTTAAACTGCTGTATGGTCTTGGCCACTGTGCTGCAGCTCAGTTTTAGGGTCTTGGCAATCTTCTTATAGCCTAGGCCATTTTTATATAGAGCAACAATTCTTTTTTTCAGATCCTCAGAGAGTTCTTTGCCATGAGGTGCCATGTTGAACTTCCAGTGACCAGTATGAGAGAGTGAGAGCGATAACACCAGCAACGCTACACTGTTATGCAAGCTGTACACTCACTACCTTACACTGTAGCAAAGTGTAATTTCTTCAGTTTTGTCACATGAAAAGATATAATAAAATATATACAAAAATATGAGGGGTGTACTCACTTTTGTAAGATTCTGTATATAATTTTTAGCAGAGACCCTAGAGAATAAAATTGCGATTGTTGCAATATTTTATGTCACACCGTAACTGTATTTGCGCAGCGACCTTTAAAATGCAATTATTTTTTTCCAATATCTTTATTATAATTTTTTTAATTAATACATCGATATCCAAATATAAAATACTGTATATACTCGAGTATAAGCCAACCTGAGTATAAGCCGAGGGACCTAATATTACCCCAATAAACCGGGGAAACTTATTGACTCGAGTAAAAGCCTAGGGGGGGAAATGCAGCAGCTACTGTAAGCGGAAAAGAGGGTAAACAATGCCCATTTGCACGCCTCACTGTGCCCATTGCCACCTCACTGTGCCCATTGCCACCTCACTGTGCCAACTTACTGTGCCCATTGCCAGTGCCCGAGTCAATGTACCTGAAAATCTTCTTAGACTGTGAGCGGCGTCCATTGTTTAAATATCGTGGCTTACCCCTGGTCTTGTTCCGTGATGGGCATTTCCAGCAAACACTGTGTTGAGTGTTCCGCCTATCACAGAGGTCCTCTCATTCTCGGACTCCGTTTCCCAGCAGGCACTGTGTTCAGTGTTCCGCCAATCACGGACGTCTTTTCATCCTCGGACATGATAGGCGGAACACTGAACACAGTGTCTGCTGGGAAACGGAGTCCAAGAATGAGAGGACCTCCGTGATAGGCGGAAAACTCAACACAGTGTTTGCTGGAAATGCCCATCACGGAAGGGACCAGGAGTAAGCCGCGATATTTAAACAATGGACACCGCCCGCAGTCTAAGAAGATTTTCAGGTACTGACTCAAGTATAAGCCGAGGGGTGTACTTTCAGCCCTAAAAAAAAGGGCTGAAAAACTCGGCTTATACTCGAGTATATACGGTACATCACTTAACATCCCTGTGCACTATTTCCCATTTAATGACTCCCCCCCCCCCTCATTTTCCCTATTCCTTTTCCCCCTTTCTTTTTTTTTTTTACCAAAAATAAAGTTTATTGAGGATAAAATCAAAATGGAGATTACATACAAACCACAGGGTGCAAGAGGCACCAAACAAAGGAGTAAAACATATGTCATGTCACAACTACAGTGAAAACATTCCCAATCATTGCTGTTTGCTTAAAACCATAACATGGAAGGGTCACACCAGGCGTGTGTGAAAATTATGCTAAGGGACTCACAGCTTCAGTGTGGCGGAGAACAAAGTTGGCAGCCTACCATGTATTAGGTGCATCGAACTGCCCGGAAATGGGTGGGAGATCGATGGCTAAAGGTAATAAGGGGGGGGGGCTTTGCCTAGTCTACACATGTAGAGGATTTCTTCACCCACCTGTCCCAGATTTTATTGAACTTGCCTGGGCATCCACGATGTTGGTACAAAACATTTTTGTGTGGGAGAGTGGCGTTCACTGCCCTCTTCCATTGTTGGATAGTAGGGGGGGGGGGGGGGGTGGCTCTGAGCCAAAGTTGAGCTATCTGCATTCTGGCTGTAAAGAGGGTTTCCTGTAAAAAGGTGCTTCTCCTCCTCTGGGATAGGGAGGAGGCCGAGCAGACATTGGCGTGGGAAAAGTGACAGAGGGGAGCCCATATGATCGTGCAGAAATTTGACTATTTGTGACCAATATTGCTGGAGGGGAGGGCAGGACCATATAAGATGGTAAAAAGTGCTTACAGAGCTGCCACATCTGGGGCAGGTTGAGCAGGCGTCCAGCGTGTATTTGGAGAGGCGGGAGGGAGTGAGATATGACCCGTGAAGGATGTAAAGGTGCGTGAGCCTGTCTGATAGTTTAGGAGATACCCTTCTACAGGATTTCAGGATCTCCCCCCATTCCTCATCCTCCAACCCCCCCAGGTCCTCCTCCCACTTAGTCTTCAGTTGGTATGCATGGGTGGTGGCCGAAGGCAATAGAAGGTGGTTATAGAGAAAGGAGATAAGTTTCTTGGGATCATTACCCAGGACCATGTCTGCCAGGGTCACCGTCTCTAGTCTGGGAATAGAAGTGCCAAATTGGGATTGAAGGGCGTGTCGAACCTGGAGGTAGCTGAACAGCATATGATTGGGAAGGGCAAATTCATCCTTGAGGGCCTGGAATGACCTTATCATACCTCCTGAAATAACCTGGGAGAGGTAAATGATCCGATTGGTGACCCAAAAGTTGTGGTCCTTTTCCCCCTTTCTTTTTCTATACCCCGACTCTGGCTCCCGACCCCGTCCTTTCCTCTGTTCTCATGAATTCTACATATCTCCCTGACTGCTTAAACTCTCTCCAGGTTTTCCATATACTTTCGAAACATTCTATTCCTTCTTCTGCACTAAACCTAAGATATTCCATATTGAAAATCTCATCTACTTTTCTACACCAACTTCCAATCCTAGGCATTTCCTTCTCTTGCCATTGTCGGGGTATTAGGCTTTTAGCAGCGTTTATTAGGTGGGGCACCAGTGTTCTCAGATATTGTTTATTTGACATTCTTACCACGTGAAATAAACAAACCCATGGGTCTTCCGTGATCTCTATACTGGTTATCTATTTAATTACCTGCAACACCTCTCTCCAGTAATTTTAAATTTTTGGACATGTCCACCATGTATGGCCCATCGTTCCCACCTCCCCACACTCTCGCCAACATAATCGTTAAACTTAATTTTGATACTTATTTGCCTTATCCGGTGTTATACCAGCGTACTAGGCATTTATAATTCATTTCGGTAGTATTACTGTCTGTTGCCGTAGAGTGTGTCAACTTAAAATTTTTCCCCCAATCCTGGTCTTTCTCTGCTCTCCCCAAATCTTCTTCCCACTTTGTTATGAATGGTGGCGTTTCCGGCCCTTCCAGTCTCACTAGGACCTTATAGATCCTGGAGATCCCCCTCCCTGTTCCTTCTGCCATACATAGCCGATCAAACGGTCGTAAGTCTTCCTCAGATCTTAGTGGCTGCGGTAATGATGTAGCAAAATGTTTCAGCTGGGAGTAGCACCATTCATCTATAGCCAATAACTCCTTCTTTTGTTTTAACCCCTGTAACGTGTATATAATGTAATGCAATTTTTTTTTAAGAAATACACTTTCATGAATAAAAAACCCCCCAAAACAGTAAGGTTTGTATAATGTGAAAGATGATTTTATGGCGAGTAAACAGATACCTGTCATGCTTTAAAATTGCGCACACTCTGTATGATGACTTAAACTTGTAACAAAAACCGTTGACACAAAAAAAGTGGGATGTGTTGCCTCCCCTCCCCCTTGACACGGTTTGCTCCCAGAGGGGGTGTCTGGGGAGAGGGGGTGGAACGGCACCTCTTCCGCTACACTTAGAGCGTAATTTTGTTTATATGGTTTACCTATGTCTATGACTTTGCTATCTCATACGCCTCTATTCAAATGATTATTCTCACAGTGGCTCATTGTATGACAGATCCTGTTTTATTGTACTTTTTTTTCCTTTTTTTTTGTGTTGTTCTTGTGAAAATCTTCAATAAAAACATTGAAATAGAAAATTGCGCACACTCGTGCAATGGCGACAAACTAAGGTACTTAAAAATCTTCATAGGCGACGCTTTAAAATTGTCCACAGGTTACCTGTTTAGTGTTATAGAGGAGGTCTTCCTCTAGAATCATTGCTCTAACAGCGATACCTCACATGTGTAGTTTGAACACTGTTTACATTTGTGGGCGCGACTTGTGTATGCATTCGCTTCTGCGCGCAAGTACAGAGGGATGGGGCGCTTTAAATTATTATTTTTTTTCTTATTTATTTGTAGCGGCCTCACCCCATCTCCTTTGTCTAGGGGTATGTCACACGACAGGGTGAGATGCGCTACGGCCCATGTCCTCCCCATAACTGTGGGTGAGGTGAAGGCCAGCACCAGCTATTTCCTCGGGCCTATGTGCTTTTGTCTAGAATACAGTCCTGCTGCGTCAACACTTCCCTCTGCTCCCATTAACCAGAGTTCCACACACCGATCACAGTCCAACTCTTGCTTTATTGTGCATCTCACAATAAACAGTGCTTCAGTAGCCAACTGGTTGCGACTTGATAACATTTTGATACGAGGGTGAGCAGGTCGAGGCACTATCCTGGTTATTAGCTAAACCACTGCGATCTCGCCAGCAGTTACTATAGCATTTAGCTAGAAAGGACTTAGAATCTGAGAGTCTCTACCAGCGTCTCAAGAGAACGTAGATAGGAGTACCTTCGCTGCGCTGCGGCCCCTGTCAGGGGAAGATGTCCCTCAAAGGGAGTTACCAGAGGCCCATCCGTCACTGGGTTGATGCTGCTCCAGACTCTCCGGACGGGTAACCTCCCCGGCCTCCTCACCTCAGACATGGGCCCCATCCACCTCAGGGACCCTCGGACGTCTCCACCCTCGCGGGATCCAGTCGAAGTCACTGGACCCCAGGCCTCCTAGTTTAGTACCTCACCCCAGGCTGAAGGTGCCTGGGATGGACTCCAACTCCATTCCGGTCAGGCCTAGGGCGCCTGGGCCGGAATCCAGAACCGCCCGCACCCAGGCCTAAGGTGCCTGGGCGCGTGAAGAAGATCCTCCTAAAGACCTCGTGGTTAGGGCATCTCCCCCCTTTTATCTCCTCCCATCAACACCACGGCAGGTTCCCCGCCCTCGCCGTACCATCTCCGGAAAGGGACAAAAAGGGTAGCACTGTAATGGCAAATCTACCTTGAGCCTCCAGGTACCCCGCCACCCAGAGGCCAAAGAGATTATCACACCATCCAATCCTCCACGAACACAAGTGGTCCACTATTCCCATACTTACACACCTGGGTGTCCCACCTAAATTTAGAGACCCTGCTACATATTTATTTATTTATTTATTTACACTGTCCTTTTAAAAAATAAATAATGTGATCACTTTTATTACTGCCACAAGGAATGTAAACATCCCTTGTGACAGTAATAGGCAGTGACAGGTACTCTTTATGGAGGGATCTGAGGTCTATAAGACCCCAAATCCCTCCTTTGCACTTAAAAGCATTCAAAACGCCAAGTTTGGCTGTTTTGAATACTGTAATTGTTTTTAAATCTGACGCCTTTAAGTCTACGGTAAACCGGAAGGGATGTCATTGTATCGCTTTCGGGTTACTAGATCCAAGACCTGATCAAAGCCGATTCCGGTGGGACAGGAGAGCCCAGGTGAGCCGCGGAAGGCTCCCACTGCTTGTAATAACAGCCAAGCGGCTTATTAGCCGCATCGGCTGTTATTACAAGAAAGCCGACCGTCTGTTTCAAAAAACGGTAGTGGGGTGATGCTTGCAGCTGCAGCCATCAGCACGGTACAACCCCTTGAAGCCGAAGGCCACATATTTAAGTTACATCTGCGTCAAAGTGTTTTAATTTATCCTGAGCTGTAGATATGGTAATTTATAGAAACTTATTTTTAGGGGTTCCTTTGTGTTAAAAGGTTGATAAAAATTAAAGGTACATCCAAGCACTTAAAACCCACCCAACAAAATGTTGAACCCTTTGGGTGCCTATGTATGAAAACACTGATGGCATTAAACGTTACATATCATCATTCCTGTTGGAGTGAGAGCAATAAATATTGGGCCATTACTCTAATCTGATGACATGAAAGAAGCTTGTAATGCGTCAGCTATAGAAAATTTGGGGTAACAAATGTGTTGCCGTTTCACAGGTCAAGCAAAATCCTAGGGCTTGGCATGTTTGGTATTAGTTTGTTCAGAGCAACCTCATCTTTAATATGTTACCAAAAAGTTGATTAATATGTTGCATTTGCTTTCACTTAAATTAAGTTTGTAATTTTTTCTGGAAATTTGTGCTTGAAAACCATGTTTTACTCGCCATGGTCCTTGCAGTCAAAAAATATATAATGCTTGAGAGTTTTACCAAATCTTCAGGCCTAAAAAATGTTTTTTTTAACATGTATGCAAAAAAATGCATAAACAGTACTGCAGCAAAAAGGGTTAAAGGAGAATGGAGCAATCGGGTAGTCCATATAAAAGCCAGTTTAATGTTTGACTGCAGTATATATTTAAACAGTTGACAGGTATGAAAACAGAGCTGATGCGATTATGACAATGACATCTTGCAGGAAAACATGAATCAGCAGCTCTGTCTATATTCATAGATTGTTTACATTGTACAGTACATACCACTATTTACATGTGGCACACTTGTCTACAAAAAAGATAACGGCATTCCCCCCCCCCCCACCTATTGTCCCGTGGTTTGCTTTTCTTATGCGATCGTATGACTGGTTTGAGTATAAATAGAGAGGTTTGTACTCTGAACTTGCCCAATAAAAATAGTTTCAACCTCCAAAGCTACACTCTTTTTTTTTTTTTTTTTTTTTAAATATAATGTAGCGGGGTGTTCCCCTTTAATGCAAGAGAGACTACATTACCCAGAACCCCATTCGGCAATGTTCCGCCGCAGAGACTCATGGGAGGGGTTATAAAAGGAGGAGGCGAGGCTGGGCTCGGCCTCTTTGGGACACGAGACTACACGGACTGATCCTCCTGTGCGGATGTGTCGGAGTGCAAGGCCTGAAGCCTCAGCACCAAAGAGCCTTCCACCCCCTCTGCGAGCCTGGGTGGCATCTGACTTTGCTCAGCTACAGCCTTGTTGGATCGGGGACCCGATCGCTGGAGAGACTGAGTGTGTGTGTGACACAGTCGGTGGAAGTTTCCCGGACTGGGACCGTAGTCCGGGCGGGTGAGAGGGCATACGCCCAAACGATATACTGTTACTACATGTAGGCCTATAGACTGTCGTGGCCACCAGTTGTTCCTGATACCCTTATTGAAGAGCCGTACCATAGCTGAACTTACAGTTCGTATAGCCAAGTTTCTACCCATCTTTGCATACCCCATTGGATTACAAAGTTTGTACTCTGTTAATGTGCACCACCGTTAAAGATCTGCCGGTGAAGAAAAAGGACTAAGTTATAGATCTCAGAAACCAGGCCTGGTGGGGTTTCTAATGTGTTTTGGGTTACTGCGCCATAGGGCACTTAACTAACGGTCGCCCGTGTGGCGCACTTGTTGCATGTCAGCTCTTTAGTGTGTTAGCGTTACAGGGCTCTGCATTACCATTGATTATTCTGTAAACTGTGATTACTGTTATATCTTTCTTACCAAGAGCTTAAGTAAAACCTTATACTTATATAAATTTAGTATTGTCTCAATGCTCACTTATTCATAAAGTATAAGATATACAATTACTGTCAATACTAGCTGTGCCAGTAGGGGGTAGAGCCTATTGCCGGGGGTTGGCGGAGCTGCCATCAGGGCCCAAACTAAATCTGCGGCCTTCTTAGTTGGTATAGCTACACGTGGGGGTTCTCGTCCGGGATCCTGATGCAGCAAGTGAACGCCAAAGATGCCGGCATGGACCCCATGGATCCACGAGCGGTAGAAGAATGGTGCAAAGCCTCTAACGCAGAGCCAAACCAGTCGATAGTCATCAGCCTCCCAGGGGAGGCATGGTCGACCGAAACTGTAGAGGAATTGATGAAGTCAGTGTCCCCAAATCACACACCGTGGGTGACCGAGATAAAGTCAGACCCAGACATCTCATATCAGTATGCATTAGTGGAGTACTGGAACGGGATGCCAGAGGCCTGTAAGCGCAAGTGTGTGCGGACGTCAGACAACAGAACTTATAGGTTGGCGCACGCAGTAACTGAAAAAAAGGAACCATCACCAACGGGATCACCGCAAGCTGCGGCCCGTACCCCACCAGAAGAAAGGGGCAGGGCGACGCCCCCGGTGGCGCCTGCACCTGCCACTGTTATATCACCAGAACTGATAGGTGCGATAGGAGATCTGCTAACCAAGTGTCAGAAGGCAAACACGGTGCATGTAGAGACTAGCTACCGGAGACTAAAGACATTCTCAGGGAAGCTCCCTGTCCCCGCAGGGGAAGAAGACTTTGACACCTGGGTGGAGCAGGCATTGCAGGCAGTAGAGGCATGGGAGGTGCCTGAAGCGCAGAAGAGGCAACGAGTGATGGAAAGCCTTAAAGGCGCAGCAGCAGAAGCAGTGAAAAGCTTTCGGTTTGGGAACGCAGATTGCACGGCTCAAGACTGTCTAGCCATGCTGCAAGAAGAGTTTGGTCAATTGGAAAAGGTGACTGAGATGGTCTACCAGTTTGAACACACTTTCCAACAACCGGAGGAGAAACTTTCCGAGTATGTTAGAAGACTGAACAGGTTGTTGTGTAAGATTGTGTTGAAGAAGGGGATGAGGCCCCAAGACACAGATGTGGCAAGAATGAAGCAAGTCTTAAAGGGGGCGCTGCGCTCGGATCCAGTCTGGTTGCACCTGAAAACCTCAGGAGGCGGAACATTGCTGACTTATGCTGACTTGATAAAAATCATCAGAGATGAGGAGGCACTGCAACAGGACCAGCAGTTGATTAGGACAAGTGTTGTACCCGCACAGGTGCTAGTCAATCCAGTAATGACCCCTGAAAGAGATTCGGAGATAGACACCCTGAAAGCTCAAATGTCCAAGGTGTTAGAGATGTTGACCTCTCTGATGGAAAAAAACACAGAGGGTCCCAAGAGAGAAGTACCAAGGAAGGAATTATTCCCAGTTGCCTCAGCACCCGCATCTTTACAAGAATGGGGAGATATAGTCTGCTTTAACTGTGGAGGAATTGGACATATTGCGGCTACATGCTCCAGTCCCAAAAAGAAGAAAATGGACAACCGCAAGCCGGCGGGAAACTTCAGAGGGCCCCGGTGAAGGAGTCAACCGGGTGCCCATCACCTTCAGTGAGCTCCAAACTGAAAGCAAAGCAGAAAATAACAGGAGATAAAACGCCTCGGGGGAAACACAACATTCCTAAACAGAGATACACCCCAGAGAAAGGGGGTAAGACCCCTCAGAAGAGGCACAGAACTCCCCAGAGGGGGCGCACACCTAAGAAAAACAATAGTATTCCTCAGCGGGTACTTACACCCAGTAAGGTGGGGGGAGTCAATGCATACCAGGCTCAAGAAAGACTGAAGTCCAAAGGGGATTGGACGAGAAGAGGTTCAAAGGAAAAAAGTCTGAAGGAAGTGACTCCTGCCGGGCCTTACCCGGAGAAGCTGGTAGGCCCATCTCCTATAGTGTCCATTCAAGTGGAGGGAGTCTACACCAAAGCAATCTTGGATACTGTGGCGCAAGTAACCCTGCTATACAGAGACTTTTACGATAAGTACTTGAGTCACCTACCCATCCGGAAAATAGAGGGACTAGAGATATGTGGGATTGGAACCCAGAACTTCCCCTACGATGGCTATCTGCCTGTCAGGATGACCTTTGACCCATCTGTGGCTGGAAAAGCCGAAGTGTTTGACACTCTGGCAGTTGTGTGCCCTCGGCCACCAGGAGCCAACAAGAGCTCCCTGATAATAGGGACAAACACGGACCTGGTCCGAAGACTTCTGACCCCTCTAGTGAAAGAGAAAGGGGCAGCGGTCACCAAGATCCACCCCATGCTGAAGACAGCTTACCAAAGGCTGGTCTTAGAGCAGAAGACCCTGGGAAAAGGGATAGGGAAGGTGTGGAGACTTGGAAGAGGAGGGATAGTGCTGCAGCCCGGTGAAGTAACCTGTCTCAGAGCCACTGTGAAGTTTACTTGGGAGCAGCCTGGACCCTTTGTCATGTTGGAATCTGATCCAAGAGAAGGGTCCCACGGTCTGGAAGTGATACCAGAAGTGATTCCGCTGAAGGCCCTAAAGAAGGCCCATTGTAGAGTCCCAGTGAGTGTTAGGAACAATACGGATGGCCCCATGGAGGTCACAGCCAGGATGCTGCTAGGCCAGGTGAGCCCTGCTGCCCCTGTCAACCTGTCAGAGGTGGGCGAAGGAGGAGATGCTTGGGAGAGGATATCAATGGAAAACCCGAATCTGCCCAGGGCTTGGAAAGAGAGAGCCAAGGCCCAGCTGAACAGATGGGAGAAGATCTTCTCTAAAGATGAGTTTGATGTGGGGTGTGCAAGGAGTGCCACCCATCGGATCCGCCTCCAGGAAGATAAGCCCTTCAGAGAGAGAGTCAGGCGGGTCCCCCTAGCAGATCTGGAGGATCTAAGGGAACAACTCTCAGAACTCAAAAGGACTGGAGTGATACGGGAATCTAGAAGCCCCTATGCATCCCCGATAGTGGTGGTCAGGAAGAAGAATGGGTCATTGAGGCTCTGTATCGACTACAGGACTCTCAACAGGAGAACCATACCCGACCAGTATACTACTCCAAGGATAGAGGATGCCCTACAGAGTTTGTCTGGAGCCAAGTGGTTCAGTGTTATGGATCTCAAGAGCGGGTACTATCAGATCCCCATGCACCCAGAAGACAAGGAGAAGACAGCTTTCATAACCCCAGTAGGGTTCTTTGAATTCGACCGGATGCCTCAAGGTCTGTCTGGAGCCCCAGCTACTTTCCAGCGTCTTATGGAGAAGACTGTAGGAGACATGAACCTTATTGAAGTCCTTGTGTACCTGGACGATGTCATAGTCTTTGGAAGAACCCTGGAGGAACATGAGGAGAGGCTGGAAAAAGTATTGAGGAGACTCAGTGAGGAGGGACTCAAACTTTCGCCTGAAAAGTGTCGGTTCTACCAGTCTTCTGTGAACTATCTGGGGCACATAGTGTCCGAAGAAGGGGTGGCCACAGACCCCGAGAAATTGGAGGCAGTAACCTCCTGGCCACGACCCACCACAGTAACAGAACTCAGATCCTTCTTGGGTTTCTGCTCCTACTATAGGAGGTTTGTGGAGGGATTCGCCCGAATTGCTAGACCATTGAATGAACTGCTCAAGACTAAGGGGGAAGAGGACGACTCAGGGCCCAGGAAGCCGGGAGAGTCAGTCAGAAATCAGTGGAACCAGAAGTGTGAAGAGGCCTTCCAGGCATTAAAGGAGAATCTAACCACTGCCCCAGTCTTGGCCTACGCAGACCCAACCAAGCCCTATGAACTACACGTAGATGCTAGTCATGACGGTCTGGGAGGAGTACTTTATCAAGAACACGAAGGGCAACAACGGCCTGTTGCCTATGTGAGCAGGAGCCTGACCCCCTCTGAGAAGAACTACCCCACTCACAAGCTGGAGTTCCTGGCCCTCAAGTGGGCGGTAGTAGACAAGTTCAAAGACTACCTGTATGGGGCGGAGTTCACTGTGAAGACCGACAACAACCCCCTTACCTACCTTTTCACCACGGCCAAGCTGGACGCCACTGGACACAGGTGGCTGGCCGCACTGTCTGGATTCAACTTCAGCCTAAAGTATAGGCCAGGGGCTGGGAATAGAGACGCAGACGCTCTGTCCAGGAGATCTCATGCCCCCACCAGTGATATAGAAGATTGGACCCAAGTGGCACCGGACGGGGAGCGGGCCCTTTGTCAAGGAGCTGAATTCCAGGCCAGAGGAGGCTCCAGAGCAGAAGAAATAGGAGTTACCATGGTGGGAGTCCCAAAACACTACTGTGGAGTGACTCAATTGGACGAAGACAACCTGCCGAGATTGTCCAAGAAGGATTTGAGGAGTGACCAATTGGAAGACCCCATGGGGAGATTGGTCCTGGAGGCCCTGGAGAATCAGGATCCAAACAAACTCCTGTGTCATCCCTCAAAGGAGGCTCGCCTGTTGAGGAAAGAATGGGACAGGTTGCAGGTACATCAGGGAGTGGTCTACCGAAGGGGCCCCTCTGATGACTCAGAAGATAAGTGGCAACTGTTCCTCCCAGAGAAACATCGAGAGACTGTTCTGATTGCCCTGCATGACAATCATGGCCATCTAGGGGCTGAAAGGACCTTTCAACTTGTCAGAAGTCGGTTCTATTGGCCCTGCATGAGGGCAGAGGTAGAAGAGTACTGCCACTCATGTGCACGATGCATCCAGAGGAAGACTTTACCCCATCAAGCTGCCCCAATGGGCCATCTACAAAGTCAAGGCCCAATGGATCTGGTGTGCATTGACTTTCTCTGCCTTGAACCTGACCTGAGTGGACAAGGGAATGTTCTGGTGATAACCAACCATTTCACCCGATATGCCCAAGCTTTCCCAACCAAAGATCAGAAGGCCTCTACCGTAGCCAAGGTACTTATGGAGAAGTACTTTGTCCATTATGGGCTGCCACAGCGGCTTCATTCAGATCAAGGAAGGGACTTTGAGAGTAAACTGATCCGGAAACTCCTGGATTCGTTGGGAATCAAGAAGACTCGAACTACACCTTACCACCCACAAGGGGATGCTCAACCGGAAAGGTTTAACCGAACCTTGCTCAACATGTTGGGGACTCTGGAAAGTGAGAAAAAGCAACATTGGAGCAAACACATAGCGGCCCTGGTACATGCTTACAACTGCACCATCAGTGATGCTACAGGTTACTCTCCATATCGACTCATGTTTGGGAGGGAAGCGAGACTACCTGTGGACTTGGCCTTTGGCACCTCTCTGGACCATTCCTCAGCCACATCCCACAAAGGATATGTGGACAGGCTCAGACAAAGCCTGAAAGTAGCCTATGAACAAGCTCAAGCGGCCTCAGATCAAAGGGGAGCTCGAAACAAAAGAAACTTCGACTTGAAGGTCCGGGTGCAAGACCTACAGCCCGGGGACCGAGTACTGTTACGCAATCTGGGGGTCCCTGGGAAGCACAAACTTGCAGATAGATGGAGATCTGAACCTTATGTCATCTGTAGGAAGTTGTCGGGCCTGCCTGTCTAGAAGTTGAAGCCGGAAGGAAAGGTGGGCCCTCTGAAGACGTGGCATCGAAACCACCTGCTCCCTCTTGCTGAGGCAGTTAGAATACCTCCCGTGGGAGATTCCCCTGAACCGGCCTCTATCCTGGATACTCCTAGGCCAAATACTCGGTCGCAGGTTTCCCGAGATGAAGATGGAGAGGCCTCTCAACTTAGTGAAAATGAGGATGGAGAACTTAATTGGCTGTGGCCTTCCCCAACTCCAGGAACTTCTACCATAGACCTTTCAACCACTGAGGACACTACAGATGAAACATTGAACCCAGAAGCCACAGAGTTCATCCCCTCTAGTCCTTCAGCAGATTACTGGGAAGATGCCCATGATGGTTACTCAGAGGAAGAGGAGCCTGTGGCACCAGAGCCAGAAATCCCAAGAGAGCAAAGGGCTCGAAGAGTCATCCGGCCTCCTAAGAAGCTGACCTACCCACAAATGGGGAATAGCTCAGAGGATTCTGTAGTTACTGCTAGGAGGAATGCTGAAAATCCGGATCCCTCCACTGTCCATTTAGTGGAGGGCAACCCCAGCTCACTCTCTGGCACAGCTAGGCAGGCCACCCATGATAATGTGACCTGTGGACAAGGGAATTCTACTCCTCAGTTTTGGTGGGAATTCCCTATGCCAACATCATTTGTAGAATTGTCTAGAGTTGTACATAGTCTTTGTTAAGGTTTATCTTTGGGGACCAAAGAGTTCAAGTGGGGGGAGTGTGTAACGGGGTGTTCCCCTTTAATGCAAGAGAGACTACATTACCCAGAACCCCATTCGGCAATGTTCCGCCGCAGAGACTCATGGGAGGGGTTATAAAAGGAGGAGGCGAGGCTGGGCTCGGCCTCTTTGGGACACGAGACTACACGGACTGATCCTCCTGTGCGGATGTGTCGGAGTGCAAGGCCTGAAGCCTCAGCACCAAAGAGCCTTCCACCCCCTCTGCGAGCCTGGGTGGCATCTGACTTTGCTCAGCTACAGCCTTGTTGGATCGGGGACCCGATCGCTGGAGAGACTGAGTGTGTGTGTGACACAGTCGGTGGAAGTTTCCCGGACTGGGACCGTAGTCCGGGCGGGTGAGAGGGCATACGCCCAAACGATATACTGTTACTACATGTAGGCCTATAGACTGTCGTGGCCCACCAGTTGTTCCTGATACCCTTATTGAAGAGCCGTACCATAGCTGAACTTACAGTTCGTATAGCCAAGTTCCTACCCATCTTTACATACCCCATTGGATTACAAAGTTTGTACTCTGTTAATGTGCACCACCGTTAAAGATCTGCCGGTGAAGAAAAAGGACTAAGTTATAGATCTCAGAAACCAGGCCTGGTGGGGTTTCTAATGTGTTTTGGGTTACTGCGCCATAGGGCACTTAACTAACGGTCGCCCGTGTGGCGCACTTGTTGCATGTCAGCTCTTTAGTGTGTTAGCGTTACAGGGCTCTGCATTACCATTGATTATTCTGTAAACTGTGATTACTGTTATATCTTTCTTACCAAGAGCTTAAGTAAAACCTTATACTTATATAAATTTAGTATTGTCTCAATGCTCACTTATTCATAAAGTATAAGATATACAATTACTGTCAATACTAGCTGTGCCAGTAGGGGGTAGAGCCTATTGCCGGGGGTTGGCGGAGCTGCCATCAGGGCCCAAACTAAATCTGCGGCCTTCTTAGTTGGAGGTATCGCTACAATAAATTTTATTGAGCACCAACAAAGGGCGAGATCCCATCATTGCAACCAATATGAAAATATCGTGTAAGTTACAGACACTTAAAGGGTTTGTAAAGAATTTTTATTTTATTTTTTAAAAACAACAAACATGTTATACTTACCTCCACTGTGCAGCTCGTTTTGCACAGAGTGGCCCCGATCCACGTCTTCTGGGGTCCCTCGGAGGCTGTCTCGGCTCCTCCCGGCAATCACTCACCACCTATATGCGAGCTCGCATGGTGGTGAGTGATTGTGGGCACGCTCCAGTGATACAGCCAGCGGCTATTGCCGCTCACTGTAGCACTCGGCCCCGCCCCCTGGCACGCCGCATCATTGGATGTGATTGACAGCAGCGCCAGCCAATGGCTGCGCTGCTTTCAATCCATCCACTGTAGCCAATCAACGGCCAGGCTGAACAGCGAGGAGGATGATGGGGGCGAGCGTGGGACTTTCGAGGGCTCAGGTAAGTAAAACGGGGGTTTGGGGGGGCCGGTATTGTCGGATGTTTTTTCGCCTTAATGCATAGTATGCATTAAAGTGAAAAAACTTTTTCCTTTTACAACCCCTTTAATTCAATGCGTGATAATACATTAAACATTGTGCATCCTCCCATTACTTAATGGTCGACAGCAAGATGGAGATTGCAGTTGTTTTACTTTACAGGGATTAATATATTCCAATTCATGCGTAAGTGTCAAGAGGCAACAGGATCTCCCCAATTCCTTTTATTTTTTTTCCTTAAAGCAATAAAGTGAGTAGTATATAGAAAAGGATAAGATAGAAAATAGAGAGTAATAGAGGGGGGGGGGGGGAAGCCAGGGCGTGGGCGTAGATAGTGGAACGACTAAGGCTCCAAAGTTTTGCAGCCGTCTACAAACAAGCTATGACCATGGGCGTCCGCTGAAATTTTTTCAGGGGGGGGGGGGCGCTTCGGCAGCGGCGATACACAGTCGCATTTAACGCTTTCTTCAATCACTAGCAGGGGTTAAAAGCGCCCCCCCACGTTAAAATGTAAAAACACCCTACTGTGCCCCCTGCATCTTTCAATATCTGTTTGTCACTACTGTGTACCCCCTCTCCACAACTGCACCTCTGGACCCCTTTACATTACACAGCACCCCACAGCACTGGACCCCTTTACATTACACAGCACCCTGCACACCTTTACATTACACAGCATCCTGCATCACTGGACCCCTTTACATTACACAGCACCCTGCACCCCTTTAAATTACACAGCACCCTGCATCACTGGACCCATTTACATTACGCAGCATCCTGCATCACTGGACCCCTTTACATTACACAGCATCCTGCATCACTGGAACCCTTTACATTACACAGCACCCTGCATCACTGGACCCCTTTACATTACACAGCACCCTGCATCACTGGAACCCTTTACATTACACAGCACCCTGCACCCCTTTACATTACACAGCACCCTACATCACTGGACCCCTTTACATTACACAGCACCTTGCACCCCTTTACATTACACAGCACCCTGCATCACTGGAACCCTTTATATTACACAGCACTCTGGACCCCTTTACATTATACATCCCCCCACAGCACAGACCCCCCCTTCAGCGCAGACCCCCCATTCAGCACAGACGGACCCCCTCCAGCACAGTCCCCCCTACAGCACTGACCCCCCATTCAGCACAGAACCCCCCTTCACTACAGATGGACCCCCTTCAGCACAAACCCCCCCTTCGTCACAGACTCCCCCATTCAGCACAAACCCCACTTCAGCACAGATGGACCCCCTTTAAGCACAGACCCCCCCTTCAGCACAGATGGACCCCCCATTCAGCACATACCCCCCCTTAAGCACAGACCCCCCCATTCCACACAGACCCCCCCTTCAGCACAGATGGACCCCCCTCCCCCCCCATCCCATTCAGTACCTCAGATCAGCGCGGCACAGCAGGTCCCCTCCCCCTGTGTACACATAAACACTGGAGGGGGAGGCGGCTTCACTCTGCTCGCTGTGCCTGTGTGAGTGTGACATCCGGCCCGGGACCGCTCAGACAGCCCGCGGCCGCAAGAGAAGGGGTTGGTTGGTCAGGTGCAGTGGTATCACCCAGCACCAGACGCCCCCCCCTTGCAATGCCACGGGCAGCAGCTCGCCTCTTTCTCTCTCCCTGTTCTAACCTGCCTGTCACCGCGGTGCTGTCACTGCTTAAGTCGTGGAGGGGGGCGCCGGCCTGACACTCTACAACACCTTCTCATTTCCAGGGGGGGCAATTGCCCCCCTTGCCCTATGGAGTGGACGCCCATGGCTATGACCTTAAAAGGGTTGTCCCCTCATCAGAGAAAATTAATATGTTCCAGAGACTCCAGGTTTTTGAGTATTTCTCACGGTTATGTTGCGCAGTAAGGACTAAGTCCTCCATCTTGTTTATATTCTCCACCTTCCGCAGCCAACACGCGGTGGACACTGCTGCTTCCAGTAAAGAGGTATACATGCCTTAGCTGCATTTAATAAATGTCGCACTATGGATTTTTTGTAGATTTTAGTCAGGCTTTTTGAAAGATGTGGTAGATAGAACGCTGCATCGTCTGGGATCTTGTATTCCGTGAATTTCTGTGTTATGCGGAGAACCCGTCCCCAGAAATTCCTCAAGCTAGGACAGGACCAGAAGATGGGTAGTGATGAACCCTCTTCTCCCTTGCAGCGTCAACAACGGTCCGAGGTGGTAGGGAAGCACTTGTGTAGCCTAGAAGGATTGAGGTACCATCTGGATAGTATTTTATAATTGGTCTCTTGTATTTTGGTGCACAGGGATGATTTAATGGCACAGCTGATGATGCGTTGTTTTTGTGTCACTGTGAATTTGCGGTTGAGGTCTGTCTCCCACCTATCGAAACAGGGTAGGTGAGGTTGTGTGGGGGGCGTGTTAAGCAGGGAGTACATTTTGGAAAGTGTCTGAGATAGCGGCTCAGTCTATGAGCAGTACTCTTCAAAGGTCGTCAGTTAGCGAGAAAAGTTCTGGGGATCAGGGATAGAATGTAAGAAGTGGTGCAATTGCGCCGCTTTCCAGAAGAAAGGAAAGTTGGTAGGTGCCCGTTGCAGCGGTCAGCTCTGGGATGCATGACCAGTGCCCCACAGTCGCAAATTTGGAGGCATGATTGTATCCTGAGTTTCTCAGGGTTGTAGGTTGGAGGCCCAGTGTGAATTTTGGGTGTCCTAGTATCGGGTAGAGCGGTGAATTGTCCAATGTGAGGGAAGTTTGCATGGCAACTTGGGTACTGTGTCGTAGTGTGGTCCCTAACAGCTGGTGGGATTTCAGTCCTGGGGGGAGGGAGTTATAGCACCAAAGCGCACTTTAAGGGTATGTTAGTTTGAGTTGGCTCTATTTGCGCCCAGAGTTTAGTTGTCAAATTGCATCTCCAGTCAAGTAATTGGCGTAGATGGGTGGCCTGATAGTATTGTCTGATGTCTGGCAGTGCCAGACCCCCGTTTTGTTTAAGGAGCAACATTTGGGTCTGATGCCAAAGCTACACTCTTAGCAATGACTGGGAACTGGTTGGCCTCTAAACCTGCAACTCCACAAAGTACTATATGTACCTACAAAAAGTACATGCAATTTGAGAAATAATCTTTCCTGGGACAATAATACAGTTTGTGGGGGCACTCATATATTCTGAAGGCAGATTTTTCAATCTCTAGAAATCCTTACCTTTTATCATTATGCTCCACCCTTTAATTTATTGCTCTGAATGCAATATGCTAGAGCATGTTTCTCCAAACGTGTTAAACAAAGGCCCAGTTAACTGTCCTTCAGACTTTAGTTGGTGGTCAGTTGGAGGAGGAGCAGTGCCCCATCATTGATATCAGTGAAAGGAATAGTAAACCAAGGGCCGAATAAGGGCTAGCAAAGGGCTACATCCAGCCCTCAGGCCACAGTTTGGAGACCCCTGTGCTAGATCAACACTAGGGTTCCTTTAGAGTTTGTTAAGACTTCCTTGAGCAATGAGCAGTTTCTGACTCTCAGATAAGTAACCGTGGACAACATTGATCTTTTTTAGCTACCTGTAATGAGTGATTCTTCCCAATGACCACAAGCATTAAAAACGAAAAATTGAATTCAAATACTTACCGTAATTTTCCTTTCCTGATGGCAGCACAGCAAGGTATAGGCTCTGCCCACCCCACGCCCACAGGACTTAACTCGTATAAATTTGAACCCACCTACAGCCTCAGCGTTCTGTAACTTGTCCTACCAAGCTGGGTGGGATCTGTGCTGCCATGGAGCTCGTCAGGAAAGGAAAATTACAGTAAGTATTTGAATTCAATTTTCCATTTTCCTGACAGCTCCATGTTAGCACAGCTGGGAACTAACTAGCCAAAACAGGGGAGGGATAATGCTACACACTCCTCAATTCTGACTAAAACAGTAACAGAAGCCAGGATGCCTCTGCCAAATTCAATTGTCATTAAGCCATAACTATGAATATTTTGGTGTCCATGTAGCTGCCTTGCAGATAGTTTCAGACACCTGGCCTGCTGCAACTCTCAAGGTCCCAGACCCTTCTAGTGAAGAGTGTCGTGATTCTCCTGGCACAGCCAACCCTTTCGAATTGCAGGCCAAGGAGATGGGGTTACCAACCAAGAGACAAAAATCTTGCTGGAAGCCGTAAAATCACTATGTGTTCCACCTGAAAATAACAAACAAATGCTCAGACTTCCTGATGATAGGAGTCGCCTTGATTAAATATTTTAGAGCTTAGCTGTAAGGTACCTGTGATAGGTAGTGTCCGAAGTGGAACTTGTGTGCTGAGGATTCAGGCGAAAACGTAGTCAGGCAGATTAGGTTGGCAACGGATCAGGCAAAACGGTACACGATCGAAATCCAGAGAGTGGTTAGGCAGGCAAAGGTCATACACGAGCTGGCGGTGAAATACAAAATCAGCAGGATAGAGAGTAGTCAGGAATTCAGGCAGAAGTTCAACATGAAAATCAAGATCAAAAAGCAGTCAAAACACCCAGGGAGCTATTCCACACAAACGGGCGCTGAGAGATAGCATCACTTCCTTTTTATGGGCTGCTTTGATTGAAAATTGTCCACAGCTGGCAGCAGGTGGGGCTAGTGAGTCCAAGGTAATGCTTAAAGTGGTTGTATAGTCTTTTTTTTTTACTTTTACCTACAGGTAAGCCTATACTAAGGCTTACCTGTAGGTAAAAGAAATATCTCCTAAACTTTTACGGTTTAGGAGATATTCCCCTTGCACTGCGCCGCTGACTGCAGCGGCACATGCGCACAGGGGATTCTCGGCTGAAGGCCCGGCGGACGCCGGACCTTGCCGGAAAGAAGTCTCCTGCGTGCATGCGCGGGAGTGACGAATGGAGCGTTGGAGCCGCGATACCCGGAAGACACTATGAGGCATAATGTCAGCTGCCTCGGCGTGGACCGGGAAGGACACCGACGCCTCGTTCTAAGGTAAGTATTTCATAATGAGCTTGTATGCTGTGCATACAAGCTCATTATGCCTTTTCCTTTACAGGTGTAAAAAAAAAAAAAAAAAAGTCTGCGGGTATACAACCGCTTTAATACTGAGAGGACATTTCCAAAAGCCCAGATCTCCTCCGTAGCACAACAGGTAAGGCTGCAGCTGTGGGACCAGGAAGATCCCGGTTCAAATACACCCAGGTACATGACAGGGCCCCCTCCCCAGTGGACCCCTCCGGGGGCCTAGCGGGGCTTAGTGGGAAAGGAGGCATGGAAGTCTCAAATAAGAGAAGGGGCATGCAGATCTTTGGCTGGAACCCAGGAACGGTCTGTGACGGGATATCCCTTCCAATGAACCAGATACCTAGATACTTCTAGAATCAAGAATCTTGGAGACTTCAAACTCATTTTGTCCATCAACAAGAACAGGAGGAGGTAGCTGTTGCGTTCTGGAGTAGCGATTGAAAATTGCTTTTTTGAGGAGGGAAACGTGGAACACAGGATGAATCCGGAGAGAAGAGGGTAATTTCAACCGATAGGAGACTGGCCCGACTCGAGTAATAATTCTGTAAGGACCAATGAATCGAGGGCCCAATTTGGTAGAAGGTTGTTTCAGTCTCACATATTTGGTTGATAGCCAAACTCTGTCCCCCACCACATATGGAGGTATATGGTGTCTTCGTTTGTTGGAAAAAAGTGCATACTTGCCAGCTGACTTTCGTAGTAATAAGCTAATCTTTTTCCAATGTAGCAGAATATTTTTCACCCGCTGATCTGCTACTGGTACACCAGAAGAAGGCTGAAGTAGGGGAAAAGTCTGAGGGTGATAGCCTAGGGCAGTGTTTCTCAACTCCAGTCCTCAAGGCGCCCCAACAAGTCATGTTTTCAGGCTCTCCATTGTTTTGCACAGGTTATTTGATCAGTTTAACTGCTTTAGTAATTCCCACAGCTGTTTCATCTGAGGGAAATCCTGAAAACATGACCTGTTGGGGCGCCTTGAGGACCGGAGTTGAGAAACACTGGCCTAGGGCTGCGTAGAGTGGTATGAAGAGCACTGTGCCAACGGGAATTAATGGCGAACTCAGCTAAGGGCAAATACTCAGACCAGTTGGAGTGTAAGGCATTGACATAATGTCGAAGATAGGTTTCTAGGGTCTGGTTCATGCGTTCGGTTTGACCATCTGTTTGAGGGTGATGTGAGGTAGAGAGTGAAAGAGTTACTCCCAGTTTCTTGCAGAACGCTCTCCAGAATCGGGAAACAAACTGGGATCTGCGGTCTGAGACGACATTGGTAGGTATGCCATGATATCTCACAATATGGGAAAGGAAGAGAGTAGACAGTGCTTCCGCTGTAGGTAATCCCAGGAGCGGCACAAAATGAGACATTTTGGAAAAGCGATCCACTATGACCCATATAGCAGTCATGCCCTCGGACTTGGGTAAGTCTGTAATGAAGTCCATAGTCAAATGGGTCCAAGGCTGACGAGGTGCCGAAAGTGGTTGTAACAGTCCAGTACGGGGTACTTTATTAGCAGCACAAGTTGGACAGGCAGCCACAAAGTCAGTAACATCCCTTTTCATATGAGGCCACCAGACATGACTTAAGAGTGATGGTGACACCAGGATGACCAGATAACACACCATCATGTGCCCAGAGGAGTACAGGTTTTCTGAGGCTAGGGGCTACGAACAGACGACCTGGTGGTATCTTCAAGCCTTGGGGAACATGATTCTGGGTTTCTTGTAACTGTTGGGAAAGAGGCGTAGAGATCTGTGCGACAATTTTGTGAGGTGGGATTATATACTGCTCGGTAGGTTGGTCTTCTTCAGAAGTAGCGAACTGTCTGGAAAAAGCATCGGCTTTCTTGTTTTTATGCCCAGGAACATAAGAAAGAACAAAATTAAAACGGGAGAAAAACAGAGCCCATCGAGCCTGACGTGAGTTCAAACGTCTTGCAGTCTGAAGATACAGTAGGTTTTTATGGTCAGTGAGGATAGAAAAGGTTTGGGAGCCCCTTCCAGAAGATGTCGCCATTCAGACAATGCCAATTTTATGGCCAGTAGTTCTCGATTCCCAACATCGTAATTCATCTCCGCTGAAGAAAACTTTCTAGAAAGAAAAGCTACTGGATGGATTCTACCGGACTTAGGCTGTCTCTGGGAGAGCACGGCACCTGCTCCTACCTCAGAGGCATCAACCTCAACTATGTATTGGAGATCGGGATTTGGATGCTGAAGAATTGGAGCTTTGCTGAACATGTCTTTTAATTGCTGGAAAGCCGATTCTGCTTCTGAGGACCATACCTTGCAGATTGTACCTTTCTTAGTCATAGCAGTAAGGGGGGCCGCAATGGAGGCAAAACCTTTGATGAAGCGTCTGTAGTAATTTGCGAACCCTAGAAAGCTTTGGAGCCCTCTTAAAGTGGTCGGTTGGGGCCATTGCAAGACAGCGGAAAGTTTTTGAGGGTCCATTTGGAAACCGACAGCACTTATAATGTATCCAAGGAAAGGAATACGCCTTTTTTTTTTTTTTTTAATCAAAGAGCTTTTACTGAGCACAAGAAAAAAATATATACATACAGCAGCCGATTGTGATAAACATCGGACGTAATAACAGCATTGCTCAATAGGGGTATACAAACCGCATCCCCCTGAATGTTAACAGTAGAACAAATCATAAACAATGGTACCATGTACAATCCGTTGCATCAGAGAATAAAAAGTATTCAAGTTGCATCACGACAAACACCCCCTCCCCCCATTATGTACGGTCTACTGGGGTAACAGAGAGACTAAGTGCATGTTGTGGGAGCCCTGAGCCATCTGTCCCAAACCTTATCATATTTGGAGGGGCACCCTCTATGAGAGTAGATGAGTTTCATGTATGGTAATACCTTATTGACCTCAGCCATCCAATGTGGAAATTCAGGTGGGTTTGGCCTCATCCAGACTCTGGCTATAACCTTCCGTGCCAGAAAGAGCTTTTAATGTAGGAATATTTTGCTGAATGTATTGATATCCGGGTCTGGGAAGATACCCAGTAGGCAAGGTTTTGGCTGGAGTGTTATGGGAGAGCCCATGGTGTCGTGCAAGAATCTAACTTTCTGCTTCCAGAAGGCCTGTACCTTAGGACATCGCCACATTAAGTGAAAAAAGGTGCCCGTGGCTTGACCACACATTGCACAAGTGGGGGAGAAATCACTCTTGTACCTGGATACTCTGAGTGGAGTGAGATATGCCCTGTGTGTAATATAGATTTGTGTGAGGCGGTCCGACAGCTTGGGAGATGCCGCCTTACACGTGTCTAATGCATCACTCCACTCATCATCCCTCAATGTGCCCACCTCCCCCTCCCATCTGGATTTTAGCGCATATGCCGCTATGGTTGCCTGTGGGAGTGTCAGCATTACATAGAATTGGGATATGAGTTTTTTGGGGTCGGGGTATTTAACTGCTGCCATTAAGGGGTTGTCTGCTAAGGTGAGATCAGCTTGAGGTAACTGTGCTCGGTATGCGTGACGGAGTTGGAGGTACCTGTAGTACATATGACCTGGAAGGGCGAACTCAGTTTTAAGGTCGTTGAAAGACTTTAGTCTCCCATTGCGTGTAATGTGAGATAAGTAGTACACCCCCCTAGAGCTCCACACCTCGCTATCCTGAATTAGGCTGAATTCCGGTAGGTCTATGTTGTGCCAGAGAGGGGAGTACTGGTTCGGGGATTCTATATGTAGCCTATCTGATGCGATATTCCACACATTTTTGTATTGGTACGTCAGAGTCCGGCGTTCTCGTCCCTCGCCCCTCGCCCCGGGTTCCCCCTGCAATTGTTACTAGGGGGTCCAGTGTGTGTTGTGCCCATACTGGGCACAGGCAGAGGAACCTGCCTCTGTCAACCTTGTCCACATGAAAGATCTGTGACAGCTGGGATGCTAGGTAATACGTGTTATGGTCGGGGAGAGCCATTCCTGCAAGCTCAGTCAAGTTCTTCAACTTGTGCCACGGGAGTTTATGTCTAGATTTACCCCAAATGAACGGTTTGAGAAAAGAGTCCAGGATTTTGAAATGCCGAAGCACCAGGTACACAGGGGAATGCCAAATCATGTATAGGATTTTAGGTAACATGACCATCTTCACAAGGTTTATGCGGCCCATCACTCCCAGCGGGAGGCGGGCCCAGGCCTGCGTCTTTAGCTTCAGCATCTCAGATAGTGGACTGACATTGAAATTAATGTAGTCTATGGGGTCACGGGTTGTCCGGATTCCCAGATACTTAATCACATCTACCCTTCGTAGAGGGAGCAGAGCCCTGTCCCTAGGGGGTGGGAAACTATGCAGTGGGAGTATCTGGGATTTATCCCAGTTGATACGTAGACCAGAGAATACGCCAAAGCGTTCAATTAAGGTTAGAGCCTGTGGCAGGGAGCCTTCTGAGTCATCCAAATACAGCAGGGTGTCATCTGCGTATATACTGATTTTTTCTACAACCTCCCCCCTTCGGAGTCCCACTATTCCAGGGTGAGCGCGGATGGCGATTGCGAGGGGCTCTGCCGCCAACGCATATAGCAGCGGCGACAGAGGACACCCCTGTCTCGTTCCTCTAGACAGGGGGAACTGGCCTGAGGGCCAGCCGTTAGCCAGGACCCTGGCCACCGGCGTTTGGTATAGGAGCTGAACCCATTTTACAAACCTGGGTCCCAGCCCGAACCTGTCTAAACATGCCCACAGGTATCTCCACTCTACCGAATCGAAAGCCTTGGCTGTGTCCAATGCCACGATCACCCTGGAGCCCGGGTTATCGTGTGGCATTTGCAGGTTGATGAACAACCTCCTCAGGTTGAAGGAAGTATTTCTCCCTGACATAAACCCGGCCTGGTCCTCGTGTATTAGTGATAGTATAACTGTGTTTAGGCGGAGGGCAAGGGCTTTTGCAAGCACCTCGACATCCACCTGGAGAAGGGAGATCGGGCGGTAGGACTCCGGGAGGTGTGGGTCTTTCCCAGGTTTAGGGATCAATACTATAGTGGCCTCCGTCATGGAGGGTGGGAGTTCGGTACTGTCAAAGATGGAGTTGTATAGTGCAAGGATTCTAGGGATAAGGACCTCGGAGTATGCAGAGTAAAATTCTGCAGGTAGACCATCTGACCCCGGGGAAGGAATACGGCTTTGATGGAAACTGCATTTCTCAATCTTCGCGTAAAGATGGTTTTCTCTCAGTCATTGCAATACCTGCTTTACATGCGAGATGTGCTCTAGATGAGTCTTGGAAAAGATTAAAATGTCGTCCAAGTAGATGATCACAAAATTGTTGCTGAAATCATGAAAAATTTCATTCATGAAACGTTGGAAGACAGCAGGGGAGTTACACAACCCAAATGGCATAACCAGATATTCAAAATGTCCATTACGAGTGTTGAATGCTGTCTCCCACTCGTCCCCGTCTTTAATTCGAATCAGATTATAAGCCCCTCGTAGGTCTAGCTTGGAGAAGATAACAGCCCCCTTGAGTACATCAAACAGTTCAAGAATGAGAGGCAAAGGGTAGGAGTCTTTTACAGTGATTTGATTTAATCCTCGATAGTCTATGCATGGTCGAAGACCCCATCTTTTTTTTTGACAAAGAAAAAACCTGCCCCTACTGGAGAAGAAGAGGGTCGGATAAAACCTTTTTCCAAGTTGTCTTTTATGTATTCCTCCATGGATTTTTGTTCAGGCAAAGACAGGGGATAGGTCCTTCCTTTGGGAAGAGGTGCTCCAGGAATCAATTTAATTGCACAGTCAAAAGAATGATGTGGAGGTAAAACCTCTGCCTTTTGCTTGCAAAATACGTCTGCAAACGCATGGTATTCATGAGGCAAGGTAGGTGGGACGGCCACGGAAGCCAACATACAAGCAGAAAGTCTTTTGGGTTGAGACAAACAGTTTGAATGACAGAACGACCCCCAAGAGGTTAGTTCTCCATTTTCCCAATCAAAAGAAGGGTTATGTTGTTGTAACCATGGATAACCAAGGATAATGGGCAGAAGTGGAGAATCAATAAGAGACGAGACAACTTCCTCTTTGTGGAGTACGCCTACCTGAAAGGTGATTGTCAGAGTCTCAAATTTTACAATGCCATCTCCCAAGGGTTGTCCATTCATGGTGGTAATGTTCAGGGGTCTAGATTTTGGACCAAATGGGATATTATTTTTTTTTAGCAAAAGTGTAGTCCAAGAATATGCCAGCAGCTCCAGAATCCACAAAAGCCTCACAGGAGACCAGTTTAGAGGGTAAATGGATAATTGCAGGACCGGTAATCTTGGTCTTGGAGGATATACCTGTAAGGTCTAAGCCAGCTCCTCCAACACTGGTTAGACCCTGCCTTTTACTGGACGGGAAGGGCAGACAGATAATAAATGTCCTTTAAGTCCACAGTAAAGGCATAGGCCCAATGCACGCCTCCTTTGTTTCTCCGACTCAGTTAGGTGGAGACGGCTTACATCCATGGGTTCCACAGGTGCCTGGGGTTCAACTGAGATTTCAGGTTCTGGCTGAGGTGGTGCTTGGAAGTTAGGGGCCAAACGGTAAACTGGCCTACGAAACTTGCGAGTTCTAAGTCTCTCTTGGCACCTTTCATGATACCGGACATCCAGAAGGACACAGAGCTCTGGGGAATCCTTATAGACTAATTTGTCTTTGATGCGATCTGCAAGTCTTTTTCGGAAGGCTGCACGTAATGCCCTTGAGTCCCAATTAGTCTCAGCAGCAAGGGTACGAAACTCAATAGCATATTGTGCCACAGACCTGGTGCCTTGTTGCATGTCCAAGAGTGAGTACTCAGCTGCAGAAGCTCTATCTGGCTTGTCAAATACAGTCTGGAGAGAAGCCAGAAATTTGTCAGCGTCTTGCAGCACAGGATCATTGCGTTCCAGATAAGGAGAGACCCAGGCCAGGGCAAGGAAATTACAAAAGTCACTTTAGCAGACGAAGTGCTAAAGGTCCCAGGGTTGTTGCGGAAATGCAAACGGCAAACATTTAAAAAGCCTCTGCAGTCCTCAGTATCACCACCAAATTTGTCAGGCAAGGGAAGTTTGGGTGGTACAGAAGAGGCGGGTTGGATCGTAGCAGGAGTAGGATCCAGAGTCTGGACCGTTGCAGAGGAAGCAGGCAAACAAGATTTAAGCATAGTTCAAAGTTCATCTAACTTGGCATCCAGGGAAGAAAGATACTGTTCATGAGCTCCAATCAATTGCCCCTGACGTGAAATCGCCTTAATAATCTCAGCAGGGTCCACTGTCATTGTGGCCCGTTTGTAATGTAAGCTACCTGTGATAGGTAGTGTCCGAAGTGGAACTTGTGTGCTGAGGATTCAGGCGAAAACATAGTCAGGCAGATTAGGTTGGCAACAGATCAGGCAAAATGGTACACGATCGAAATCCAGAGAGTGGTCAGGCAGGCAAAGGTCATACACGAGCTGGCGGTGAAGTACAAAATCAGCAGGCTAGAGAGTAGTCAGGAATTCAGGTAGAAGTTCAACACGAAAATCAAGATCAAAAAGCAATCACAACACCCAGGGAGCTATTCCACACAAACGGGCGCTGAGAGATAGCATCACTTCCTTTTTATGGGCTGCTTTAATTGAAAATTGTCCACTGCTGGCAGCAGGAGGGGCTAGTGAGTCCAAGGTAATGCTTAATACTGAGAGGACATTTCCAAAAGCCCAGATCTCCTCCGTAGCACAACAGGTAAGGCTGCAGCTGTGGGACCAGGAAGATCCCGGTTCAAATACATCCAGGTATATGACATTAGCCCACATCCGATGGGCTAATTTCTTGAGTACTCCCCAAAGGGAACGTAGGAGGAAAACCTCTTGTATGATATGGACTCTGAAGGTCAGTTCAGGCACAAATTTGAGCATTGGCATGAGTACCACCCTGTCTGGGAAGTACACGAGTATGGGTTCTTTAAACCCCAAGGACACCAATGCTGATGTAATTGCCACCAGTAAATCAGTTTCAGTGAGAGATTCCACAGGGTGATTGAAGGCATCTGTTGCAATAACATCCATAATCATTGGGATATCTCATTCCGGAAACAATTTGAGGTTTCAACCAAATTGCATCTTGAAAAACTGTATAATTAAGCGTTGGATGCCCACTGTATGCCTGTGAAGGTAGAGATAGCCAAAATGCATGCCTATAGCATACTTGCGCATAGGACTAAATCAAGCTACGCCTGCAGGCATTTCAGAACAGGCTTCTGAGGAGTCCAGCGTAAAATCTTGATCAGCAATTATACTGGGAATTTTTTGCCATATTCTACTATAGGCACGCTTAGCGCTGTCCTTTCCTGTTTCGTAAGATTATTCAAAATCTTCACAGAGCATTCGAAATCCATTAGTCTCTGCCTCTCCAGACCCAGGCCATCAGTCTGAGCCTGTCAGATGCTGGATGAATGGGACTAGAGAAGATTTGATCTACCAGGCAGAGGGTACCAGAACTGTCACCTTCCGTTGCCACAGCCTCAGCTGGAAGCTGAGAATCAGAGGGAGCAGCAGAAAGGCATAATCTGTCTTGGAGATCCATTCTGCGGTCAGTACTTCCACCCGGATAGTTTGTGGATTTTGGGCCCTGGAATGGAACTTCAGCAACTTAGTGTTGACTGAGAATGTAAGCGGTCTACCTCTGGAAGAAAAACACCAAGCTCTGATAGTTCTCGGAAGACTCGCAGTAGTCTGGAACTTTCATTGTCGTCCAGACTTGTCCTGGACAAGTATTTTTTTTTTAACAAGAAGCCTGGACAAGTAGTTTGCTTGAAGATTCTACCGACCAGGCACATAGGCCGCAGATAGCTGCAGAAGAATGACTTGGGTGGATTCTAGAATTAGAGAAAACTCCTTCAGAAGTGAAAGACTGAGTCTTGTTTCCAGATGTAGGCCACAGTCGTTGCGCTGTCCCACTCTCCCAGGACAGGCTTACCCCAAATGAGGTGACTGAAAGCTAAGAGCCTGAAAAGCTGCTCTCAACTCCAGGACGGAGTCTTGGATCCTTAAAAAAGACCATTGGCCCTGAGCCCATTGCTCTCGAAGTAAGGCTCCCCTACACTTTTCTGGTGTCTGACCGCACCACCAGGTCTTCCAAAGGGAATGACATTGTAGACGATTTAGTTTCTTCAACCACAAGTTTAGGCCACTGGTCCAGAAACCCGACTTGAATGGGAGGGAGAGTTACACTGAACCTACCTGAGCTGCTGGAGCGAGGTGATTCCTATGGCTCAATCTGAGACGTGAAGGATGAAAGATCTCCAAATATGGCCTAAAATGCTTGCCTTAAAGGACCACGTGCCAAAGCTGCTCCTATGTACACAGAGGAGCCACATAGTGCCCCTAAGACATGTATGGGTGGCACAATCCCAAAATAACAGAAAGCATCCTGACATGGAGCTCTTTACTGACTTCTTGGTTTATGCATTGGCTTCCCTGTTTTCCCTGGACTCCCAGCCAGAAACGCAGAAGCTAAGCTCTCTGGCGTGAGAGTGAGCGTGGAAACTGATTTCAAATATGGCCTAAAATGCTTGCCTTAAAGGACCACGTGCCAAAGATGCTCTTATGTACACAGAGGAGCCACATAGTGCCCCTAAGACATGTATGGGTGGCACAATCCCAAAATAACAGAAAGCATCCTGACATGGAGCTCTTTACTGACTTATTGGTTTATGCATTGGCTTCCCTGTTTTCCCTGGACTCCCAGCCAGAAACGCAGAAGCTAAGCTCTCTGGTGTGAGAGTGAGCGTGGAAACTGACTCTTGACTTTTCGGTTCCGTCTAACTCAGCAGACATTCATTTTGAGGCAGGAAACCAAACTGGGCACTATTACATTTAGGCTTGACCTTCCACGATCAAGAAAAAAGCAGTGATAGCGTTTGTCCTTGAAGGTCACATCTTCTGATGGTAAGGTCATGTATAAGGCCAATTCCACAAGGGAAACACACTGACTAGAGGGGTGATCCCAACCCCTGGACATCTATCCGTTCAAAGGAGGATAACTTTGACATCCTGCTGTGACAATCTTCTCCAATCTTGTAGAACAAGCACTTGATCCATCCAACATAAAGGCATTGTCAAGCTGTCTTCTGGAGGTACTTAAAATACTTCCAAAGCTTCACTTCTATTCAAAGGCATTTCAACCTTACCAATCTGGACACAGGTCGTCCTCATCTTCCTGTTTAGAAGAGACTGAAGAGAATTGATTGGCTTGAGAAGGCCCTGAAAGAAGGCTGGACACTACCAGAATAGATAGCCCTTGCAAGAGATGAATTCAGTCATTCCTTAGAGTGTCTTGACCATCTGCTTACTTGTGACAACTGGTTAGGTGTCGTCGTCATCTTTATCCTAGGTTGCTTGAACTATTCAACATTCTTGCAGTCATGTTCGTCTGTCTTCTCTTAGGAAGGATCTGAAGCAGATTGTTTGCCTGGGAAGGCCTGGAGACTTCACAATGTGAGTGGAAACACTCCTTTAGAGTGTATTGACCACGGGTTTAATGAATGCGACAACCTGTTAGGTGTCGTTATCCTTATCCTTGGTTGCTTGAACAAAGCAGAATGTCTGTAGTCATATCCATCCGGAAGTTCGAAAAAATTGTCTGCTTCACCTGGTATGGTTAGGCAGCTTCTCATTGCCAGAGCAGATAACCCTTTCAAAGGGTGAGCAGAAACCACTCCTTAAGGCCCCTTTCACACGGGACGGATCCGTGAAGATTCGCCCCATGAACCTCCGCTTGCTCAGCGGGGATCGCTCCGCTGATCCCCGCTGAGCCGGCGGATGACAGGGCGGTCCCCGCACACTGTGCAGGGACCGCCCTGTCAGATCTCCGCTCTCCCCTATGGGAGATCTCTGCTCTCCCTGTCTGTCCGTGTTCATCCGATCCGCTCTGCAGACGGATTGAAAAATAGGATTTTCCTCCGTCTGCAGAATCGGAGGATTGCGGACCCGGAGGAGATCGGGTGTCAGTGGATGTTCATCAGCCGACACCCGCAATCTCATAGGGACCAATGTATGTCCCTTTTTCATCCGTAAACGGATGGATGAAAAAGCGGACATACGGTCCGCTAGTGTGAAAGGGGCCTTAGAGTGTATTGACAATGTGTTTATTGAATGTGACAACCTTTTAGGTGTCATCCTTATGCCTGGCTGCTTAAGCCAGTGGGATACATACTGTCATGCCCATCCAGAAAATCGGGAAAATGGGCAGCTTCACCTGGTATGGTTAGGCAGCTTCTCATTGCCAGAGCAGATCACGCCTTCAAAGGATGAGCCGAAACCACTCCTTTAGAGTGTATTGGCAATGTGTTTATTGAATGTGACAACCCTTTAGGTGTCATCCTTATCCCTGGCTGCTTGAGCCAGTGGGATACATACTGTCATGCCCATCCAGGAATTCGGAAAATGGGCAGCTTCACTTGGTATGGTTAGGCAGCTTCTCATTATCAGAGCAGATAACTCTTTCAAAGGGTGAGCAGAAACCACTCCTTTAGCGTGTATTGGCAATGTGTTTATTGAATGTGACAACCTATTAGGTGTCATCCTTATCCTTGGCTGCTTGAGCCAGAGGGGTACATACTGTCATGCCCATCCGTGTATTCCTCTTATAGAGCCTGAAGAGGGATGTTTGCTTGGGAAAGCTATGAAACTGCTCCTTGCCAGAGAATTTAAACCTTTCACAGGGTAAGTGGGAATAACTCCTTTGAGTGTATTGGCCACTTGTTTAAAATAAGACAACCTATTAGGTATCATCATCCTCATCTCTGGTTGCTTAATCAAAGCAAGATTCACACAGTCATGTTCATCCACGTCTTCTTATTGAAAAGCCTGAAGCATGTTTGCTCTGAGATTGGTAATTACTAATAGATAACCTCTCCACAAGGTGTGCGCACCACTCAGCAAACCAGCCCATAGCTAGGGTTGCCACCTCATCCCTTTAACCACTTGCTTACTGGGCACTTAAACCCCCTTCCTGCCCAGGCCAATTTTCAGCTTTCAGCGCTGTCACACTTTGAATGACAATTGCGCGGTCGTGCGACGTGGCTCCCAAACAAAATTGACGTCTTTTTTTCCCACAAATAGAGCTATCTTTTGGTGGTAATTGATCATCTTTGCGGTTTTTATTTTTTGCGCTATACACAAAAAAGGAGCGACAATTTTGAAAAAAACACAATATTTTTTACTTTTTGCTATAACAAATATCCCAATTTTTTAAAAAATATATTTTTTTTCCTCAGTTTAGGCCGATACATATTCTTCTACATATTTTTGGTAAAAAAAATAAAAAATCGCAATAAGCGTTTATTGATTGGTTTGCGCAAAAGTTATAGCGTCTACAAAATAGGGCATAGTTTTATAGCATTTTTATTAATATTTTTTTTTTTACTAGTAATGGCGGCGATCAGCGATTTTTATTGTGACTGCGACATTATGGCGGACACATCAGACACTTTTGACACCGCTTTGGGACCATTGTCATTTTTACAGCGATCAGTGCTATAAAAAATGCACTGGTTACTGTAAAAATGACACTGACAGTGAAGGGGTTAACCACTAGGGGCGCTGGAGGGGTTAAGTGTACCTAAGGGAGTGATTCTTACTGTGGGGGGAGGGGACTGACTGGGGGAGGTGACCGATGGTTGTCCCTATGTACAAGGGACACACCATCGGTCTCCTCTCCATGACAGGACGTGGATCTCTGTGTTTACACACAGAGATCCACGTCCCTGTCTCTGTAAATGCCGATCGCGGATACCTGGCGGACATCGCGGCCACTATGCACGCGCATCGGCACCCACGTGACGCGGCGGACACGGAAGTTCCCCGATGCGCGCTCGGGAGCGCGCGCTGGGGATGAGGAAAGGGGCGGACGTCAATTGACGTCCTCCCGGCATTCTAGGTCCGCGCTGTAGCCGACATTCGGCTATAGCGTGGACCCCTAGTGGTTAAACCTGAACACATATGAATTGCACAGGTTCTGAGGCTAATTAAAGGCAGATAAGGCAACAATTGAGTTTAATTACCACCTTAATCAGCCACAGAATCTGTGTAAATCATATGTGTTCGGGTTTAAAGGAATGAGGTGGCAACTCTACCCATAGCCCCGGATCACACCGGTGCGTTTTTGACATGTGACCTAACATGTCAAATCGCATGTCAAATCGGCGGCAATTGCACCGTCCTAATCGGTGCAACGCCGCAGAAGCGCCCCCCCGCCGATTTCTGTACTACCTTTGCGATTTCGGGCCGTGACCTATATTGACATCCGCACAGAAACCTGCACAGATGTCTCTGAAATCGTGACCGGAATCGAGACTGACAAGCGGGAGTGAAAGCTGAATTTGCCTCTTTCCCGCAGTCCAGTGTGACCCTGGGCAAAAGAAAAAAGGTTAAATGCAGCAAAATAGTTTGCCTAGTAACAAACCCTGAGGGGTTAACCACTGCTGGAGGGAGACTGAAGCCTCCGTCTACAGCCCTGATTAACCAGGTGGAGGTTTAATGAGCCAAAACCTAGTCCTGCAAGGGATCAAGTTTGTTCAGAACAGCAACAAAAAAGGTAGGCATTTGCAACAGAATTACAATAATCTACTGCAATGTACACAAACCAAGGGAATTGTAAACATCAAAAACATGCTTCTTCACTCTTTTTTATTTTTTGAGGAAAAACTAAAGAGCACATAGAAATATAATGATATCCCATATCTCAACAGGCCATGGCTGGCTCCAGTAGACATCACAGGTGACTCCTCTACCTTCTCTGGAAATGCTGGTCTTTGGAGGGGGTTTGGCATAATGGCACAACAGTAAAGCAAACATGAGAAGCCACCAACAAGTTATTGCCATGTGTGAACAGACAAAGTGTTACTTTGTGTACCTGTTATGCAGAGTACCCCCTGTGGAGGAGCTTAGGCTATGCATAGTGGCTGCAGGAGCAAGGCACAACAATACCCAGCAATGCAGCATTCGTTTGGATACAAAGCATTTTAGCTCACCCAACCTCCATCATCTGACTGTCGACACTGGCACAGGGCGGGTGCGCGTGCATAGGGGAGAAACTCTGCCATCACTGCTACCCATTCTATTTGGGCCCTGCGGACCCCAGACATGGTTGTTAGCCATGATAAAGCCGCCCCGAGGACCAGCAGCGGGGCTCCCTGGATTATGGATCATTTAGACGAGACACCAGGGACAGCGTCCAGCTTAATCCACACGCATGGACAAACGGCCAGCCCTTTATACCAGCCATGTAGAGGAGCACACCTAGGTCCTGCGCATAGGAGGAAAAAAGAAGAAAGCCGAGGCTGTAGGTGGGTTCAAATTTATATGAGTTAAGTCCTGTGGGCGTGGGGTGGGCGGAGCCTATACCCAGCTGTGCTGACATGGAGCTGTCAGGAAACAATTCTTTCCAGTGGCCACTACATTAATTTACTCTGAGCTGTAGATATGGTAATTTATAACAGGGGTTCCCTGAGACTGAAAAGTAATTTTTAATGGTTCCTTTGTGTTAAAAGGCTAATAAAAGCTATTCTAGACACTAGGGATAAAAAAATGTAAATGTTTTTTATATGAGATTTACACAACTCTCACCTAGGATTCACGCATTTTAAAAATTGAGCCCAATTATAAAAATGTGTTAACCACTTCAATACCGCCCATAGTCAAATGACATCCACAGGAGGGAACTCCCATCCTGGATGGACGTCATATGATGTCCTGGACTTCCCGACCGTCTAGGGGGTGCGTGCGCCGCCGCTGCATCGCTTGGGTCCCGGTGCACGTGCCTGGCGGCCGCGATGTCCGCCGGGCACCCGCGATTGCCCGTGATCACGGCAGGAGTGTGGATCTGTGTGTGTAAACACACAGATCCACGTCATGTCAGAGGTGAGGAGACTGATGTGTGTTCCCAGTACAGAGGAACACATATCCGTCTCCTCCCCTTGTGAGTCCCCTCCCCCTACAGTTAGAATCACTCCCTAGGGAACATATTTAACCCCTTGATCGCCCCCTAGTGTTAACCCCTTCCCTGCCGGTCAAATTTACACAGTAATCAGTGCAGTTTTATAGCACTAATCGCTGCATAAATGTGAATGGTCCCAAAAATGTGTCAAAAGTGTCCGATATGTCCGTCGCAATGTCATGGTCACAATAAAAATCGCAGATCGCCGCCATTACTAGTAAAAAAATAAAAATGCAATAAATCTATCCCCTATTTTGTAGACACTATAACTTTTGCGCAAACCAATCAATATACGCGTATTGCGATTTTTTTTTTTACCAAAAACATGTAGAAGAATACATATCGGCCTAAACTGAGGAAATTATTATTATTTTTTTTTAAATTGTGATATTTATTAAATAAAAAAGTAAAAAATATTGTGTTTTTTTCAAAATTGACGCTCTTCTTTTGTTTATAGCGCAAAAAATAAAAACCGCAGAGGTGATTAAATACCACCAAAAGGAAGCTCTATTTGGGTACAGTGTTGCATGACCGCGCAATTGTCATTCAAAGTGCAACAGCGCTGGAAACTAAAAATTGGTCTGGGTAGGAAGGGGGTGAAAATGCCCTTTATTGAAGTGGTTAATCTAGGGTGAAAATTGTGTGAATCTTATGTGAAAACATTTATAAATAGACCCCTCTATCTCAGTCTTAAAGTATGTAGTGGGTCATATGGGTTGCAGTCAGGGAAGAACTGAGAACCTTCCTCCTGGGTAGCAAAGGCAACCAACTAGATTTTTCAAGGTGGGCTGCTGTTGGCTAAGGAAGGAGCACCATGCAAAGTGTGCCATGATGCCTCATTTACTCGTGGGCATAGTAAAAGGTTGGGGTTCATAAAGGACATGGTTTATTATGTAGCGGTGCCCTGTGTGGTCGTTGAGTGTAGTAGTTTCAACTGTCACCCTGCCCAGCCTGGCATTCACTTCCAGTCACTCTCCAGACAAGGAACAGTCCATCAGCTTGTTTTTGTCATGTTATTGAGGGATAAAACTTGGATAAGGTAAAGGGGTTATGGGATGGGATGCCCAGATCAATAGCATTTAATCAATGAAAATGTACATTGGAACCTCTATTCACAGTCTCTAAAGCCCCAGTCTCCTCCAGCACAACGCTTCTTGCATACCACCCAACTTTTCAACATTCAAATGCGGGACACTTGGGGAGCAGGGCCGTTGGGAGGTATGTTCTTGCATGAACTGTTGCTTCCTCTACTGTGCAATATTTGGTTCCTATTGCAGCTAGCACAGGGCTAGGCCCAACTCTGAATTAGTCCTAACTTTGTAGATATGCCATTTGCTGACCGCGGGCCCCTTTGGTGTAGCAACCAATAGCAATAGAAAATGTGCTTTTGTGCTAGTTGTATCTAGGTGGACTACTGGTCCCAATGTGCAAACTCTGCCAGCCCGACTTCAACGCCAGTAACACCACAGTCTCTCCCTCTGGCTCTACATTCACTCCTAGCATGCCTCTCCCAGATCTCCCGACTGTGCCCGCCACTCACCGAACAGCAGGTGAATCCTTCCTGAAGATTTGACTGGCAATGTTCCCGCTGTCCTCTCCTACTCCAGTTCAGGACACCCCTTGGGTTGTGTGGGGTTCACCAGGGTGAATGTCTGTGTACCTAACATGCTGGTCAGTGGTAGTTCCGCTGCTGCTTATAGCAAATGGTCTTCGAGCCTGACCCCTGATCGTGACAACTTATTATCTACTGAGGCCTTACTCCGCCTTCTGTGACTTCCATTCAGGGCACCTAGGAAACCCCATGTCGTTAGTCGGGCCCATAATTGGGGTTCCCACTGCTAGGGAAGGAGCTTAAGCACACAAAGTCTTTCATTACCAGGGCCTTCCATCACATTTGCTAAGTCACACCACTTCCCGACTGGCTGGCTGTATAAGGCACTGGATCATTATTAACAGCAATATATCTTCTTCTGAATAGTTTCACTGCATGTTACACATTTGTACTGCATCTTCGCTATCTCGCCTTGTTCCCTTATTAAGTTCTGTTCTTTTTATGCACCATACATTCATTCACTTCAGCAGATTTAAAAGAAAGATTACTTTATCAGTGTGCTGCTGCTTTTTTACTATCCAATCTGCAGTTGTGTTCTTGACCAAGCAGGGCTGCTGCAATGCAGATTCAGGACTTGGCCATGGTCTCCACAAGTCCTTTGGTACATACAGTACAAACAGCTCCCATGTATGTAGTTGAAACATGTATTTAGCTGTTTGTCTATAGTTCAGCTGTTAAACCTTTAAAAGATAAAACATTATTTATGGGGATCTGGTTAAATTGTAATAACCACTTAAGGACCAGTGCACAACGATATACATCGACACAATGGCTCCTGTGGGCAAATGGGCGTACAGGTACATCCCCTTTAAGAAGTGGCATTGTGGGCGCGCAAGCTCCATGAGTCCGACCGTGGGTCCCGCGGACTCGATGTCTGCGGGGATACCTGCGATCGTCTCACAGAGAGGAAGAACGGGGAAATGCTGAGGTAAACAAGCATTTTCCAATTCTTCCTAGTGATAGGACACTGATCACAGCTCCCTGTAATCGGGAGCGGTGATCAGTGTCGTGTCACACACAGCCCACCCCCCTACAGTTAGAAGCACTCCATGGGACACACTTAACCCCTTCAGCACCCCCTACAGGTTAACCCCTTCACTGCCAGTGTAATTTTTACAGTAATCAGTGCATTTTTATAGCACTGATCGCTGTAAAAATGACAATGGTTCCAAAATGGTGTCAAAAGTGTCCGATGTGTCCGCCATAAGGTCGCAGTCATGATAAAAATCGCTGATCGCCACCATTACTAGTAAAAAAAAAAATTATTAATAAAAATGCCATGTAGACGCTATACCTTTTGCACAAACCAATCAATAAACGCATATTGTGATTTTTTTAACCAAAAATATGTAAAAGAATACGTATCGGCCTAAACTGAGGAAAAAAAACGATTTTTTATATATTTTTTTGGGGATATTTATTATAGCAAAAGTTAAAAATATAGAATTTTTTTCAAAATTGTCTATTTATTTTTATTTATAGAGCAAAAAATAAAAACCGCAGAGGTGATCAAATACCACCAAAAGAAAGCTCTATTTGTGGGAAAAAAAGGACGTCAATTTTGTTTGGGACTGTCAGTTTGCAACCAATTTTGTTTGGGACTGGGTTTGCAACTGTCAGTTAAAGCGACGCAGTGCCGAATCGCAAAAAGTAGCCTGGTCTTTGGCCAGCCAAATGGTACGGGGCTTAAGTGGTTAAAGAAAAAAAGCCAAGCTCAGGTAAAGCAAGAATTTGATTTGGTTCCATCAATCAGTGGAGAGAATGGTCACGTACTTTACTGAGGTCCTCACATACTGGTTGCGTATTAATATTTCTCCCATTAAAATGTTAATTGTTTATATTTATCAATCTCAGCATCTCATTTAAAAAAAATCCTGCTTTTGATTTTTCTGGTGTTGTCCTTTAAATAAGCTTCTTGCTGCAGTGGGAGCAGAATTGGAGGCAGACCAAAGGCGCTCTGCAGGTAATAGTCATAAAACTACAGGGAAGATGAATCTTACACAGATGAACAGCTGGAGACAGAGAAATTTACAGATGATGGTACAGTCTCGCTTGCAGGCACCATTACTGCCACTCTCCTGATGAGCAACAAAACAGCATGCAACACAGTAGCTCAATATGCATTAACTTGGCTGGGGGTGCAAATTAAAGATACACTTCAGTCAAAATTGAAAAGTACATATCAAAGTGCATACAAGGGATATGGTTTACAAGGATTTTGTTGTTCACTAGGCATACCTGTAATGGAACAACATATCCTAAAGTCACAAAATTCTAGAGTGAACATGTGCTTTGCCCATGCAGGGCAAAACAACAAGTTAATTTAAGCCCCCTCAAAAACCACATGTAGCGCCCTGTTCCTAAAGAATAGGGGCTATGTTGTAAAGTTTGTTTGGCTGAGCAGTACACAGCTCAGATTGATTGATTGTACAAAGTTTATTTAGCTTCTGTTCCAACTTTGGCTATGTTGTGCATTTCTCACTGTTGCCAGTAGGTGTCATTGGTACCACAGGTCAGGATGAGAAATATTGAATATTCTTTTCCCAGAAACAGCCCAGTGGGAGGTTCTTGGAGAGGGTATTTAAGGGGCAGACGCCATGTGTTTACTCTCTCTCATCTCGGAGCCTGCTGGCCCGAGGCTGTGTTGCAGCAAGTTCTGCAAGTAGGCCCAGAAGCCTGTCTGGGGCCTACTAATCCAGAGGTGGTCCTAGGCTGTCTTGCCTGCGTGGAAGAAGCCAAGCCAAGCTGAGGAGATTCCAGGGGAGGACCCTTGCTGGAGAGAACCAGGATGAAGACTGGACTCTCAGGAGGGCCTGGTGACTCGGTTGGAGGACGCACCTAAGCTAATCTACCCTCACAGTACTGACGGATGGCTTAAAGGTTCTGGTACTGTGAAGCTTTTTTACAAATAACTAACTCCTGGCTACAAAGTCCTGTGAGAGAGGATTATCCAGGAGTTCCACTGATCGCTAAGTCCTGTGAGAGAGGCTTATCCAGAAATCACTCCGGTGGCTAGGTCTGTGTGAGAGACCAATCCGGGTATCCAAGATCTTTTGAAGAAAGCTGTTTTGTCCTTTGGATCCAAGGAATCCATCAGTGATCTGCTAAAGGTATCTAAAACCTCCTCTAACCCTCTATCCTACTGCTATTTTCAAGTTCCTATTAAAGCATTGAAAAATACTAAAGTGACTGGCGCCCGCATTTGTTCTACATTTCCCATTATAGCCATGGATTCAGCCCTGGGGTATGTAGGCCGCTTCCTGGTCTTTGGAGGTACCTTTACATTTCCAGTAGACCCAGGAAACCCCGCTACACACACATACTGCCGTCATTCTGCCATTGCTCCATTCAGCCGCTGGGAGAAAGGTAAAATGCCTAGAACTTCCTGGTATGGAGGAGAAATTCCTTTCCTCCTACTTGACAACGCATGTACTTGATGATTGACCCACAATCTTCTGCCCTGATGGATCCATGGACTTGTAGGCTTGATCCAGAGCTTTGGTGGATTGACCTGCCACCTGATGGTGCCTACATAGTCGCAATACCAATTTAGACATCACTCCACTGTTTTCTTTAGATGTTTATAAGGCGGTCATTCTTCCACTGACCACCAAAGCAGAACATACATGAGGTCCAGATTTAATTTTATTATGATTCTTAGAATAATAAAAATACAACATGTTTCAGGGGTTCAACAGGTCATCAGGGCTACAAATAACACTGTTACAATAATGTATTAAGAGATCTTGTGCCCCATGCCGTTCTACTTCACCAATTTAGGGGAAAGTTTTCCTCTTACCACAAACAAATGGGGGCACTTCTCCTTTGACCACCCATGAAGAGAGCACTACACCTAACACCAATGTACTGTAATTGGGCACTTTTCGACTGACCACCAATGTAATAGGGCACTTCTCCACTGACCACCGATGTAAGAGAACTTTTTTCTCCAACTAACAACCAATTTCAAGTCCGTTTTCCATCTACTGGCCACTAATACGAGTAGCATTTCTTCACTGACCTTCAATGAAAAGGGCACTACAGTGACCACCAATGCAATGTGGTTTTCTCCACTGACCATGAATGTAATGGGCCACTACACTGATCCCCAAAACCTGATGGGTTTTACTTATTCCATACTCTATCCACCCTTTAGAATTCCATCATGGAGCAGCACCAAAAGTGACGGTGCTTACGCCCATTGAATCTGTTGGTGCCTGCCACCTGTTTGTGAGGTCGAAGTGTTCATGGTGGACACTCTTTCCTCAGCGCTCTCCTTCCCTGGCCACTGCACCCATCACACTAACAGATGCAAAGCTGAGGAGTTTTTTCCTAGGGGTGAGCAGAGTCTGGGCTCTATTCACACCAATGTGTTTTTTCATGCTTTTTGTATTTTTTTGTGCCTCTGCATTTTTGGAAAGAGTCAGGGACTTTTTTTATTTCCAAACAAAGTCTTTTTTTCTTTTTTGTTCAATAGACTTCAATGGAGAAGCTGCGGAAAAGCATTTAGTGAGTTTTTACCTTGATTTTACGTTGATTCACGTTTTTAAATCTGCCCAACAACAAATCTCCCCTCCAAAAAAGCATTAGAAAAACACAAAACGCAAATCGTGGTAAAAAACCCCCCCAAAAAGCACAGCAAAAAGCACTGCAGAAACGCTCAAAAGCAACATGCATAGATGTGAATGGAGAATGATAGGGAACTTAGAGACTGGTCCCCCATCAGGTCCTATGTACTTTTGTGTGATAGGCACTATTTAGTCCAATAGCGGCTATCAAATCTGCCCACTGCTGTGCGCTGTCAGGGCTGGTTCACACCAAAAAAAAAAACACACTCCAGATCCATTCTGGATGCATTTTTGATGCGTTTCCAGATGCATTCTAGGTTTTTCTTCTTTTTTACCATTTTGATGTGTTTTACTGCATTCCAGTACAGTCCAGTGTAGGAAAAAAGCAGCATGTTCTACTTTTTTTTCTGGAACGCACTGGAACTGACCACATTGGTGTGAACTATGCCATTGGAGACAATATAACTGACTTTCCATGCGTTTTTGATGCAGAAAAAACTGCACTGACTGCATTCGGTGTAAACTGGCTCTCAAACAAAAGTAAAGTGGACTGGATGGGGAGCTAGTCTCTCAGTTTCCCATCATGCTCTGCCCGCCCAATGAAAAGCAATTTCCCAAATATGGACATTGCCATATTTGGGTAATGACATCACCCGTATCCCCGTCACTTGTGTTTACATTTAGCTTTTGGCCAGGTACTGTCCCAATTGACTGCCAACAGCTAAATGGAGTCGGGGATACACAATCATACAAAATCGGGTATCTGCTGCCCCTGCTCCTCAAATTGTTCAAGAGGAGCTGGGAATGAGTCCTTAAAGAGGAACTTCCTCTTTTGGGTGGTGCTCCGCTTTAACCACTTCCATACCGGGCCAATTCTGGCACTCCTCTCCTATGTAAAAATCATAATTTTTTGCTAGAAATGTACTCAGAACCCCTTTAAACACATTATAGATGTTTTTTTAAGCAGAGGCCCTGGGAAATAAAATGACACTCGTTGCAACTTTTTATGTCACATGGTCTTTGCGCAGCAATATTTCAAATGCGTTTTTTTTTTAACCACTTAAGCCCCGGACCATTTTGTAGCTAAAGGACCAGAGGTGTTTTCAGAATTTTGCACTACGCTGCTTTAACTGGAAATTGTGCAGACATGCAATGTTGTACCGAAACAAAATTTGCGTCCTTTTCTTCCCACAAATAGAGCTTTCTTTTAATGGTATTTGATTGCCTCTGCGATTTTTATTTTTTGCAATATAAATGGAAAAAGACTGAACATTTTGAAAAAAAATGATATTTTCTACTTTTTGTTATAAGAAAAATCGAATAAACTCAATTTTAGTCATACATTTAGGCCAAAATGTATTCAGCCACATGTCTTTAGTAAAAAAAATGTCAATAAGCGTATATTTATTGGTTTGCGCAAAAGTTATAGCGTCTACAAACTAGGGTACATTTTCTGGAATTTACACAGCTTTTAATTTATGACTGCCTATCTCATTTCTTGAGGTGCTAAAATGGCAGGGCAGTACAAACCCCCCCCCCCAAATGACCCCATTTTGGAAAGTAGACATCCCAAGGAAATTTCTGAGAGGCATGTTGAGCCCATTGAATATTTTTTTTTGTCCCAAGTGCAGTGGCGGCTAATGCTCAAATTTTTTGGGGGGGCGCAAACAAACTGAAAAAAAACCAAAAAAAAAACATCAATTGCCGCCACTGTGCCCATTAAATGCAGCCACTGTGCCCAAACGCCACTAGTTTGTCCCCAAATGCAGCCAGTTTCCCCCCCATATACAGCCAGTTTCCCCCCCATATACAGCCAGTTTCCCCCTAAAATACAGCCAGTTTCCCCCCCATATGCAGCCAGTTTGTCCCCCAATATACAGCCAGTTTGTCCCCAAATAATACAGCCAGTTTCTCCCCCAATATACAGCCAGTTTGTCCCCCAATATACAGCCAGTTTGTCCCCCATAATACAGCCAGTTTGTCCCCAAATAATACAGCCAGTTTCTCCCCCAATATACAGCCAGTTTGTCCCCCAATATACAGCCAGTTTGTCCCCCATAATACAGCCAGTTTGTCCCCAATATACAGCCAGGTTGTCCCCCAAATGCAGCCAGTTTGTCCCCCAATATACAGCCAGTTTGTCCCCAATATACAGCCAGTTTGTCCCCCATAATACAGCCAGTTTGTCCCCATATACAGCCAGTTTGTCCCCAATATACAGCCAGTTTGTCCCCCAAATACAGCCAGTTTGTCCCCCAATTTACAGCCAGTTTGTCCCCCAATATACAGCCAGTTTGTCCCCAATATACAGCCAGTTTGTCCCCCGAATGCAGCCAGTTTGTCCCCCGAATGCAGCCAGTTTGTCCCCCAAATGCAGCCAGTTTGTCCCCCCCAGCCCTGCACTTACCTTCCTCGAGTCAGCGCCGTCCTTCTTCCGTCCTCAATGTCTTCTCCCGCCCTCGATGTCGCTTCAGCCAATCAGGTTACCGGTAACCAGACCCGGTGAACCTGATTGGCCAGGGAACGCACCCCCGTGCGTCCTCTCATTAGGTATTTAGAAGCCGATTACAGCCCTCAGGCTGTAGTCGGGAAGCCTATCAGAGCCTGCTGGCTCTGATAGACACTTCTAAAGACCAACCAGACGCTGTGATTCAGATGGCCGGCGCTCAAGGGGCCGGCCATCTGAATAGTGGGCGGCAGCAATACATAGGTTCATGCAATGCATGAACCTATGTATTGTTGTGGTGAGTGACGGCCGGGCGCAGAAGCGAGCGGTAGCGGCGCTTCTGCGCCCACTATAGTCGCGCCGCCATGTGTGAAAAAAAGACATTTAAAAAAAAAAAAACTCTTAAAGGGCCCGTTTTTTTTTTGTTTTGTTTTTTGGTGACCACAGGAGGGGGGGGGGGGGGGTGGCGCCCGGGCGCCCCCTATGGACGGGCCGCCACTGCCCAAGTGATTGAATAATGACAAAAAAAAAAAAAAATTACAAAAAGTTGTCACTAAATGATATATTGCTCACACATGCCATGGTTATATTTGGAATTGCACCCCAAAATACATTTTGCTGCTTCTCCTGAGTACAGGGATACCACATGTGTGGGACTTTTTGGGAGCCTAGCTGCGTACGGGCCCCCGAAAACCAAGCACCGCCTTCAGGATTTCTAAGGGCGCAAATTTTTGATTTCACTCCTCACTACCTATCACAGTTTTGAAGGCCATAAAATGCCAAAATAGCACAAAACCCCCCCAAATGACCCCATTTTAGAAAGTAGACACCCCAAGGAAATTGCTGAGAGGCATGTTGAGCCCATTGAATATTATTTTTTTTTGTCCCAAGTGATTGAATAATGACAAAAAAAAAAAAAAAAAGAAATTACAAAAAGTTGTCACTAAATTATATATTGCTCACACATGCCATGGTTATATGTGAAATTGCACCCCAAAATACATTTTGCTGCTTCCCCTGAGTACAGGGATACCACATGTGTGGGACTTTTTAGGAGCCTAGCTGCGTACGGGACCCCGAAAACCAAGCACCGCCTTCAGGATTTCTAAGGGCACAAATTTTTGATTTCACTTCTCACTACCTATCACAGTTTCGAAGGCCATAAAATGCCAAAATAGCACAAAACCCCCCCAAATGACCCCATTTTGGAAAGTAGACACCCCAAGCTATTTTCTGAGAGGCATGGTGAGTATTTTACAGATCTCGCTTTTTGTCACAAAGTTTTGAAAATTGAAAAAAAAATAAAAAAAATAGTTTTCATTTGTTTTTGAAAATGAAAAAAGAAAATAATTTTTTTTTTTTTTTTCAATTTTCAAAACTTTGTGACAAAAAGCGAGATCTTCAAAATACTCACCATACCTCTCAGCAAATAGCTTGGGGTGTCTACTTTCCAAAATGGGGTCATTTGGGGGGGTTTGTGCCATCTGGGCATTCCATGGCCTACGAAACTGTGATAGGCAGTGAGAAGTGAAATCAAAAATTTACACCCTTAGAAAGCCTGAAGGCGGTGATTGGTTTTTGGGGTCCCGTACGCGGCTAGGCTCCCAAAAAGTCTCACACATGTGGTATCCCCGTACTCAGGAGAAGCAACAGAATGTATTTTGGGGTGTAATTCCACATATGCCCATGGCATGTTTGAGCAATATATCATTTAGTGACAACTTTGTGCAAAAAAATAAATAAATACAAATAAATTGTCTTTTTTCCGCAACTTGTGTCAACATATAAAATATTCAATGGACTCAACATGCCTCTCAGTATATAGCTTGGGGTGTCTACTTTCCAAAATGGGGTCATTTGGGGGGATTTTGAACTGTTCTGGCATTTTATACACAACATTAGGAAGCTTACATCCACTCTTCTAACCACTTATAGACAAAGCCCTTTCTGACACTTTTTGTTTACATGATTTTTTTTATTTTTTTGCAAGAAAATTATGTTGAACCCCCAAACATTATATATTTTTTTAAAGCAAAGGCCCTACAGATTAAAATGGTGGGTGTTGCATTTTTTTTTCCACACAGTATTTGCGCAGCGATTTTTCAAACGCATTTTTTTGTGAAAAAATGCACTTTTTTTAATTTTAATGCACTAAAACACACTATATTGCCCAAATGTTTGATGAAATAAAAAAGATGATCTTAGGCCGAGTACATAGATACCAAACACGATATGCTTTAAAATTTCGCACAAACGCGCATTGGCGACAAACTACATACATTTTTAAAAGCCTTTAAAAGCCTTTACAGGTTACCACGTTAGATTTACAGAGGAAGTCTACTGCTAAAATTACTGCCCTCGATCTGACCTTTGCGGTGATACCTCACATGCATGGTGCAATTGCTGTTTACATATGACGCCAGACCGACGCTTGCGTTCGCCATTGCACAAGAGCAGGGCAGGACAGGGGTGTTTTTTTTTTTATTATTAATTTTGCTTTTTTATTTTATTTTTAAACTGTTCCTTCCATATATATATATTTTTTATTGTTATCTCAGGGATCGGTGTGATAAAATGCTTTCCCAATTTCCCAATTGCGCTTCTTATATCCGGGGGAGGACATTCCCTCCCACTGCTTGTAAAAGCAGTCCAGAGGCTAATTAGCCACTAGGATTGCTTTTACATGAAAGCCGGCCGCTGGCTGAAAAGAATGATACCAAGATGATACCTAAACCCGCAGGCATCAATCTGGTATAACCATTCAAAGTCCAGCAACATGCTGGTCCTTGTTGGACATGTATTGTAATCTTTTTTTTCATGCAGCCTGTTGGCTGAACGAAAAAAGAGATTGATCGGTGGGTATGCCCACCATTAGAATACCGCCCTTCATCCACCCACTTCTAATGATGGGCATGCATGCGCCATTTATATATGCCGAAGCATGGGGGCATCCTCCCGCAAACGTTATGCCGCACACACATGGTCGGACTTTTCCACGGGCATGCCTCCGTCGGAATTTCGACCGTATGTACGCGGCATTAGGAGCAAAATCGCTCCTCCGCTCCTGCTGTCCCAATGCTTCGGCATATATGCTTTTTTTTTTAACTGTGGTGGTGAAATCACCTCCTACAGCACTGGAGTCGCAGGGATCAGGCCTGTCTCTGCGAACGCTGCAGTTATGTGTGTTGTGTTTTGTAAGTGACAGTGATCGATTGATACTGCACTTGGGTGGCCTGGGCTGGACGGAGGGGCAAAACGCAGGTGCTAGCAGGTATCTGGGCTGATCCCGCTAACACTGCGTTTTTGGGAACCCTAAATTGCTGGGGACGCTAGTATAGATCTGATCAGATCAGATATTGATCTGTTCAGATACTATACCACTAAGGGAGGTGTATGCTTCACGCGTGGGTGTTAGCGTTACTGGCACTAACCTGACGCTGCCTGGGGTGTGACGCAGACCCTCTCTGACGCTAAAACCTGACACTATAAAAAGCAAACTAACTAACCAGCGTCACCCGTAACACTTATATGGTGATCACTGGTGAAAGGGTTAACTAGGGGCAATCAGGGGGTTAAACCTTTATTAGGTAATATATGGGGGTACCCGACGCTATTAAAACCTGCGGCGAACCTAAAAAAAATAACTGGCTACCTATCGGCATCACCGACACTAAGACAGCGATCAGAAAAACGATCGCTTAGTGACAGCGGTGCTAGGGGGTGAAAGGGTTACCTGGGGGGGCGATCAAGGGGTTAAACCTTTATTGGGTAATATGTGGGGGTACCTGACGCTATAAAAACCTGCGGCGAACCTAAAAAAAAATAACTGGCTACCGATCGGCATCACCGACACTAAAACAGCGATCAGAAAAACGATCGCTTAGTGACGGCGGTGCTAGGGGGTGAAAGGGTTACCTGGGGGGCGAGGGGTTAAACCTTTATTAGGGGGGGTTAGGGGGCTACACTGGACCTAACACTAACTGTAGTGACACTTTTACAGTCACAAATGTCACTGATTGCATAAATGTAAATAAATGGTCACTGCAATCAGTGACACTGTGACTGTGGGCTGGGGGGTGATCTGGGGGTGTCTGGGGGGCGATTTATGTACCTATGTGTGTGGTGTCAGTGTGCTGTTATGTGCACTAACCTTTGTGTCTTCTCTCATGCGGCGCTCGGTATATGTGAGCGCCGCATGAGGGATGACATCACTTCCTCCTGCCTGTGTAAACATTACACAGGCAGAGGAAGCATTTGATTCGCCGGGAGCGATCGCGAGGGGGTGGCCAGAATCGAATGGCGGCCCCTTCATCACGGATCGCTCCCGAAGCGATCCCGGCCGCCCACTGTACCGGAGGGGGGTCCGATTGGACCCCCCACCCATACGAAGGCAGGCACGTACAGGTACGTGAGTTTGCCTGTCCGTGCCATTCTGCCGACGTATATTTACAGTGGGCGGTCGTTAAGTGGTTAAACTGTTTCATGAATTAAAAAAACACTAAACTTAGCCCAACTTTTTTGTATTACATGGAAGATGTTACGCCGAGGATACAGATACCTAGCATGTCACACTTTAAAATTATGCACCCTCGTGGAATGGCGCTAAACTTCGGTACTTAAAAATCTCCATAGGTGACTCTTTCAAAAAATGTACAGGTTACCTGTTTAGAGTTTCAGAAGAGGTCTTGGGCTGGAATTGTTGCTCTTGCTCTAACATTCATGGCGATACTGTGGTTTACATATGTGGGTGCAGCATATGTATGCGTTCGTTTCTGCGTGCGAGCACGCGGGGAAGGGGGTGCTTTAAATTTAGAAAAAATGTTTTATTGTTTATTTTATTTGTTTTACACTTTCCCTTTCCAATTTTTTTTTTTTTTTGATCACTTTTATTCCTATTACAAGGGATGTAAACATAAACATAACATGTATGTAATGTAAACATAATAGGAATGGGGCATGACAGGTCCTCTTTACAGAGAAATGTGGGCTCTATAAGACCCCACATCTCTCCTCTAGCCTGGAAAGACTGAGATCAAAAAAAGAAAAAAACAATCTCAGCCTGTCCAGCCGAATACACAGCAGTATTTACAACTGCCGAAGCAATGACTAAGCACAGGTGTGTGAAACACGTTTGCTGAAGCCACAGGAGATGTGTGTGCAGGCTGTGTCCTCATTTTTAATGGATTTGAAATAAAACTACTATTAGTAGTTAGTGCCGCCATTTCCTAACTGCCAGGGCCATATGTGACGTCATAACGTAGCGCTCGACCTCCGAAGGTCATAAAGACTGCCGGGGACCATCTGGTCCGTGGTATTCTCTATGGTGAACTTCCGCCACGAGCAAGCCGGTAGAAGCACCGGAGGGAGCCACCTTTAAAAACAATTCAAGCAGCTGAACAGCCGCTATGATTGTTTTTATGGTGCAGGGAATCGCCAGTGGAAAAGAATATCTTGAATCATACCTACCTTGGTGGATGAAGCATCAGCCTAATGCTGCATCTGTCCCCTGCCGGCTCTAACACTGAGAACCAAGCGATCAAACACCACCGGCTCTCTGCTCTGCCCCCCCTCGCTCACTGGAGCGCTGGGCTGTGGAGGGGGCGGGAACGGCCGGCTCAACCTCTCAGCCAGTGAGCCACTGAGTGCCTGAGCCGGGTGCGGATCCAGGCATGTGGGCAGATCCCGACCATATGGTCGTAATTTTTTCCAAGCCTAGACCGGCTCTGTGATGTCCGCCGACAGCGCGCTTCAGCCTGCTGTCTGCTGAAAGCAGGTCACAGGAGTACAGAACGAACTGCACTTCTGTGATTCACAGGAGAAGTACAGGCTAACGAGCTTTGGCTGTACTTCTCCTTTAAAGCAAGGGGAAACATTTAGAAAATGTCTGCTTTTTTTGTCAAATTATTTTGCTATGCTAAAAATTGTACAAGATGAAATTAAGCCTGTCTCTGCAAAGTCTGCTATTTAACTAGACTGTTATTACCTAGGTTATTTCAAAGTCAAATTTACATAAACCCACTTGATTGCAGGTTAGTGGTGTATGTAAGTGTGGCATAGCAAGGTGCTCATGTTGTGAACACACTGGGGATAGAAAATAAATGTATTTTTCATCAACTCAGTAAACTTTCAAAAATTCTTAATATATTTTATTTTATTATTTGCAGGGAAAGAAAAAGAAAGAAAAAGGAAAGAAAAAGTTGCTGTTTACCAGTCCTTAGATGGGGTTACTGCAATAGTTTTCCTTTTTAAGACTAAAAACATTTTAGAAAGTTTGGAAAATATCTGCTAATGTTGCCAGAAATGAACTGGAAGCAGAAACAATCGTATCTTTCCTGTGTAAGCCCAGGTTCACATTGCTGCGGGTTAGAAATCGTGCAAGTTCAGTTGAACTCGCACGATTTCAATCCGGCAATGCAGTCCATCTTCAGGGGCGATTTGACAGACATCTGTGGGAGTTCCTGTACAGATGTCTATTGAAATCGCACCCGAAGTCGACAAAAGTAGTGCAGGAACTACTTTTGGGAATCGGTGCGGCGCCGTAAAGTCGGCGACGCACTGGTTCGGACAGTGCTATTGCTGGCAATAGCCGCCGGTTTGTCGAATCGGACCAATGTGAACCTAGGCTAAATTACTAATCCCCCACCCTCTATGTATTGGAGATTAACAAAAGAAGACATGTTTAGCTTGGGTGACAACAATGGCTCCTTTAAAGTTTATTTCCACCCTAGTAGCCTATAATACCCAGTATATATCAATGCCTCATATACTGACTTTGGACTAATACGGGCCCATAAACCTAAAGTGTTACTAAACCCACAACAGTAAAATCAGTCTGTATATGCAGTAAAGCATGCTTGTTATACTCACTGTGGAACCTAAGGGGTTAATCCTCTCCATTGTGTAAAAAAGGCTGATCTTGTATGCACAGATAATCCCCTCCCTGTACTGTCCCCCCTTTACAAGTCTGGATAAGAGAGCCTTGGGAGTCAAGCTGCACATGCTCAGTTTGATGTGTATTACTAGAGAGGTTTTTTTTTTCTTGGGAGAGTGCATGTGATCAGCACAGGGCCAATCAGCACTGTCCAGACATGTCCAGACAGAGGATCAGGAGCACTGCAGCCTCATAGGACAGCTCAGTGTAGTATGAAAACTCCTCCTACAACCTTCACTGGTAACTGATAGAAATCACAAGACTGCTATATACTGCTGATGAGAAAAGGTATTTAGCAGTTTATATTTACTAAAATAATTTCATTTCCATGTTCTGTGTACTGTGGGAGACCAGATATAGTGAATGCAGGGTGCTGGGTTTAGTAACACTTTAAGTGGGCATAAATAGATTGAAATTTGGCCAGTTCAGCAGGAACTGGCCAAAGTTTGATCCATGTGTGGCCTCTCCCACTCGAAAGAAGTTGATCTAACGACTGGCTTCTGTCAAATGGGCTTATTGGAAACATTTTCCCAATCAGCGGCTGCAAACAATGGACTGCAGCTGCTGATCAGTGTACTGTAACAGTGGAGCGTCCCTGCTGCTAGAATACACTGGGGCTGATTTACGAACCGTTTGCGCCATAAGTATCGGCGCATCGGCGCGCGCAATGGCAGTTTTGGTATTTATGAAACATTTGCGCCGGTAACGCAGCGCTATTCCCCATTTACTATAGTGTTCTCGGCGCACGGGAGGAGGCGCTCAGTGTGATACTATGGACCTGGTGCACGGCATCTTCAAATCAAAATATAAAGAAGCTGAAAGTGCCAATATAATGGGGTGACATGGGGTGATGTGAGGAAGTATAGTGACAACTGCCCAAGTAACAAACATGCCCAAAATAGAATGAGAAAGTAACTTTTTCTGAACCAGCCTGCTGCGCCTGCAATTACGTTTATAACTGCAAGAGGTGTATTTGTGCACTGCGCGGCAATTGCGCTCGTTCAAATGCGCCGGTACACTGCCCTGGAAAAATCTTAGTAAATGTCAAGTCACGTAAATGCATTTGCATAAGTTGAACAGGCGCTCCTCTAAACTTGCCATTATATAACAGTCCCTGCACAAAATTACATTTCTAAAAGAAAAAAAAAAGTAATTTAAAAGCACTCGCGGCTATAATGAACTCCCGTCAATACAGAGAAAAGTCATTGAAAGTCTTTGAAGAAAAAAAATAAAATGCGTGGGGGTCCCCCAAAATTCCATTACCAGGCCCTTCAGGTCTGGTATGGATATTAAGGGGAACTCCGCGCCAAATTTAAAAAAAAAATGGCGTGGGGGTTCCCCCAGGACGATACCAGACCCTTCGGTCTGGTATGGATCTTGAGGGGAAGCCCCCACACCAAAAAAAAATGGTGTGGGGGTTCCCCCAGGATCCATACCAGACCCTTATCCGAGCACGCAGCCCAGCAGGTCAGGTAAGAGGGGCGAGCGAGCGCCCCCCCCCCCTCCTAGACCATACCAAGCCACATGCCCTCAACATGGGGGCTGGTGCTTTGGGGCAGGGGGGCACTGCGCCCCCCCACCCCAAAGCACCCTGCCCCCATGTTGATGGGGACAAGGGCCTCTTCCCGACAACCCTGGCCGTTGGTTGTCGGGGTCTGTGGGCTTATCAGAATCTGGGAGCCCCCTTTAATAAGGGGACCCGCAGATCCCGGCCCCCCACCGTATGTGAATGAGTATGGGGTACATCGTACCCCTACCCATTTACCTGGGGGAAAAAATGTCAATAAAAAAACACTACACAGGTTTTTAAAGTAATTTATTAGGCAGCTCCAGGGGTCTCCTTCCGACTTCAGGGGTCTTCTTCCGACTTCGGGGGTCTTCTTCCGACTTCAGGGGTCTCTTCTTCTGCTCTCCGGTGTCGTCTCCGCGCTCTCCGGTGCCTTCTCCACGCTCTCCGGTTCTTTCTGCCTTCTGCCGGGCACCCCGCTATCATCTTCCAGCTCTTTTGCTAGCGAGGGCCCGGTCTTCATCGTCGTCTTCTTCCCTCTTCTCTCCGCCCGATGTTGCGTCGTCGCTCTCTGCCGCTACAATGCCGTGTGCGCGGAGCACAACGACTTATATAGGCATGGGGCATGGTCACCGGGTGATGCCACCCGGTGACCCCTCCCCGTGTGACGTGACAGTCTCGGGGAATGATGGGATTGTGACGTCATACGGGGGCGGGGTCACCGGGTGGCATCACCCGGTGACCACGCCTCATGCCTATATAAGTCATTGCGCTCCGCGCACATGGCATTGTAGCAGCAGAGAGCGACAAGGCAACATCGGGCAGAGAGAAGAGGGAAGAAGACGACAATGAAGACCGGGCACCCGCTAGCAAAAGAGCTGGAAGAAGATAGCAGGGCTCCCGGCAGAAGGCAGAAAGAACAGGAGAGCGTGGAGAAGGCACCGGAGAGCGGGAGAAGAACCAGAGAGCACGGAGACGACACCGGAGAGCAGAAGAAGAGACCCCGAAGTCGGAAGAAGACCCCCTGAGCTGCCTAATAAATTACTTTAAAAACCTGTGTAGTGTTTTTTTATTGATTTTTTTTTCCACCAGGTAAATGGGTAGGGTACGATGTACCCCATACTCATTCACATAGAGTGGGGGGCCGGGATCTGGGGCCCCCTTATTAAAGGGCTCCCGGATTCCGATAAGCCCCCCAGCCCGCAGACCCCGACAACCAACGGCCAGGGTTGTCGGGAAGAGGCCCTTGTCCCCATCAACATGGGGGCAGGGTGCTTTGGGGTGGGGGGGCGCAGGGTGCCCCCTGCCCCAAAGCACCCACCCCCCCATTTTTAGGGCATGTGTCTTGGTGTGGTCTAGGAGGGGGGCGCTCGCTCGCTCGCCCCCCTTTCCTGACCTGCCAGGCTGCATGCTCGGATAAGTGTATGGATCCTGGGGGAACCCCCACGCCGTTTTTTCGGCGTAGGGGGGTTCCCCTTGAAATCCATACCAGACCTAAGGGCCTGGTGTGCTCATGGAGGGGAACCCATGCCGTTTTGTTTTTTTATTTGGCGTGGAGTTCCCCTTCATGATTCATACCAAACACAGGGGACAGCGAGCGCAAGGTTTGCAGTACCCTGTCGCCGAGAACCAGCGCGATGGGATCGTGCTGGAAACATTCTCGCGGGCAGGTACTGGCAAGGAAACCTGTACTGGAGGCAACTTCAAGTCGCCTCCAGGACACGACTTAAGCGTGCGCTTCACGCTCAAGTCGTGTCCAAGTTGCCTCGCAAAGTCGCGCTGCCCCTGTGTCAACCGGCACACGAGTTGCCCCGCAAGTCGGATCGTCTTGATCCGACTTCTGGTGCGACCTGCGCAGCGCACTGTTGTTAGTAAATCACCCCCACTGTGTCAATGAGGTGGATTCCTCTATACACCTCGATTGTGTGGATGGAGGAGACCGTTTCAGCCCACTGGCTGGATGGAAAAAAAATGACCCATTTGTCTTATATTGTAAATAGTATCTCAAATTTTTTTTTCAAAAGAACATAATTACCCTTTTTTTAAAAGACATGTATATTGTTACAGTACCCGTATATCCGAAGTACTGATGAAGCGAGTTCTTTCCTGAAACGCGTCAACCTGTTAGACGGATCTCAAGGCCATATGAACAATAATCTTGGATGGCTAACTTGTGTACATGATTTTAACAACTGTTTAATATTTGCTATATGCTTAATAAAATGTTAAGATTGTATACATGATTATATCGTCTGTTTGTATTACACCTAAGGAGGTATACACAAAGTCCCATTTTCTCTGTAGCCTTTGCATATACTATATAGGGGATGATACCTCCAATAGGTTAAACATTCTGCCCCCACCCAAAATATACTCTTCCTATAGGTGGACAGAGAAGGAAATAGCCAGAGAGATTGGGACAGGGAGCTCCAGAAGATAGGAGACTCTGGGGAAGTTCTGTAGGTGGACATGGGAGGAGGTGACAATGTATTTTTTATATAACAAAGAGATGGTACAAAAATATATACAGCGAGTAAAATAAGTATTGAACATGTCACCATTTTTTTAGATAAATATATTTCCTGACAGACTCCATGGCAGACTACGTGTGGGTTAACCCCGCCTCCTCTCCACAGCTATAGGACCCCTTACCCATAAATTTGAGCTCACCTCCACAGACAGGTGTTCCTTTTTTATCCTCCTCACATGGACCTTCATCAAGCAATTCGGTGCGATGTCCAGGATGTGGATTACTTGGATCGATCGGTACAGTTACTGTGGTGCACCCAGGGCCCAGCTATGAGCGGGCGAGTGGTTTCAGGGCCGGAAAATACCCCTATGGTGGAAGGGATGTGGCCCCAGAGTACCGGATCGGATGTCGCAGGAATCCTCGGCTGGCAAGGTCTGAAGATTTTATTCACCTCTTCTTTCATGGCAGACAAGTTTGTGTATGTTGTTTTGTTTTCCCTTGTGTTATTTCGTGTGTGTTGCGGCTTGTGGAACGCTTCTGCGTTCCAGGATGCCATATCTCTTCCTGGTTCCCGGTCCGCCGCGCATCTGCGCATGCGCCAAGCCGCGGTGAAACCGAGGCTTGGTTTTCGCGCATGCGCATTGCGGCGGAGGGGTCAGGGGCCGCGCAGGCGCAGTGGGTCTGGTCTCATCGGCGCATGTGCGCAGCGGGACCGGCCGTGACGTCATTCCGGCGGTTTATTTAAACCGCTGAAGAGCCCTATACAGGTGGGATAACCTGTGGGCATAGAGCGGCAGCCTCCCGGAGCCTCAAGACTGCTAGGACGGGGTAAGCACTTCTATTGCAATGTAATGCCTGTTTTGTTTAAGTGTCTCTTAAAGGGACAGTTTAAAAAAAAAAAAAAGAAGAAAAAAAAAAAAAAAAAACTTTTTCTTTTTCTTATGCTTCCTTGCATTGATTTGCTTATCCTTAGTCTAGGTAGTGTAGTACTCCTGTGTTTCACTCGTAATGGACTCATCTTCACCGCTGTGTGGCCAGCCCTCCCGCACAAGGTATGTGTGGAGTGGGTAGGGGGTTGGTGTCTTTTATGCTGCTGGTGGTTGCTAACAGTTACATCCTGCCCACCTCCCCTCCCCCTCCCTCTGTCTGTATTATCTCTTACAGCCCGGCAACTTCAGTTCATCGGTCACAAGAAAGGGACCTTGCCAGGCCGCATCATCACTCATCATCCAGGTCTAGACGCGACACTACGTCTAGGACCCATCGTCATAGGGGACGTTCACATACCCCCTCTAGACATAGGAGATGTTCCCATTCCTCCTCTAGTCACCGCCACCACCACCGCGATGATCGCTCTGACCACAGAGCCTGTTGGGGATGCAAGACCAGAATCCCGGAGGGCAAATCGCTATGCGACCCATGTTATGCCCGAGCGGTTGGTGAGAAAGAGACCGAAAATCAAAACCTTGAGTCTCTTGTGAAACGTGTGGTACAGCAATCTATGAAAGAAATAGTTGCCCCCCCACACAAGGAGCCAGTCCACCACCTTGTCTGGCTCCTTGGCTGACGAGGCCCAGGAGGATCCCGGCCAATTCTAGCCCCATGATTCCTCCCATTATTCCTCGCAAGACGAGATGGAGGGAGATGATTCTGTGATTCCTCCCATGATTCCTCGCAAGACGAGATGGAGGGAGATGATTCTACTGTGGGATTCGACTATGCTTTAGTCTCTCCGCTGATCAAGGCAGTGAAGGAAACTTTGAAGTTGGAGGATACCACTGCCCCCCCAGAAAAACAAAGAAAACTGTTTAAACAACTGGGGAAAGAACGCTCCAATTTCCCACTTCCCTCTGAGCTGAAAGGAGTGTTTGAGGAAGAATGGAGCAAGGGAGATAAGAAGGTTTCCATGCTAAGCAAAACCTCTAGACTGTATCCCTTTAAATCGGAGGATGTCAAGCATCTGGAGAATGCTCCCCTCGTAGATGCAGCAGTAATGCGCCTAGCGAAGCATGTCACCCTCCCGCTAGATGACACCGTATCATTTAAAGATGGTCTGGATCGGAAGATCGACCAGGACCTCAAAAGAATATATAGCCTGGCCGGAATGGCATGCAAACCAGCTTTTGCCCTTGCAGTAACCTCCAAAGCAATGGAGGCCTGGGTGGAAAATGTTGACTCCGATCTGAAAGGTGTCTCGGAGGAATTGGCGCAAAGTTCAGCAGTGCAAGAACTTAAACTGGCTATTGCCTTCTTGGGAGAAGCTTCAATTGATCTCATCCGCTTGATGGCTAGATCCATGCTATCTTCGGTCACAGCCAAACGAACACTATGGTTGCGCCCCTGGCTTGTTGATCCTGCCTCAAAGCAGGCATGGTGCAAAATTCCTTTTGAAGGAACTTCCTTGTTTGGAAACAAGCTAGATAACGCTATTTCAAAGGCTACAGGCGGAAAGTCGGGATTCCTCCCTCAGGACAAACGTCCGTTTAACCAAAGAAGGCCTCAGCGGAAACGCAGCACAGAGCGTTCAAGAGAGGCACGCTCCTATAGGCCCGGACGGGATTTTAGGAGAAGCTGGAACTGGAATAGGCAGATATCTTTCCAAAAAATCTGGCAAGAAACAGACGCCCGGTGGGCGCGAGCCAACCAAGTCCTTTTGAGATTGGGCCCGCCCAAGCGGGTCGGGTAGGGGGCTCACCTACGTTTCTGCCGGCACGTCTGGGTGACCTTAATCTCAGATTATTGGACCATCAAAACAGTCTCAACAGATCACGCATGGTCCTTCACCAAGGTCCCTCCATGCAGACCAGTGTAATCTTCACTGCCTCAATCAGAAGAAAAACAACAAGTTCTTCTTTCATATGTGAATGCCCTGAAAGATCAAGGAGCAGTGGTGCCCGTCCCAAAGGACGAGGAATTCCAGGGGGTATACTTCCCCCACTTCCTAGTACAAAAGAAGAATGGCTCTTGGCGTCCAGTTATAGATCTCACTTTCCTGAACAGGTACATAAAGCACGAGAAATTCAAGATGGAAGCACTCTCAACCATCCAAAAAGTCGTTCAACCAGGCGACTGGTTGATCTCAATAGATGTTAAGGACGCGTATTTTCATGTTCCCGTGGCAGAAGAATTCCACAAATACCTTTGATTTCAGGTCGAACGAGAGCACTTACAATTTATTTGTCTTCCATTTGCACTAACGACCTCTCCAAGGGTCTTTTCCAAGGTACTGTTGGTAATTGTGTCTCTTATCAGAATACAGGGTGTGCGTCTGTATCATTACCTGGACGAGCTGCTACTACTGTCCCAAGACAAGCAGCAGCTGCTGATCCACAAAGATCAAGTGATCTCTACATTGATAGAGTTCAGATGGCTCCTAAACCGAGAGAAAAGTCAGCCAGACCCGACCCTACGCCTAACCTACCTAGGAGCTCAATTCGACACAGTAGAGAATACCATCTTTCTTCCGGAAGAAAAATTCCGGTCATTCGGGTAAGAATATCTTTAGCCCTAGACTACTCTCACCTAAGGGCGTCACAGTGCCTGAAGATAATCGGCACGATGGTGGCCACGTTCCCCATGGTCAAATGGGCAATGTGGAGGCTTCGGCCTTTTCAATCAGGATTCCTTCAGTAATGGAAGACAGACGATCGCAATCAGCTGATCAGGATTACTCAGTCAATGAGGAACAGTCTTCTCTGGTGGCTTCAACACAAAAACTTGTTAACATGCCACTCCCTTGCTCCCATCCAATGGATGACTGTTTCATCCGATGCCAGCAATGCGGGCTGGGGAGCACATTGTGGGGCAGAACTGGCTCAGGGCAAATGGGATGCCCATCTCCACATTCCAGGGTCAAACGTTCTGGAATTGCGTGCGGCATGGTGCGCCCTTCACGCCTTCTCCCACCTTCTGAAAGGGAAGTCGGTCCTACTGAAAATGGACAATACCACCGCTGTGGCATATGTGAAGAGACAAGGGGGCACTCGGAGCTCTGCCCTTCTCCAAGAGGTCGAGCCCATTATGACCTGGGCTCAGAGGAATCTGCTCAACTTAACAGCAGTCTTCATTCCAGGGGAACAGAACATTCAAGCGGACTTTCTGTCACGCAGCAACCTAGACAACAACGAATGGTCACTGCATACACAGACATTCAAGTGGATCCTATCATTGGGAATCGATCCAGAAGTGGATCTGTTTGCATCCCCCTGCAATCACAAAGTAGACAGATACTACACTCGAGGTCGGTGCAGTCAAGCCTTCGGAGTAGATGCATTAACAAGCCAACGGAAATTCAACAAGGCATATGCCTTCCCTCCACCTCCGATCATGCAAAAATTTCCTGCAGCGGCTCCAATTGGAGAAAGGCGAAGTGATAACAATAGCACCATACTGGCCATGGTTTCCTCTCCTGAATCTGATGAGCTTCAGGGACCCGCAAGAGTTTCTTGGGTGTGCTTTAGGGGTATTCTCTACCCTTATGAGCTCCAGAAAGCCTAACATGAACAGAACCTACAACAGAATCTGGACCAGCTTCATGACTTCTGCGGGAAAATCTTTCAGAAATCCTGGAGTTCAAGACGTTTTGGGTTTTCTACAATCAGGCTTGGATCTTCCTTTGTACTCTGAGGGAACTGATTGACAAGTTTCAGCCTTTTCGGCATTTTCAGGAACATCATGGGCAACTCATCCCTTGGTTCAACAATCCTTTCGGGGTGCTTCGAGAATCAGGCCTCAGAGGAAACCTAGATTTCCCAAATGGGATCTTCTGCTCGTCCTTGATGCTCTTTCAACACTCAACAACAAGGACCCTTCTATTAAGGACTTATCAATCAAACTGGCCTTTCTAGTGGCCATTACTTCAGCCAAAAGGGGTTCAGAAATAAGCTTCCTGGGTTGTCAAGAACCCTTTCTGACTTTCTTGCCGGACCGTGTGGTCCTTATTCCCATGCTTGGGTCTAAACCAAAAGTCACGTCAGTTTTTCATGAGAGTCAGGAAATAGTCCTTCCTACTTTCAATTCTCCAGAATCAGCAGATGTTCATCCCTTGGATGTAGGTGAGACTCTGAAAGAATATTTGCGAGTCACTTCATCTTTTAGAAGCTTGAACTACCTGTTCTTGTTACATACTGGCGGCAACAAAGGAAAGAGGGCTTCCTCCAGAACAATAGCAGCCTGGATTGTTCAATTTATCCAACAGGCCTACAGGGCAAAGGGCTTGGCTCCTCCAGAGGCGGTTACGGCTCATTCCACCAGAGGCATGGCAGCCTCATGGGCAGCAGCTCGACACGTGGCTCCTGAAGTGATATGCAAGGCAGCCTCGTGGTCTTCTATTCATACATTTATGTCTCATTATTGTATTGAGCCTGCTTCCCTTTCCTCTGTTAATTTTGGTCGAAAAATCCGGTCAGTTGACGGAAAGATTAAAATATATTTTTGTTCAGCATACCCTCCCGTGTGGTTTGGCTAGTTATTTCCCACACGTAGTCTGCCATGGAGTCTGTCAGGAAAACGGAAAATTTATTACCAAATACTTACCGTAATTTTCCTTTCCTGATAGACTCCATGGCAGACGGAGTTCCCACCCATGAATTAAAAATATGAGAGTTGAAATGTGAGTCGGCTAGTTACGGAACACCTGTCTGTGGAGGTGAGCTCAAATTTATGGGTAAGGGGTCCTATAGCTGTGGAGAGGAGGCGGGGTTAACCCACACGTAGTCTGCCATGGAGTCTATCAGGAAAGGAAAATTACGGTAAGTATTTGGTAATAAATTTTCCGTTTTCTAAAGGTGCTATTGACATGAAATGTTCACCACATGTCGGTAACAACCCATGCAATCAATACAAAGAAAAGAAACCAAAACAAATAAGTTCAGAAATTAAGTTATGTGTAATAAAATAGAATGACACAGGGAAAAAGTATTGAACACGTGAAGAAAGGGAGGTGCAAAAAAGCATGGAAAGCCAAGACACCAGCTGAAATCTATCAGTAATTAGAAAGCAATCCTGCCCCTTGTCGGTGCAAATTAATATCAGCTGATTCAGTATCAACTGATAGCCTATATAAAAGTGTCTCATTACCAAGGTGTCACATAAGAAACCCATGATGGGTAAAAGCAAAGAGCTCTCTCAAGACCTTTGCAACCTTATTGTTGTAAAACATATTGATGGCATTGGTTACAGAAGTATTTTTGAACTTTTGAGTGTTCCAGTGAGCACTGTTGGGTCCACAATCTGGAAGTAGAAAGAACATAATTTCACCATAAACTGGCCACGACCAGGCTCTCCTCGCAAGATTTCTGACAGAGGAGTGAAAATAATTACCAGAAGAGTTGTCCAAGATGCATGGACCACTTGTGGAGAGCTTCAGAAAGACCTGAATCTAGCAGGTACAATTGTTTCAAAGAAAACGTTTAGGGGCTAATCAAGTCTGAATTTTTGCCTGAATTCGTACCTGAAACGAAGCCAAAGATGCACAGGACCCTTTTGCTGTGTGCCCCGTGGCCGCCCGGAGATGTGTGAACCGGCTCCTTTGAGAGCCGGTCACACTCTCCTGTCATGTGAATTGGATGCTGGGAAACCTGCATCCAATTCGCAATACTGTGAACCCAACCTCAGCCAAATACTGGGAAAATGTAGTCTGGTCAGATGAGACCAAAATTGAACTCTTTGGATGCCATAATACACACCATGTTTGGAGGTAAAATGGTACTGCACATCACCCCAAAATCACCCCCATACCAACAGTGAAGTTTGGAAGTGGGAACGTCATGGTGTGGGGCTGTTTTTCTGCATACAGTACTGGCAAACTTCATATCATTAAAGAAAGGATGAATGGAAAAATGTACAAAGACATTTTTGATAAAAATCTGCCATCTACCAGGATGATGAAGATAAAACGAGGGTGGACATTTCAGCAAGACAATCATCCCAAATACAAAGCCAAGGAAACTCTCAATTGGTTTCAAAGAAAGAAATAAAGCTGTTAGAATGGCCCAGCCAATCACCTGACTTGAATCCAATAGAAAATCTATGGAAAGAATTAAAGATCAAAGTTCATAGAAAAGGCCCACAGAACCTTCAAGATTTGAGGACTGTTTGTGTGGAAGAATGGGCCAAAATCACACCTGAGCAACGCATGCGACTAGTTTCTTCATACAGGAGGCATGTTGAAGCTGTCATTACCAACAAAGAATTTTGTACAAAGTATTCAATAAATTTCAGTTAGCTTGTATAATACTTTTTTCTATATGTCATTCCATTTTATTACACATAACTTCATTTCTGAACTTCTTTGTTTTGGTTTCTTTGTATGTATGGATTGCATGGTATGTTACCGACATGTGGTGAAAGTGTCATGTCAATAGAAACTTTAGAAATATATTTACCCAGAAAAATGGTGACGTGTTCATTACTTATTACCCGCTGTATATTGTTAAAGTGGTTGTAAACCCGGTTTAAAAAAAAAAAAAAACACCTGGAAGACAAAGCCATAATGAGCTAGTATGACTAGCATACTAGCTCATTATGCATTACTTACCTTAGAACGGGGCCCCTGAAGCCGCCCTCGTCTCCCCCTCCAGCCGCAGCCATCACTCCACAGATACCCGGAAGGTTACTTCCGGGTATCGCCGCTCCGGCCAATCACAGCGCCGAAGACGTCACTCCGCGCATGCGCACGGGAGCCGTCAAATCCGGCAAAGCCGGATTTGTGAATGGGATTCTGACTGTGAATGCACCATTTACTACCGCGCGCATGCTCTCTGAAGTGTGTCTCCTGAATAAAAGCTATCTCACTCCCCGCCCGCTTCAGCTCTCGCAAGAGTATCTGTCTCTTTTCTGGAGTGTTTAACCCTTTTGCATTGATCGACATTATCGACAGTGCATCCATTTTTAATGATCAATGCAAGGCTATACTGTAAAGCCGAAAATAACGACAGCGGCGGGGTGGGGTACACCCAGTGAGAGAGAGCGGGAGACAGACAAAAAACAAAAAGCTCCTCCCCTCAAAAAAAAAAAAAACACCTGCAAGACAAAGCCATAATGAGCTAGTATGACTAGCATACTAGCTCATTATGCATTACTTACCTTAGATCGGGGCCCCTGAAGCCGCCCTCGTCTCCCCCTCCAGCCGCAGCCATCGCTCCACAGATACCCGGAAGGTTACTTCCGGGTATCGCCGCTCCGGCCAATCACAGCACCGAAGACGTCACTCCGCGCATGTGCACGGGAGCCGTCAAATCCGGCAAAGCCGGATTTGTGAATGGGATTCTGACTGTGAATGCCCCATTGTCTACGGCGCGCGTGCGTCGTAGACATCGGTGCATGTCTTTTTTGCAAATATCTCCTAAACCGTGTAGGTTTAGGAGATATTTCTTGCACCTACAGGTAAGCCTTAATCTAGGCTTACCTGTAGGTGCAAGTTGCATAAGTGTGTTTACAACCACTTTAAATAATGTAAAATCTTAGAATTACGCCAAAATAGTTACAAATTCCTTTTAAGGGGTGGAGACTTGTTTCAAAATCTTTGCAAAAAAATTAAGGGTATCTCGTTTTTTTTTCTAATGAAATAGCCTTTGCATACTGTTCTTTCAAGAAAAAAACTCTGCTGTAATTCCAATTGGCCGGTGTCTCTACCTCTGGCACTCCGTCCTCATTGCAATTCAGTAACATTACCTTATATACACAGAGCTGCAATACTAAATTGGTTGCTAAGATGTTGGCAGCTGGGCCACGCAGCATCATTGGTTGTTAAGATGCAGGCAGCCACCTGCACCATAACAACCAATAACACTGTACAGTCCAACTGCCAGCATCCTAGCAACCTATGACTCTGTGTGGCAGAACTGTGCCTATCCCGAGTAGCATCCACAGTGGCATTCGTTGCTGCACCTGCATCCTAGCTACCAAAGGGGAATAGCAAAAACAGCTGCCTTAGGCAGCAATTACACTATGCACGCCAATACTTTTTTTTATTTTTTTTATTTAGGGCTGATTGGGAATGGTTGCCCCGCATATTGTAAAATAGGAATGCAGTTTTCTCCCCAGCACTGTCCCAAATCGCAATAATACTCCAAGGTCTAGTCCTGCATCCCTGTACTGGATGGGTTCAGTGGAAACTGTAATTGGGCTTTCAGTATCATGAGTAATGCCAAAGAAATGTTGTCATTATCTCAAGTCATCCTTTTACTCTTTTGTATAGAACTTAGAACCTCTGTTAGGGCTCTTTCACACGGGGCGGATCAGTCATGATCCGCCCCGTGAAGCTCCGCTTGCTCAGCGGGGATCGCTCCGTTGATCCCCGCTGAGCCGGCGGATGACTGGGCGGTCCCCGCACACTGTGCAGGGACCGCCCTGTCAGAGCGCCGCTCTCCCCTATGGAGAATCGGATGACGACGGACCATAGAGTCCGTTGTCATCCGATCCGCTCCGCCGACGGAAGGAAAAATAGAGTTTTCCTCCGTCACACTTTGGCGGAGCGGATGTCAGCGGACATGTCACCGCTGACATCCGTGCCTCCATAGGGCTACATGGAGCGTCCGTGCAGGTCCGCCTAAAAAACTGACAGGCGGACCTGAACGGACCCTCCGTGTGAAAGGGGCCTTAGGTGTTAATTTCTGTGCTCCTGCTAGGTAGATTCACCCTCTTGCTGTTCTGGTGACTAGTGATCAGGGATGAGCCGAACACCCCCCTGTTCGGTTCGCACCAGAACCTGCGAACAGACAGAATGTTCGCGTGAACTTTAGAACCCTATTAAATACAATGGACTCGAACGTTCGAAATCTAAAGTGCTAATTATAAAGGCTAATATGCAAGTTATTGTCCTAAAAAGTGTTTGGGGACCTGGGTCCTGCCCCAGGGGACATGTATCAATGCAAAAAAAGGTTTAAAAAATAGACGTTTTTACGGGAGCGGTGATTTTAATAATGCTTAAAATGAAAAAATAAAAGTGAAATATTCCTTTAAATTTCGTACCTGGGGGGTGTGTATGATATGCATGTGAAGTGGCGCATGTTTCCCGTGTTTAGAACTGTCCCAGGACAAAGTGTCATTTTTGAAGGAAAAAAAGTTATTTAAAACTCACTCGCGGCTATAATGAATTGTCGGCTTTTATCAATACATAGAAAAGTCATTGATAAAAAAAAAAAAAAAAAAGCGTGGGGGTTCCCCCAAATTCAATTACCAGGCCCTTTAGGTCTGGAATGGATATTAAGGGGAACCCCGCCGCAAATTTAAAAAAAAATGGCGTGGGGTTCCCCCTAAATATCCATACCAGGCCCTTGAGATCTGGCATGGATTTTTGTTTGTTTGTAAAAGATTTTATTGAGAGATATAAACCGTACAGGGCAATAAAACTGTGTCTGTAGAAGCATTTTACAAAGTAAGTGGATGGATAACAATGTGTAATCTAAGGGACTCGAATATCTAGCTACGCACTACAGCAGTACAAAAACTATCGTCACTAGGGAAGCAACTGGATGGATCTTGGTTGCAACAATCATCCTAGGATTACAGGCTGAAAATAAAACGACATAACAATAACTGAAAGAGGGAGGTAAGTATCCAGGAGTATGGGGGGAGGGGGGGAGGGGGGTGGAGAACAAGTTTTTTTTTTTGTCATATATAGCGGTAGGAGAGGAGAGGGGGGTACCGGTGATGGAGAAGCCTCATGGACTTTTATCTTCTTCCCAGTGTTGATGGTGAAGAGGGAGAGACTGCCTCTCCTGGGCGTGGGAGAGGGGAAGATCCATAATATGAGAACGAGAACCGGTCGAAGTTGGAGACATCCTCTGGAGAGAGAACTGAGAGCATAAAGGGTTGCCATCTAGAGAGAAAGTTTGATTTAGATCTGTCAAGTCTGAAGTCAATGTTGATGCGATCTTTGAATAATAGAAGTAGGAGTTCCCGTTTGACTTGAGCGACAGTAGGACAAAGCGATGAGGTCCAATTTTTCAGAATGACTCTCCGTGCGATCAGAAGACATAGCAAGGACCATTCCTTGTGGGAGGGGCGTTTGTGAGAGCAGTCGATGACAGGTGTGGGTGCCGTGGTCCTTTGGGACCAGGGGAGAAGCTGGGGGTCCCAGTGCCCAAAGATGAGAAGCAGTGGGTCCTTTGGGAGTTTCAACAGAGTTATCTCAAAAATGTAGGATTGTACTCGATCCCAGAAGGTGGATATGTAAGAGCAAGCCCAGAAACGATGAGTCAAGGACGGTCTTGGATGATGGCAGAGGGGGCAGACGGCAGCACTCGGGTCCGTTTTGGTAGAAAGGAAGGGTATGTAAGCTCGATGTATGATCTTTAGCTGAGTTTCCCTCCATGTTTCATTGGGAGTCAATTGGTTCACTTTATTGAGACCCTGGAGGAGTTTGTCCACTAGATCCGCGTCCGGGAAGTCTTTACCCCAATTAGTAACAGAGGAGGATGTTAGAGGAGGAGTGGTCTTTTGTATTAGAGGTTTGTAAATGTTAGATATTTTAAAGGATGCTTCCTGGAGCAGCAGGTCTGTGAAGTTTGGTTCAAATCTCTTGGATTCCTCTTTGCATGCGTCTCTTAAGAAGCTGAGGCATTGTCCGAAATGGAAAGCATGTGATCGTGGAAGTGAAAACGTTTTGGCTATGGTAGAAAAGGGTAGAGGTCGCCCTGTCGCCGTGTCGCACAATGAGGCGAATTTTGTGAGACCTTTTCCTGCCCAAATGTTGAAAGATTTGTGATCCAGACCAGGAGGAAAACTGGGGTGTCCCTGAATTGGTAGGTGACTCGACATAAAAGGAGAGAGCTTGAGGCTCTTCCGGACTTCCCTCCACGCAATAGCAGTGTCTCTTAGCAGGAGGTTATGTTGGTACAAGGGTGGGACTGATTTCCACTTGCAGTGGAGAAGGGCCACCAGTGAGTATGGGTGGGCCATTGCAGATTCCATGGAGTAGTTAGAATAGCGAGAGGCTTGTGAGATCCAGTCAAGGCTAATTCTCAGAAGACATGCTAAGTTATAAGTTCGCACATTCGGAAGACTAATACCCCCTTCGCGCCTGGGAAGATAGAGTTTCTTTAAAGCTATGCGTGGTCTCTTGCCCTGCCAAAGGAATTTAGATAAGGCGGAGTTGAGAAATTTGACATCTTTATGTTGAAGTAGCAACGGGATCGTCTGCAGAGGATATAATAATCTAGCAAAACTGACCATCTTCAGCAGGTGACATCTTCCCAGGAGCGAGAGGGGGAGATCCATCCAGTTATTTAGTTCCTGAGAAATTCTAGTAAGCAAGGGAGTATAGTTGAGGTGATATAGAGAGGAGGGCAGTTTCCCTATTTTGATTCCTAGATAGGTGATGTGAGTTTTGGCGACTGAGAATATGGAATTCTTGACCCAGGGGGGATTAGGTACATTTCCCAAGGGGAGAATTTCGCTCTTGCCGTAATTTATGCGGAGGCCTGAGTAGGATCTAAATTCGTCAAAAACCTTTTTAATGGTGGACATGTCAGAAGGGGGGTTGGCCGAAAATATAAGGACATCATCGGCAAAGAGGGATGTGCGGAGATCGTGTTGGCCAATTTTGATGCCATGTAGGGGGGCTGCATGGGATAGGTATCTGGAGAGGGGTTCTAGTGCGATATTGAAAAGGAGAGGGGATAAGGGGCAGCCTTGTCGAGTGCCCTTGTGGAGGTGGAATTCATCTGAAAGTAGGCCTGCCGCTACTAATCTGGCTGCCGGGGCTTTGTACATGTTGGAAACAAGGTGGGCAAAGGGGCCAGAGAAGCCCATTTTTGCCATAGTTAGGGATAGCCATTCGAAGCTAACGTTGTCAAAGGCTTTCTCTGCGTCTAATGTGATAATGGCGTAGTCTCCACTTGGGTTGAGCTTGGCTTGTTCCAGGGCCATCATGACTTTGCGAATGTTCATGGTGGCAGTTCTGCCTTTCACAAAGCCTGATTGGGCGGGATGGATCAAAGATGGGATAATAATCCCAAGTCTAGTGGCAATGATTTTGGATAGGATTTTGACATCTAAGTTTAGAAGGGAGATGGGTCTGTAGGAGCCTGGTTCTTGGGGGTCTTTTCCTTTCTTGGAGAGCAATTTAATGATGGCCTGATTTCCTGTTTGTAAGTATGGGCCGCCGGACCATATACTGTTGTAAACCTTGTGGAGAGTGGGTTCTGTGATATGTTGTAGGGTTTTGTAGAATTCGCTGGTAAAGCCGTTGGGGCCAGGGGCCTTAGAGGGGGTTAAGTTGCGGATAGCGTTAGAGATTTCGGACAGCGAGATAGGGGCATTAAGGGTCTCTAAGTGAGTGGGAGATATTTTAGGAATGTCTATTTTTTCCAGGAATGTCTGTGCTGACTGTTTGTATATCGTGTCTGGGGCATATAATGCTGAGTAGTATTGAAGCATCGCTCTGTTTATCGATTGGGGAGTGGTATGTACCTTGCCATCAGGGTCCCGCAGCGATGTAATATGGGTCGGGTGGAAGGGTCCCTTGCAGAGCCTAGCCAATAGTTTGCCAGCCTTATTTCCAAACTTGTGAAGAGTGGCATCCAAGTGGGCCCTTTTGGTCAGTTCGAGGGTGTCAGCCCATGTGTTAAAAGCCTTTTTGGCTATCTGCCATTCGCTCCTACTGTCAGGGGTGTCTAAAGTATATAGGGATCTCTGTGCCAGATGAGGTCGAGTGCTGGCTGATTTAAATTCTGCCATAGCGTTTCTTTTAAAGGAGGTAGCATAAGAAATGATGCGTCCCCTGAGGTAAGCCTTGCCGGCATCCCAGAAGAGGTTTGGGTTGTCTGAGTGGGAAGCATTGGCCGTTGAGTATTCGGCCCAGGCTTCGTCCATAAATCGTTGAAAGTCAGAGTTATTATGGAGGTATGAAGGGAAGCGCCATATCTTGGGATGTGGGGGTAAGTCAAGATTGTCGAAATGTACTGAGATAGGGGCGTGATCTGAGATGACAATGTCATGTATGTCAGCACCAGATAGCATAGGGACTAGGTTGTCGGAGCCAAAAAAATAGTCAATTCTGGTAAATATGTTATGGGGGTTGGAGTAGAAGGTGAAGTCCCTGTTGGCTGGGTGCGTCAGGCGCCAGAGGTCCCGGAGGTGTAGGGAATCCATGGTGGATGCAAAGTGCGTCAGGGTAGCGGGGTCAACACCTGTTTTAGGGCGTTTAGGGGATGACCTGTTGTCTGTGTGGTGTAGTACATCGTTGAAGTCTCCTCCAATTATGTGAGGGAGATGGGTGTTTTGGAGAAGCCAAGAGGTCAGGTCACTGAAGAAGGGCTTGCTGGGGTTATTAGGGGCGTAAATATTGGAAATCACAATTTCTTTGGACCCTATTCGGACGTGCGTTGAAAGGAAACGCCCCTGGCTATCCGATTGGACGGATAAGACTGTGCAGGGGAGGTTTTTGTGTATCAGCAGGAGAACACCTGCCTTGCGTCCCATGGCGCCAGAGCCTAGGACTGTGCCAACCCAGAGCTTTTTCATGCGGTGAAAGTCCAGGGTTGATAAATGGGTTTCTTGGAGCAGGGCTATGTCAGTCCTAAGTCTTTTGAGATGTCGGAGAATTTTCATTCTCTTGTTAGGGGATCTAAGGCCTTTTACATTCCAGGAAACTATTTTCATGTTGGGAGTATATAAGGGAGTTGGGCCGAAGTTTCAAATTTGTCGTTATATTGATAGTGTAGTAGGGTCATTCCCCTATCGGGGGGTAAGAGATTGTTTGTGCAGTGGGAGAGAGAGGTGGGGGGGATGTGATGGTGTGTGGGTACCCCGGGGTGATTCGTAGAGAGAGGAGGGGAGGAAGAAGGAAGGGTAGAGGTAAAAGGAACAGAAAACATGTAATCGCAAAAACTTCACTTTTTTCCGCATGAAGTCACTGTGTAATCCAGCTCCCAGTAAAGCCCCTCGCGGACCAAGTGATGTACGAGAGCCTAACCTCAAATAGTGGCCGTTTGTCGGCCGACGAGAGCAATGATGGGGGGGAGGGCAGCGCGGATTTACACAGTGAGGCCAGGTGGGGAGAGTAGCAGATTAACAACAATAATATAAAATAACCGTAACAGACAAGTGTATGGGAACATAGAGCATAATAATAATTATTTGGACACCGCAATGGTGCAGTCCGTGGCTCGAAGTCCGACGGGACGGAGAGAGGGTAGGTTAAGCATTTACAATGTGACCAACCTGAGGTGTTGCATCATGTGCGATCGTGATGAACGGATGAAAATGAGACCTGAAATTGCGGCTGCCATATCAGCGAGGGTCAGAACGTTGGTGTTCCGAGGCAGAGGGTTTGAAGCGTTTAGGAGCGTCTTTCCGTGGGCTCCTTTGGTCCAGGGGGCGGTTGGTTGGGGTAGCTGTGGGCGAGTTGTGGGAGTGAGGACCCGAGTGCAAAGAGCGCAGAAAGGTTTCAGCTTCCGATGGGTCTTGGAAGATCAGTTGTTCGCCATTTGGGGTCTTGAGACGAAGGGTGGCCGGGAAAGCCAAGGTGAATTTAAATTGTCTTTTAAAAAGCTCCGTGCAGACCTGCTGAAAGGCTTTTCTTTTTTTTGAGACCTTGATCGAATAGTCTGCAAAGATCAAGACCTTTACTCCATCAATTTGAAGGGAGCGGGATTGCCTGAATTTTTGCAAGATAAGGGCCTTGTCGGCATAATTTAGGTATTTGGCGATTATTGGTCGAGGCGCCTTGCGTTCCGCGTTGAAGGAGCCCATACGGTGTGCTCGTTCCACTGCACAGGGGCCTGAAATGCCTAGTGCTTCCGGAATGCGTCTGGCGCAGAATTCAGAGAGGGCAGATGTTTGCAGCGATTCCGGGATACCTACGAAACGCAGGTTGCTCCTCCTGGACCTATTTTCCAAATCATCGAGCTTTTGAATGATATACTGGTTTGTCTTGTCCTGCGCTTGTTCCGTGGCTTGGGCCTGGTAGAGCTCTTCTTCTACATTAGACAAGCGGTGTTCCAGTTCATTGATTCTGGTATTATGTTCCCCCAGCTGCGATTTGATCTGCGCCATCCCCGCATTTACTGCCTTTTCCACAGAAGTTGCAATCATGGGGTTAAGGAGAGCTGCCACAGCCTGTGCTATGCGCTCAATACTGTTATCCCCTGTGTGCTGCAGAAGTGGAGAAGCTGAGGGGGGTAGTGGGGAAGCAAGTGGAGAGGCATATGTAGAGGAGGAAAGGGCCGTGGAGCCGCTTACCTCCATAGCCGTCATCATGGAGTTGGACGTCCGTTCCGGGTAGGCCGAAGCCGGGGCCTCGATTTGTGGCTGATCCGGCGGTGCCGTCAGGGCCGTTTGTGTGCGGGCGCCGGTTTTTTAGACGAATCTGTCCATGGGGTGAGGGGTGATGCCCGGAGGTATGCGGGGGTGGTAGAGGCGGCTCAGGCTGATTTTATAAGCCGAAATTCGGGCCAAATGCGGGAGCTGAGGAGCGGAGCAGCTAGGTAATGCGGCGCCGGAACCGGAAGTCCGGCATGGATTTTAAGGGGAACTCCACCCCAAATTTTTAAAAAAATGGCATGGAGTCCCCCCAAAAATCCATACCAGACCCTTATCCGAGCACGCAACCTGGCCGGCCGCAGGGGAAGAGGGGGGGACGAGAGAGCGGCCCCCCCTCCCTCCTGAACCGTACCAGGCCACATGCCCTGTGGGGGTCTGCGGGCGGGGGGCTTATCGGAATCTGGAAGACCTCTTTAACAAAGGGGACCCCCAGATCCCGGCCCCCCCTATGTGAATTGGTAAGGGGTACATTGTACCCCTACCATTTCACGAAGAAAGTGTCAAAAAATTTAAATAAAAACACACACACCTTGAAAAAGTCCTTTATTAAAAAAAATAAAAATAAAAGTAAAACATTCCAGCGATGAAATCCAGTGTCCTGCGGCGATCCCGATGTCCAGCGCTGTCCGTCATTGGTTGTGCCTGTGCGGACCTGATGGGGAACTTCCTCCGCTGTGTTTTAAATGTATAGACCCGCCCCTTCTAAAGTTCCCCATCAGGTCCGCTCAGCGGACCAGATGCGGAACATGAGAAGGGGCGGGTCTATTCATGTATTACACAGCGAACAAAGTTCCCCATCAGGTCCGCCCCCTCGGTATGTGCGACCCCGCCTACGTCATTGGCCTGAGCGGGGAACTTCCTTCTCTGTGTAATTTAAATTTACACGCCATTTTAAATTTAAACCCCCACGCCATTTTTTTTAAAATTTGCAGCGGGGTTCCCCTTAATATCCATTCCAGACCTAAAGGGCCTGGTAATTGAATTTGGGGGAACCCCCACGACAATTCATTATAGCCGCGAGTGAGTTTTAATTGACTTTTTTTCCTTCAAAAATGACATTTTGTGCAGGGACAGTTCTAAGCACGGGAAACATGCACAACTTTACATGCATATCATACACACCCCCCCAGGTACGAAATTTAAAGGAATATTTCACTTTTATTGTTTCATTTTAAGCATTATTAAAATCACTGCTCCTAAAAAAACGTCCGTTTTTAAAACTTTTTTTTGCATTGATACATGTCCCCTGGGGCAGGACCCGGGTCCCCAAACACTTTTTAGGACAATAACTTGCATATAAGCCTTTATAATTAGCACCTTAGATTTCTCCCATAGACTTTTCGAATTTGCCGCGAACACCCCAAATTGTTCGTTGTTCGGCGAACGGGCGAACAGGCAATGTTCGAGTCGAACATGAGTTCGACTCGAACTCGAAGCTCATCCCTACTAGTGATAAGCTCAGGCGGGTTCGGACATGAACCTGGACCTGAACCCACCTGAGCTATCCCACCTAGAAGCTGTCAAAGCCAACAGCCAATCGAAGGTGGTGGAGGCATCCCCCTCCCCCCAGCTGCACACATATACACCGCTAGCATACCTGATGCTGCAGGGCACTTCCTGTCCTTGGTTTGTTGGCTTTGAAACCCCAGAAGGAGAAAGTAGAAAGAGAGAGAAAGTATCAGCCACATGTCCTGTTCATTTGGCTAAATCCTGGACCAGAAGAGGCTAGCATGCAAGTATTCCTATGATCAAATAGCTTAAAGTGGTAGTTAAGTCTCTGTTCTTAAAATCCACTGACAGGCAGGGTTTTCATAACAGAAGGTAGGTATCTTAGTGGCAGGGCCGTTTGAAGGAATTTGGGGGCCCCAAGCAGATTGAGAATTTGGGGCCCCCAAGGGGGGGATGCTACTGATTTTTTTTGGAGAAGGGGGGGTGCTACACAATTTTTTTACTTTTTTTTAAAAATTCAGAAGGGGGGTGCTAACGCGGGACATCGACGCCGATCGCGAGAGGGGGGGCCGCCAAAATTGTGGGAGGGGGGCCGCCAATCGCGGGAGGGGGGGCCGCCAATCGCGGGAGGGGGTGGCCGCCAAATCGTGGGAGGAGGGGGCCGCCAAATCACGGGAGGAGGGGGCCGCCAATCGCGGGTGGGGGGGCGCCAATCGCGGGTGGGGGCCGCCAAATCGCGGGAGAGGGAGCCGCCAATCTTGGGTGGGGGGGGGGCCGCCAATCGCGGGAGGGGGGGCCGGCAATTGCGGGAGAAGGGGGCCGCCAATCGCGGGCGGGGGGGCCGCCAATCGCGGGTGGGGGGGCCGCCAAATCGCGGGAAGAGGGGGCCGCCAAATTGCGGGAAGAGGGGGCCGCCAAATCGCAGGAGGAGGGGGCTGCCAATCGTGGGAGGGGGGCTGCCAATCGCGGGAGGGGAGGTAGCTCTGCTGGGGCCTCAGGCCAGCTGGGGGCCCCAAGCAGTTGCTTGGTTTGCCTGTCCTGTTCCGACGGCCCTGCTTAGTGGTCTCTTCTGTCATAAATGTCCCCTCTGTCTGTCAGCGGGTAATGTCATCTAAACTGCAGATGTGTAGTTCAGATCACATTTATGTGCCGAGGCGATGTGACTCCCGTGTGCTTGCATGGGAGTGATATCACTGCAGCCCGGCCATTCAAGTGGCTGAAGATGCGAAACCCGGAAAGAACACTAGGTTAGATGGAACCACTGAGGGAGCTGTGACAGTGTTGCACTGGGGGGCTTCATTTGCAGGTACATACCAGTACATTATGACTTAAACCTATAGAGCAGTGGTTCTCAACCTTTCTAGTGCCGTGACCCCTTGATAAAATTTCCCAAGTTGTGGGGACCTCTAACAGTAAAATTATTTTCGTAGCGTGGGTTTTCAGCACCCAAGGCAAGACAAGTAAATTGCGCCCCTAACCCACGGACATTTAGCGCTCCCTGTGTCCCTTCCACTCGTACAGTATTAAAACCCTTATGGTACAGTTTAGGAATTAGGATGTACCACTCTTTCTCTTTGTTCTCCTTTCTTTCCCATTTATCTCTCTCCACCAAAATTTCTTTTTTTTTTTTCCCCATCCCTCTCTCTTGCCATCTTTCTTGTTCTTTCTCCTATTCTTTCTCCCCTTTTTCTTTGTTTCTCCCATTCTTTTCCTCTCCCATCCATGTATTCTCTATTTTTATTCCTTCTCTTACTCCTTGGTGGGGGAGTGGGGGGAATGGGATGAGTGGCAGTGTTGGTGGGGAGTTGGGATGAGTGGCATTGCTGGTGGGGGGTTGGATGAGTGGCAGTGATGGGGGGAGTTCTGATCACCCAACTTAGGTGCTCTTGATCAAGGTCATCTGCTGATCTGAAAACTGTAGTGGAGACCTTTAATGGCAGCTATAATCATAGGTAGTGATACTCACTCTGTCTCTGACTTTGTGGTGTCTCGCAGCAGTGACACCTATGCCAAAATCAGGAGACAGGATCTCCTTCAGCTCCTCCCACTTCACATTCTTCACCAGTCAGCTGACCTCTAGTCTCTGCCCCCCAGCCATGTGGTGAACTGAATGGGTGGCTGCGAAGAGGCTGAGTGGGCGGCCGCGGGCTCCAGGGACAGCCCTGCTGGGCTGGGAGAGCTGGGAGAGCGGTGCAGGCTTCAGGAACAGCCCAGGATTCGGTGACCCCTGGCAAATCATCATTCGACCCCTGAGGGTGTCCTGACCCACAGGTTGAGAACCACTGCTATAGAGGGACTGGATTTTCTCATTTAGGAGATGAAAAAGCATCCCTGCCCTGTCTATGTTATTATTTCACATGCACAATACCAAATTTAAGCCCATTTTCGGGCAGCACGTAAATTTCCGTGTAGCGCCCTGCTCCTGTTGACCAGGCGCTATTGTGTAAATTTAGTGGGTCATCTGAACTGTGCTGTCTTGCCTGCGGGAAGAAGCCGAGCAATTGGAGGATCCAGGGCAGGACTCTTCTTGGAGAGGACCGAGAAAAAGGCTGGTGTCTCAAAAAGAGCCTGGTGACTCAATTGGAGGATGCATCCTAACCAATCTACCTCACAGTACTGCCGGATGGCTTAAAGGACTTTGGTACTGTGTAGTTGTGTTCAATCAAGCAATTACTGATTTCAAAATCCTGTGGCAGAGGATTGTTCAATAGTTAGTACTATCATCAAGTCTGTGGCAGAGACTTTTGTCCGTGCATCATTCCGGCTGCTAGGCCGGTGAGAGAGGCCTATCCGGGTGAGCAAGATCCAGTGACAGAAAGTGTACTTGTCTCCAGGATCTCAAGTTCCTCAGTGATCTACACAAGGTATCTGAATTCCCTTAACCCTCCATCCCTCTACTGCTGCAAGTTGTGTTGAATAAAAAGCATTGGAAAAAGACTAAGTGACTGGTGCATGCATCTGTGGGCACATTGCCCAATTTAGAGCCAAGAAAGTTTTGATAAGTTGAACTGTGGGGTAACGGCAGGACCAAAAATAACCAGCAGCCCCTACGGGGTGTGAGGGGGTTAGCTCGGCAGCGGGTGTGTGTGACCCCCGGGATGGGCTCCCCACACAAAAACAGGCCCAGCAAACGGAGGTTGTGGTTTTCAAAATCAAAAAAAAAGGTGCGGTTTATTTTCTATTTACAGTGACAAAACACAGCAAAGCCAAAAGAAACATATAAACAAAATAAATCCTGGTCAACTTGACCTCTGACTAAACATACAGGTTTCCTAACTAACAACTGGGATCAGCCTAGTGCTGTCCTAGTCCCTAAGTCCCTGGTTTTAAATGTCCAAGCAAATAGCCACACAGGCTTTTGTCTCACCGCACAGGGGTTCACTCTCCCTAGACAGTCCACACAGGTCTGGGTCCAGGCATGAGCTAACACCTAATGAATCTGGGAGTTCTTATAGAGGCCTAAATGAGCTGACAAGCTTCAGCTGGCCTCATCAACTCCCTGTCTGCACGACGCCCAGCCCTCTCCCTAGAGGTATGAGTCATCCATGAGCCCACTAGCCTTATACAACTCTCCACCTAGTTGTATAAGTTGGCGTAAAGCCTGAATCTGGGCGAAATATATCTACCCCCCTGGATGCAACCAGGTGACTTTACCTTCCTGCTGTCACATACCCCCCCCTCTTGTTTTAACCTCGGGGTTGGAACACCAGCAATCAGGCATTCATGTACTCGAGACAAAGCATCCACATTCCCCATTTGAACGCCAGGGCGATGCTTTACTGTGAAGTTGAATTCCTGGAGGGCCAGGAACCACCTATTCACTCTTCTATTTGTTTCCTTGTTTTGAGCCATCCACTTTAACGGAGCGTGATCCGTAACCATGTCAAAGTGCCTACCTAGCAGGTAGTACCGAAGGGAATCTAGAGCCCACTTCACCGCTAAACACTCCTTTTCAACGGTGGTGTAATTTACCTCATGGGACTTCAACTTCCTGCTGAGGTAAATGACTGGGTGCTCTTCCCCGTTCCAGACCTGGGACAATACTGCTCCTAACCCCACATCTGACGCATCACTTTGTACGACAAAGTCTTTAGAGAAGTCGGGTGAGTACAACACTGGCTGGCTACATAAGGCTTGTTTCAAGAATTGGAATGCTGCCTCAGCCTCGGGGGTCCATTTAATCATGACCGACCCTTTCCCCTTCGTTAGGTTGGTTAGGGGCACAGCCTTAGAAGCAAAGTGGGGAATGAATCGCCGATAATACCCAGCGATTCCCAGAAAGGCTCATACCTGCTTCTTGCTGTTGGGACGTGGCCAACTCTGGATGGCCTCGACTTTGTTGAGTTGGGGTTTTATTACTCCCCTCCCAATGGTGTACCCAAGATATTTGGCCTCCTCCTGCCCAATGGTACACTTCTTGGGGTTAGCCGTAAACCCCGCTTCCCGAACAGAGTCCAGGACTGCTTGCACTTTTGGCAGATGTGAGGCCCAATCTGTGCTATGGACAATTACGTCATCCAGGTAAGCCGCAGCATACTTCCGATGGGGCCTCAGCATCTGGTCCATTTTCCGCTGGAATGTGGCCGGCGCATTCTGTAACCCGAACGGCATTCTTTTATATTGGAACGCCCCGTCTGGGGTTACAAATGCGGTTTTCTCTTTGGCCAATTTGGCCAGGGGGATTTGCCAATACCCTTTTGTGAGGTCAAGAGTCGTCATGTATCGGGCTGTTCCCAGCCGGTCGATCAACTCATCTATACGTGGCATGGGGTAGGTGTCAAATTTTGTAACTTTGTTCAACTGACGAAAATCGTTACAAAATCGCCAGCTCCCATCCGGTTTAGGCACCAACACAATGGGACTAGACCAATCACTTTGGGACTCCTCTATCACCCCTAAGTTCAGCATTTTCTGTACTTCCTCCCGTATTGCCTCCCGTCGGGCCTCTGGGATCCGATAGGGTTTTAACTTCACCCTTTCACCGGGCGGGGTAATGATGTCATGCTCTACCCCAAATGTTTGTCCCGGCAGCTCAGAGAATACCTCCTTGTTGCGAAGCACAAACTCCTTAACCTCCTGTTGTTGGGGTTGTGACAAGGTGGCTGCTATTCCAACCTCAGGAATCACGCAACCAGTTTGAGCTGGTGACCAAGTGTCTGCGACTAGGGACTCTCTATCCCTCCAGGCTTTCAACAGATTAACGTGATAGATCTGTTCGGGCTTTCGCCTTCCTGGTTGTCTGACCTTGTAATTCACTTCGCTCACTTTTTCCATTATCTCGTAGGGGCCTTGCCATTTGGCAAGGAATTTACTTTCAACCGTAGGGACAAGTACCAGTATCCTATCCCCCGGGGAAAAGGTACGGGTCTTGGCTCCACGGTTGTACACTCTCTGCTGTGCTAACTGCGCTTGGGCCAAATGTTCCTTCACGATGGGCATTACCTGTGCAATTCGGTCTTGCATCAGGGCGACATGCTCAATCACACTCCTGTGGGGAGAACTCTCACTTTCCCAAGTTTCCTTGGCAATATCCAACAGCCCTCTTGGGTGTCTCCCATACAGTAACTCAAAGGGGGAGAATCCCGTAGAGGATTGGGGCACCTCCCTAATAGCAAACATCAGATAAGGAAGTAGACAGTCCCAATCCTTTCCATCTCTATCCACCACTTTCTTCAACATTTGTTTTAGGGTTTTGTTGAATCTTTCAACCAGCCCATCGGTTTGGGGGTGATACACAGATGTACGTAATTGCGTCACTTTGAACAATTTACACAGCTCCTTCATAACCCGGGACATAAAGGGTGTACCTTGGTCCGTAAGCAGTTCTTTACAAATACCCACCCGGCTAAACACAAGAGATAGCTCTTTGGCTATGGTTTTGGCCGAGGTATTTCGGAGAGGGATCGCTTCTGGATAACGGGTGGCATAGTCCATTATAACTAATATGTACTGGTGCCCCCTAGCGGACTTGATTATAGGACCTACCAAATCCATGGCGATCCTCTCAAACGGGACCTCAATGATGGGTAGAGGGACCAGCGGGCTACGGAAATGTGGCATCGGGGCCGACCTCTGACACACAGGGCAGGAGGAACAATAATTTTCTATGTCCTTCATCACCCCCGGCCAATAGAATCTCTGTAATACCCTCTCTCGGGTTTTCTCTGTCCCCAGATGACCTCCAAGAATGTGCCCATGGGCCAACTCCAACACCAACTTCCTGTAAGGTTTGGGCACCACAAGCTGCTCAACGGTTTCTTCTGCCCTTTTTGCCACCCGATACAGTAGGTCCTTCTCTACGCTGAAGTATGGGTAAGTGCAGGTATTATCTGGGTTCACTAACTCGCCATCTATTTTCACTACGTTTTCGCGTGCCTTTATTAGGGCGGGGTCTTTCAACTGTTCTGTGGCAAAGTTTTCCCTGTGAACCTCAAGATCAGAAAACTCCACAGACGGTAGGTTTTCGTCTGAGGAGGTGGGCTCCTCTCCAGTTTCTTGAGTCTCCCCTGCCAATACTGATAAGGGAAATTCCGGAGAGTCCTCACCACTCTCAGGGGAGTTCTGGCTATCACATTCCTGGTACATAGGGGCACCAGTGGGGGGCTCAGGATCATCCCACAGTTCCCAGAACTTCGGAAAATCCCTTCCCACAATGGCGTCATACGGTAACTGAGATACTAAGCCCACTGGATGAGAGAGGGTACCTTTGGGGGTCTCGAAACACACTGTAGTCACTGGATACTCTCGGGTGTCCCCATGCACACAAATAACAGCTACCTTGCTATTCCCAGAGACCTCTGTTTTAACTAACTCAGCCTTTATCAGGGTCACAAGGCTACCTGAATCCAGCAATACCACAACATTTCTACCATTAACACACATTTTGCATAAATGTTTCTCAATTCCTCGAATGGCAGTGCATGCGACTGTCGCACACAGCGACTGACGTCTGCCCGTCAGAAAGTCACACTGCATGGGTTCCTCCACAACCGGGCAATTGGCTGCAATATGTCCCGCTTGCCGGCAGCGGTAGCAAACGATCCTTCTTGCCGCCTCTTGAGCCGCTGATTTCCCAGGCTGTTCTCGCCAAACTTGGGGTAGAGCTCCCACCCTCTCACTCTCTCCACCCTTACCCCTTGGAATCCTCTTATCCGCCCCTGGGGATGGTCTGGTCTTAGGGTGGAAAGTCCGAGTGTCTCTGGAAGAGGCCGTCAGGTTCTCTGTAGCCAAGTATTTCTCCACACGATCCACAAGACCATCGGCCGTCTCTGGGTCTCCATGGCTTACCCACTTTTGGATGGCAGTAGGAAGAGCTCTCAAAAACCGATCCATTACAACACGTTCCACAATCTTTGGTGCGGACAAAGTCTCTGGCTGTAGCCACTTTCTGCTCAGGTGAATGAGATCATACATTTGAGACCTGGGGGGTTTTCCAAGCTGGAAAGTCCAGTTATGCACACGCTGAGCCCGGACAGCCTGGGTGACACCCAGCCTTGCCAATATCTCAGCTTTTAGCATCACATAGTCTTTTGCTTGGTCAGGCTCTAGGTCATAGTAAGCCTTCTGCGATTCACCAGTTAACAGAGGAGCCACCAGTCCAGCCCACTGCTCCTCAGGCCACTTTTCTCTTTCAGCAGTCCTTTCAAATGTGGTCAAAAATACCTCTGGATCATCCTCTCCAGTCATTTTTGTCAATAAACGACTCACCCCAAAGGACGCGGTATTAGTGGGACGGCTTTCCTCACTGGTCTGCGGACGTTGCTGCATTACTGCTTCCATTTGTTGTAGTCTCTGCTCTTGCTTCTGTAACAGGTCTATGAAGCGGGCCTCAGATTGCTGCTGGGCTTGTTGCTGAGCTTCCAGACTCTGTTGGTGAGCTTGCTGCTGGGCTGCAAGGCTCTGTTGTTGAGCTGCAAGGCTCTTTTGCAAACCTGCATTTGTCTGCTGTTGATTGGCATTTGCTAGAGCCAGCTGCTTCAGTATCTCCTCCATGCTGGCTTAAAAAAAACTGCCACTGGTTCTCCACCAACTGTGAGGGGGTTAGCTCGGCAGCGGGTGTGTGTGACCCCCGGGATGGGCTCCCCACACAAAAACAGGCCCAGCAAACGGAGGTTGTGGTTTTCAAAATCAAAAAAAAAGGTGCGGTTTATTTTCTATTTACAGTGACAAAACACAGCAAAGCCAAAAGAAACATATAAACAAAATAAATCCTGGTCAACTTGACCTCTGACTAAACATACAGGTTTCCTAACTAACAACTGGGATCAGCCTAGTGCTGTCCTAGTCCCTAAGTCCCTGGTTTTAAATGTCCAAGCAAATAGCCACACAGGCTTTTGTCTCACCGCACAGGGGTTCACTCTCCCTAGACAGTCCACACAGGTCTGGGTCCAGGCATGAGCTAACACCTAATGAATCTGGGAGTTCTTATAGAGGCCTAAATGAGCTGACAAGCTTCAGCTGGCCTCATCAACTCCCTGTCTGCACGACGCCCAGCCCTCTCCCTAGAGGTATGAGTCATCCATGAGCCCACTAGCCTTATACAACTCTCCACCTAGTTGTATAAGTCGGCGTAAAGCCTGAATCTGGGCGAAATATATCTACCCCCCTGGATGCAACCAGGTGACTTTACCTTCCTGCTGTCACAGGGGGTAGTGCTACATCCATTATGGGCAGCTGTGACCGTAAAAAAAGTTGACCGTGAGCTGACCATGCAACTGCTCATGCGCCGTTCTGAACCGGCCAGGCTTGGGAAAGCTTGTGCATGCTCGGCCGGGCAACGCATGCGCAGTTACGTAATGGCGCTGCTGGAGCCATTTTTAAATAGAAGGCAGTCCACTTATTCTGACTTGGCGGTGCCTCGTGCACTCGCCACAGCAGAGGAGGAGCTGAGGAGGGGTGAGGAAAGTGACACTGGGGGATAGCAAAAAGGGGGCAGAGGAGGAGATTACTAGAGGGGTGAAGCCATGCAGGGGACAGATGAAGACACTGATGTGCTACCCTGTGGAGAGATAAAAGAGGCACAGGAGGAGGACACACTGATGTAGAGAGGTAATATGAAGGTGGACAGAGGAGGAAGCTACTGTGAGGGGGTAAGGAGGACACTACCATGTCGGGAGCCTCTGTCCACCTCCTGTATCATGTCCGCAGCCTCTGTCCATCTCCTGTATCATGTCCGCAGCCTCTGTCCATGTCCTGTATCATGTCCGCAGCCTCTGTCCATCTCCTGTATCATGTCCGCAGCCTCTGTCCATCTCCTGTATCATGTCTGCAGTCTCTGACCATCTCTTGTCTTTTATCATGTCTGCAGTCTCTACAGTCTCTGAGGGGGAGTCTGGAGAGGAGTCAAGAGTGGGAGCGCCGCAGGAATGGCGGTCATAGTAGGAGTCAGACGTGTGTAGACTGTTTGGCAACTCTAGAGAAATGCTTAAAGGGGTTGTAAAGGTAATTTTTTTTTTTTAAATAACAAACATGTTATACTTACCTCCACTGTGCAGCTCGTTTTGCACAGAGTAGCCCCGAACTTGGTCTTCTTGGCCTTTTGCTGATAATACATGATTGTACATTGGATGTATTTTCTGTTGTTAATCTCTTCTTATATAAAGTTTGTAATATTTCTATACTGGTGTGCTCACATGATACCACCCCTTGTCCAGGCCCTGGCTGCACATATACAAGGGTTGCTATGAAGGTCGAGGAATGCCTCACCCGCTCATGATTGGTGCTCCACAGTGACAGCTTCTTGGCAGGATAGTTTGCGTGGATTTCATCTAGTATCTGAACCCACTAATCACCATGTATTATTTAACCACTTTATGTCCGCCATATAGCAGTTTTACTGCTACAAGGTGCCACCTGTGCACCAGATTATGTATATGTACGTGATCCTCCACTTCCATGTAGGCGGCACGCATGCGTGCTGCCGCTGACTCGCTTTCGCTGTGATTATACACAATGGAAGCCGATCGGCGGGTGTACGGTACCCAATGTCCTCCGGCACCCACCGATCATTAGGCAGAGAGACAGAACTGTCTATGTAAACAAGGCAGATCGCTGTTTTGACAGGAGGGAAGGGATGAAATTTGGGTCTTTGCAAAGCAGGGAATAAATGCCATCTCTTCCCCTAGTAAAAGCACCACACATAGTATAGTAAAACACTGGTTAGGCACACAGTTAATCCTTTTATCACCCCTGATGTTAACCCCTTCCCAGCCAGTGTTGTTAGTACAGTGACAAATAAATAAATGATAATGATCTGGTAAACCATGTGCGAGATACCTCTATCCATAAATACAATACAATAAAAAAAATATTCAATGGTTGTGGGACTTTACATGAGGCAAATCACAGTAGTGGACATGATTAATAGTTTTATTACATAGTAACATATTCCATATTTACAATAATTGAACAAGATGAAATTCCAATCATAAAAAAGGAAAAATAATGAGCTGGTCTATAATGGATTGCGATGTTGATGAGCTGATCCGTGATAAATACAGTGGGATTTCATGATTATTTCCAATATTCGCATACATGATATTGTTGCAAAGATGTAAATTCATAATTGCATGGCGTATGGTGACCAAAATGTTCTTATCGTCCTATAACACTACGCGTTTCATGAATCGCTGTCCACTTCCTCAGGAGTAGATGCAAGAAAGTTGTCTAAACAATTAAAAAGAATTGCCAAAATAGTAATGTCTGATATTAAATGAATATTTCCCAAAAGAAGGTTAGGGGAGTTAAAGCAGAACTTCCGTCATTTTTTTTTCTTTCCGTCTATTAAATCTTCTGCCCTTGTTGCTTTAACTTTGGATAGTAAAACTATTTTTTTCTGCCAGTAAATCCCTTATACAGCCCACTTCCTGCTTCTTGTCTGGTCATTAGCCTAGGCTTATGACATTATGCACAGCTCTCTCTCACTCTTGTGAGAGTTTGCCAGGAAGAGAGGGGGGGATGAGTCATAAGAGGGCCAATGAGAGCTGCAGAGCTGGAGGTGTGACTCTGTTTGTCTGTGTAAATCCAGGAAGTGAACAGGCAGCAGCTTCAGCTGCCCACAGTTAAAATGGCTGCAGCCAGACTCAGTGGAGGGAGATTTCTGCAGCAGATTTGGCAAGTACAGAATCACAGTATATATATAAAATAATATGCAAAGTGGTTGGAGGGAAGCTTCAGAATGGCAAAGATGTTTTTATTATAAATTATGTGAGCAGACTGCAGTTCCTATTTAAGTAGGACGTATATCCTTGTTACTTGCTGGTCAGCTCAGAAAATAGGCCCAACAGCCATATAGCAGGGGGTGCAAGAGAATATCTATCCAGGGGACTGTGGCAAGGTCAACGCACTGACCACAAGCAGGGCTGGTGCAAGGATTTTTGACACCCTAGGCGAAACCTCATTTTGCCGCCCCCTATTGGCTCCACCTCTGACTCCACCCCTTTGTCCTGCCCATGTATACCCCACCTTTTTAACGAAGCACCCATTAAATGCAGCCTCACCAGCGCCCATCAAATGCAGCCCCACCAGCACCCATCAATGCAGCCTCATCAGCGCCCATGAATACAGCTTCACCAGCTTCACCAGCGCCCATCAATGCAGCCTCATCAGCGCCCATGAATACAGCTTCACCAGCTTCACCAGCGTCCATCAATGCAGCCTCACCAGCGCCCATTAATGCAGCTTTACCAGCGCCCATTAATGCAGCCTCACCAGCACCCATTAATGCAGCCTCACCAGTGCCCATTAATGCAGCCTCACCAGCGCCCATCAATGCAGCCTCAATGCAGCCTCACCAGCGCCCATCAATGCAGCCTACTAGTGCCCATCAATGAATGTTTGCTTGCTTCCATTCATTCAGGAGTTGAGATACAGACACAGCCCTCCGCTGCCACTGCACCTCTGACACTATGTACGAACGGAGTGGCGGCTGCCTGCTGATGCTGAGACTTAGTTGCTTGTTGCAGAGAAAAGAGAGTAGGAAAACCAGTGGTCGGGTGCCCCTAGACAGCAGTGTGCCCTAGGCGGCTGCCTAGTTTGCCTAGTGGTAGCACCAGCCCTGACCACAAGGCAGTGGGAGGGCGGGCCAGGTTTCCGTAGGTGCAAATTCAAGTGTTTAGAAATGATAATGGCACATCAAGCTGATAAAAGTATGTAATCCCCATCGTGTAAAGCGAAGCCCAAATTGCCTGGACTGCAGGAGGACACAAAAAAAAGCCAAAAGCTTTTAGGCAATTGGTTATTTATTATTATTATTATTTTATATAATTTTTTTAAGGGTTAGGGGTTAATTATTTATTTATTATTACTATGTATTCATTTATTGAATGTATCTATTATTTATTTATTTTTGATTATTTTATTTATTTGCGTATTTATTTAAATATTTATTTTACATTTATTTATTCATTTATTATTATTGTTAGTAGTAGTATTAACACCCTAACCCTAGCAAAAAAATTAATAAATAACCCCAACACCTAATCCCAACCCTAACCTAACCTTAACTCTTACCCTAATGAAAAAAAAAGAAAAAATAATAGTAAAAAAAGAAATAAAAGCTAATGGAAAAGCTAAAAAAGCTGAAATACCTAGCAACAGATGATAGATTTCTCTATTGGCTAATAGAAAAACGCCAAAGCTCAAAATTGCTGTATATACAAAAACACAAGTCACGCATAAAAATGTGCCAAAACGCACACAAAAAAACTGGAAAAACACTCAAAGATGCTAAGCCCAGGTGTAAATGCAGCCTAAGTCGCTGTTTGCCGCCATTAGTTGTAAAAAAAATAAAAATATCCCATAGTTTGTAGACGCTGTAGCTTTTGCGCAAAACCAATAAATATACGCTTATTGGGATTTTTTTACCAAAGACAGGTAGCAGAATATATATTGGCCTAAATGGATGAAGAATTTTTTTTTTTTTTTATTGGATGTGTTTTATAGCAAAAAGTTTAAAATATTGTTATTTTTTTTCAAAATTGTCGCTCTTTTTTTGTTTATAGTGCAAAAAAATAAAAACTGCAACGGTGATCAAATACCACCAAAAGAAAGCTCTATTTGTGGGAAAAAAAGGACATCAATTTTATTTGTGTACAGTGTGGCACGACTGCGCAATTGTTAGTTAAAGCGACGCAGTGCCATATAGCAAAAAAATGGCCTGGTCAGGAAGGGGGGTAAATCTTCCGGAGGGCAAGTGGTGAAAACTACAGATTTAAAATGACTGCAATGATTTTTCAAATCACACTGACATCTTAACCACTTCCCATCCGTGCTAAAGCCAAATGATGGCTACAGAGTGGATCTATTTTGTCGGGAGGCCATTTATAGACGTCCTCCCCTTTGCACGCTCCCTGCGTGCCCCCTGCAGGGCATGCGGCGCGCACTGTGATCACCGAGTCACTGAGACTCGGGTGATCACAGATCCGAGTAAGGGGCTGGTCCCGGCCCCTTTACCAATGACAGCTGATCACGTGATGTAAACAAAAGCTCGTAATCGTTTATTTTTTCTCCTCACGCTGACAGCGTGAGAAGAAAAAAAAGCCGATCACCAACTTTTGTGCAAGGGACATCTCACCCGAAGAGGAAGAGGCACATCCGCCTCATCAGTGCCCACCAGTACCGCCTGCCAGTGCAAAACAGTGCCACCTATCAATGCCCACGAATGCCAGCTATCAATGACCACCAGTGGTGCCAATCAGTGCCACCTAGCAGTGCTGCCTATCAGTGTCACCTACCAGTGCTGATCAGTGCCCATCATTGCCACCCATCAGTGCCCATCACTGCCACCTATCATTGCCCATCACTACCACCTATCAGTGCACATCACTGCCAGCTATCAGTGCCACCTATTAGTGCCAATTCTCAGTGCCCACCAGTGCCACCTATCAATGACCTTCAGTGCCACCTCTCAGTGCCCACCAGTGCCGCCTATCAGTACCGCCTTATCTGTGCCCATCAGTGCAGCCTATCGGTGCCCATCAGTGCAGCCTCATCAGCATACATCAATGAAGGAGAAAAGGTACCTGTTTGCAAAATTTTATAACAAAATATAAAGCGGTTTTGTATTTTTTTTTTTTATTCTGTCTTTTTTTTAAAAAAATAACAAAAAGTAAAAACCGCAGAGGTGATCAAATACCACCAAAAAAAGCTCTATTTGTGGGAAAACAATTATAAAAATGTAATTTGGGTAAAGTGTTGTATGACCGCCCAATTGTCATTCAAAGAGTGAGAGCGCTGAAAGCTGGGGGATTTTAAGTGCCCAGTAAGCAAGTGGTTAAAAGCGGTATATTAGTTGTTGTGTTTCCATCTCTCCCCTGTGACATCAGGGATCTCCACAATACAACTCTCCCAGAGATGACAGGCTGGCCCCGCCCTCCTCACCCAGTACACACGGCTGCCCCGCCCCCGTCCCCTAGACACAACGCTGCCCCTCCCAACATGGCCGCTCCCGCACAACGCCCGTAGCTGCGCTCTGACGCGATGACGCCCCGGGGGCGGTTCGCCACGCCCCTTGCGGTGACTCCATTTTGTGCTTGTGGGCGAAGCTGCGGCTTCTATTTCCGGGTTGTCGAAGCCCGGGGAGAGCGGAAAGTGGAGGGAGCCGCGGAGAGAGGGTGAGGTGGTGAGGAAGAGGGTTGGCGCTGGTATAAAGCGGGGGGGGGCTCCTCACTTCATTAGACGGAGTGTCCAGCCTTGTGTGCGGGGTGACGGGCACGTCCTGTACACCGGCCTGTGTGAGAATACACGGGGGGTGCTGGTACTTGTAGCTCTCCACCAGCAGGGGGTGTAACGTTCACCTGTGGGGGGCTCATGGGATGCAGTCACCTATAGCAACCAATCAGAGTGTGTTGTTATTGCAGTGACAGCTGACTGGTTGCTATGGGTTACTGTGTGCTTGGTTGTGTTGCTATCAGCCTGTTTATCTGATGTGGAACTACAAATCCCAGCCTGACATTCTAGTCCCTGTATGTCTGGTCTCATAGACTTGTATGTATGTGTGTATGGGGGGGGGGGGGGGGAAGAAGACACCGACATGACACTAGATGGCGATAGATTTCATTGTTTATAACTGATGAGGGACTACAAGTCCCAGCATTGCAGACACAGCTTCTACCTACTGGGAGCACACATCTGATTGTACACGGGATGGCCCTACACCGCACACATCTGATTGTACACGGGATGGCCCTACACCGCACACATCTGATTGTACACGGGATGGCCCTACACCGCACACATCTGATTGTACACGGGATGGCCCTACACCGCACACATCTGATTGTACACGGGATGGCCCTACACCGCACACATCTGATTGTACACGGGATGGCCCTACACCGCACACATCTGATTGTACACGGGATGGCCCTACACCGCACACATCTGATTGTACACGGGATGGCCCTACACCGCACACATCTGAGATTGATCTCCCCATAGGAAGGACTGGAATTCTCCACCTGTACAAGAAGTAGCCTGCCCCCCTGGTATACATCTCATATGAGTGCGAATAAGAAAAGTAAAAGACTTTGGGGGAAGGGGTAAACGTAAAACGAAACTAAAAAGACAATCCTCCCCCCTCATATTTTGGATAAAGAGAGAGGGATATAACCCGTCAGGTGGATTTTTGCCATCTGTGTCCCATTTTGGAGATTTCCCTTCCCTTCCTGTCCCAAAGGCAAACAGGAAGTGAGAGGAAATCCCTCCAAAGTGATGGAATCCCTGGTTGTCCCCAGAACTCGTGTCCCCATTAGATTTCTCCTCTAATCCTGTTCTAGGGACACCCCAAAATGTGGGATTTTCTTTTACTTTCACCTTTGCTGATACAGTAAAACCTTTTTGTTTGCGAGCATAATTCATTCCAGAAACATGCTTGTAATCCAAAGCACTTGTATATCAAAGCATTTTTTTTTTTAACAGGAGTATAAAAGAGAGGAGAGGCGCCTCTAAGTGTAGCAGTAAGTTGCTAAATGTTGTACCTTCATTAAATGTAACCATATTTCTACACTTAAGCCCCGTACACACGATCCGAAAATCGTACGAAAAATACCGCATTCGAAACGATCGTACGATAATCGGATCGTTAGTACAGAGCTTTCGAGAGCCGATCAGGACAGTTCATCCGATATTATTCTATCGGACATGCACGGAAATTTTTTCCGTATGATGTCAGATCGTACGATTTTAGTTTAAGCAGTACAGCCGCCGTTCGAAAATGCAATACAAATGCATTACAACACATGACATCACTTCTGAATTTTTATTCTGTCGTACGAGAATTTTCGTGACTTTAGTAAACTCATCAGATTCGATGTGAGATTAGCATGCAAAAAAAAAAAAAACGGACGTTCATTCGTCCGATAATCGGATCGTGTGTACGGGGCATTAGAGGCGCCTCTCTTCTCTTTTATACTCAGTTGTGACATGACGCTACTCTTATATCAAGACATCGCTTGTATATCAAGTCAAAATTTATTAAAACAATTTTACTGTAATAGTAAACTTTGATATACAAGTGCTTTGGATTACAAGCATGTTTCTGGAATGAATTATGCTCGCAAACAAAGGTTTTACTGTATCAGCAAAGGTTAAAGTAAAAGAAAATCCCACATTTTGGGGTGTCCCTAGAACAGGATTAGAGGAAGAAATCTAATGGGGACACAAGTTCTGGTGACAACCAGGGATTCCATCACTTTGGAGGGATTTCCTCTCACTTACTGATTGCCTTTTGGGACAGGAAGGGAAGGGAAATCTCCAAAATGGGACACAGATGGCAAAAATCCACCTGACGGGTTATATCCCTCTCTCTTTATCCAAAATATGAGGGGGGAGGTTTGTCTTTTTAGTTTTGTTTTACGTTTACTCTTTCCCCCAAAGTCTTTTACTTTTCTTATTCGCACTCATATGAGATGTATACCAGGGGGGCAGGCTACTTCTTGTACAGGTGGAGAATTCCAGTCCTTCCTATGGGGAGATCATTTATTATACACCCCTCTTCTTTTTTTATTTATATCTTTATCTCTATCTTTATCGCTCTATATCAGGGAAAAAGTTTATTGAACTTCAACAAACAATACAAATTGAAATCACATTCCAGAGAATTAGGTGACAATTTATATGACAAGCCTGTTGTATTATAGATCACAATGATGGACATTCCCCTCCAGGGAGAAATGATCTATTTTCTGCACAATAGAAGTGAGGGATTGGGCACTACACCTTCCAGTGGATAGGGGAGTGTGTGGGGCTCTGGGGAAGAAATGAAAGGAGAATTCGAATAAAGTATCGTTATTCTGTAAATGTCTCATTAGTTCACATGATGTAGAAGCACACAGCTTGGAGCTCTGTACATTGGAAGACTCGCAGTGTAGACTTGTGGTTTTATGTACCCCGGGGAGGAAGGGGGTGCCCTTCTCTGGCTTCCATACTGTCAGGATCCAGCTAGTTAGATCCTGACATGATTCAAAACCTTAGAGATTTGTAAACCTTCCGTTCTTTTTCTAATTAAAATAACAAACGTGTCATCCTTGCCTAGTCTGTGTAATGGTATTGTCCAAAGCTGTCCCTTTCCTCCTGCCAGCACTCTTGGCTCCTCCCTTCCAAGTGCCCCCATAGCAAGCCGTGTGGTGTGGGGCGCTCCCAAGTCAGGCTGTGTGCGTCCATAGACAGTGTGGCTCGGCAACCTCCGTCGGGGGTGGGGGTGTTGGATAGACAGTGGTGGGGACAGCTAAGTGTTTAGGATGGGGGGAAGGCTCAGATATTGGAAGTTTTTTTTTTTAGTTTCGTTTAATGCAGAGATTACATTAAAGTGGATGTAAACCCGATTCATGAAATTTTAGCTGGGCACATATCTGCAGTGTTTTTTTTTTTATCTCTTCAAAGGTCCCATAGCTCTCTCCTGAACTGTTCCTCTGTTATCAGCCTGATAACTCCTGACAAATTCTTGGACACATCAGATAAAAGCAGCCTGAATATTCTGTCAGGGGAGGTTGCTAAAATAGAGTAGCAGAGAGCAGGTCCTATTACAAAACACCTCTGAGAGTCTCTGCCTATGATGAGAGGGGGTGTGTGCCTTTCCTCCAATCAGCAATGTAAGCTATCTTGGCTGTATGCCCAGACATCACACTCTTTGTTAGCCAGGAAGAGAAAATCTCCTAACAGGCTAAACAGTATATAAATGTGAAGACAGCAGATATACATGTAAAACCTATGTAGGGAGATTTGGTTCATCTCTGTATCATCTGAGGCTGTTCACTTCACTGGGTGTATGGAGGGTTTACATCCACTTTAATGCAATATAAAAGCAAACATTTATTATATAGCAGCTTACCAATTCTTAGATGTGATGGCTGCATTCGTTTTTTTTTTAAGATTTTCTTTCGATTTTCTTTCTTCATCTGGAGATCCAGCCAGTCAGTCTCTATGTTTTTTTTAAAAGCTCAAGCTCTTTTGCAGATGTATCAAGTTACAGGGTTGAGACAAACCATTTAACATTGTCCGGGGTGCTTACAATGTTCACCTTTTTTATTTATGTAGAATCTTTATCCCAAAAGGAAAAAAAAACAGTTGTAGATGATTACAAAGTATTAGCTGGCGTTCGGCTTCAATTGGTAATGTATTTAAGACTTTTAGTACATCTAACACTGGTCCGATTTGGCATGTTAAATCGCATGCCAAATCAGCGGCTATTGCCAGCAATAGCGCTGCCCGAATTCGTGCAACTCTGACTTTGCAGCACCGCACTGATTCCCAAAAATAGTTCCTGTACTACTAGTTTTGGCAACTTCGGGTGTGATTTGCATGAACCCACACAGATGTCTGTCAAATCGCCCCCCAAAGTCGCACTGCATTGCCGGGTTGAAATTGTGCGAGTTTAGCTGAACTTGCACGATTACTAACCCGCAGCAATGTGAACCTGGGCAAAACCCTTTTGCACACGGGTGAACGTCCAGCTGCTGTGCATACATCCTGGTCTTCTAGTGCCCCTGGGAAGCACAGGTACAGCGCCCAGCCTTGCTGCTTGTAGGCTGGTAAAATCTTGGTAGGCTGCGGCTGGGCAGGGCGAATGCTGTACTGAGTGGTACTTGCAGTTAGGGCCCTGTGTGTGTTCAGGGATTAATGTCTTTATAATTGTAGTGTCAGTGAAAAACTGTCATTCTGCAATATATACCAGTACTTAAAGTGACTGTAAAGGCTTTTTTTTTTTTTTGTAATAAACATGTTCTACTTATCTGCCCTGTGGAATGATTTTGCACAGAGTAGCCCCGAATCTCCTATTCTGGGGTCTCCTGCTGGCGCTCTTGGCTCCTTCTCTTCTCCAAGTGCCCCCATAGCAAGCCGCTTGTTACGTGGGCACTCGTGGAGGCTTGACCCCGAGCTGGGCTGTGTGTGTCTATAGACACACAGCATGGCTTGGCCCTGTCCCTGCTCCCTTCTCACAAGAGAGACAAAGGAGATGCGTCGCTGCAGACAGTTACAGCGCTGGATCGAGATCTGCCTCAGGTAAATGTTTGTTGGTGAGGGAGAGTTTAAAAGGTTGTTTTTTTTACCTTCATGCAGAGAATGCATTAAGCTAAAAGGAAAACCCTTTACCACCACTTTAAAGTGTTTTTTTTTACAAAAAATTGGCACATGGGACAATAATCGATGTGATGTGTCCCCTGTGCTGCTGGCTACTGCTTTAGTTGGATCCCCACCCCTGTAATCTTCCATACAGCAAGCCCTGTCCTATATCTGTTATCTCAGGAATGAGTGGTGTCTATGCCCACCCTTTCTGGTCCACTTAATAGGGGTGCAATGGATCAAAAAACTCACATATCGCATCGATCCTCGGATCAGAGTGACGGATCGGATAGTTTTTCAGATCCGCAAAAAAAAAAAAAAAAAAAAAAAGACAAGACACATCTTGTTACCCCCACCGGAGTTTAAGATTTCAGTTATTTTCAACACAAAACGGAGAATATGCTTAAATACAGTATTTGTAAATCCGGCGGGCTGTTTACATGGTAAATTTTAAAAGCAGCAGCAAACCTGCTGACCTTACATGGTTGCTAATGTGACAGAACACCTCTGATTTTCACATTTAACATTTAGTTAAATGTGAAAATCAGGTGTTCTGTCACATTAGCAACCATGTAAGGTTTGCTGCTGCTTTTAAAAATTTAACATAAAAACAGTCCGTTGGATTTCCAAATACTGTATTTAAGCATATAACCTCCGTTTTGTGTTGAAAATAACTGGAAAATCTAAAACTCTGTCGGGTGTAACAAGATATCCGCGTGCCCACTTCTCACTATCATTACTGTGCAGGAGTGTGGGGTGGAGCAAGATGGCGGCGACGAAACGTCACTTCCTGACGAGACAGCTGCCACCGGGTGTACCAAGATGGCCACCACGCCAAAGTCGGGGCCTTTCCTATGGCCGAGGAGCGGATCGCGCGGTGTGCCGATCCGAACAGGGTGACCTGTTCGGATCACAGATCGTCACCGATCCGTTGCACCACTACCACTTAAGCCTCATACACAGGATCGGATTTTCCAAAGGGAATTGTGTGTTGACAGACTGTTGGCCTAAAATCCGACCATTTGTATGCTCCATCAGACAATTGTCTGAATTTCTGCGGACAAATGTTGGATGGCAGGCTTTAAAATTTTAGACTGATTCTGATTGGTGACTATGGGCTTCTAATAAGGATGAGCTCAGGCGTGTTTGCAGCTGCACGTGCAGAGCCCGCCAGGAAGTCGGTGCTGCGCTAATCACAGGCAGTGAGACATTTTCCCGATCCGCGGCTGCACAGACTGGAAATGTCTCACTGCCTGTGATTAGTGCAGTGCCGACTTCCTGGCGGGCTCTGCACGTGCAGCTGCAAACACGCCTGAGCTCATCCTTGGCTCCTTAATATGCGCACTGTTTACAAGGTAATTCCTGTATCTATTATTTGGAGCAGCCTCAACCTTTTTACCTTGGAGGAACCTTGCAATACTTTTCAGGTCTTGGGGAACCCCTGTTTAACGTGATCATAAATGAAAAATGTTTATAAAAAAAATAACAAACCTGTAATATTTACCTGCTCTGTGCAGTGGTTTTACACAGATCAGCCCCGATTCCTCGCTGGTGCTCTGGTCCCTCCCCCTTGCTAAGTGCCCATAGAAAGCTGCTTGCTGTGGGGGCACTCGTACATGCTCGCTCCCGAGCTGGCTCTTTGCATCCATAAGACACAGATAAAGGATCAGTCCCGCCCCCGCCTCACTGGCTGTGATTGACGGCAGCGAGAGCCATTGACTCCTGCTTCTGCATCTCAGCCAATCAGGAAGGAGAGACCCGGGAGAGCCTCGGGTCTTGTGCACATCACTGGATCGAGATTGGGCTTGGGCAAGTATGAAGGGGGGGCACACTGAATGCATGAAGGTAAAAAACCTTCAGCCTTTACAACCACTTTAAGTTCGGTCTACAACTCCCATTACATTAGTGTGATCAGCATTAGAAATGCCCCATTACGTTGGTGGTTGGTGGCAGAATCCCCTTTATATTTATCACTAGTAGGGGAAGGGTCCCCATTTGTTGGAGATGTGCCCTTTACAGTTTGGGTCAATGGGAAGCGTATCCCCTTATAGGCGGCTAGCGATGAACGCACATACTGTATATTAGGCGGGCCTCGTACTGCAAGGTCTACTTTAAGCAGTAACAGGGGAGCAAGGTAGTCAGGATAGGGGATTGTGTGAAATGATGGGTCAATTCTTAAGTAGTTTTATTATTGCTCCTTTCAGTGATTGTAAAGTGATGCAGCCTCTAATTATGTGTGTTTTGTACATCAGTCAGCTATAATTATGTCACTTCATAGGTCTAAGCCTTCTGAAAGCTGGATTACAGCATGTATGATATATTTTTTATTTTCAAATTTGACGATGTGCGATTATAGAGTCACAATTTTATAGATCGTTTTAAGTTTAAGCAAGTTATATAATATAAAGAAGCTATTAGTAATATGCATAAAATATGAATGCAAACAACACAGAAATAATCACTTTTGTCGCGCAGACTAAAATGTTGTGTACAAAATATTCTACAGTTTATGCCAACACTTAAAACCTACCCAACCTAAAAATGAGGGTTAGCGCCTCTGCCTTTTTTTTTTTTTTTTGCAGTATGTGAATTGGTTGGTAAGTGTTTTTTTTTTTTTTCCCTCTTAGATTCCAGAGACATTTAGGCCACTTTCACACTTGTGCAACTTGTCCTGCGACTTGGGACTGCAAAGTCGCATGACAAGTCGTACCCCATGTTTTCCAATGAGTACCATTCATATCTGTGCAACTTGAAAGTAGTCCCAGCACTACTTTGGTCTGACTTTGATGCGACTTGAGGTCCATAGACCTCAAGATTACACAGGCATTGCTTCAAGTCGTGGCAACATCGCACGACTTTCAGGTCGCACAAGTGTGAAAGGGGCCTAAAAAATGAGGGTGATGGAGTGGGAAGGCATCCTCACCATTAACAACCCTATAGTTTAAACATTTTTCCTGATCTACAAATGTTTTTTTTTTCACTGCTGTCTTTCTCTGTTGGGGGATTATAATAAAATGTAAAGCAGATCCTTACTCAAATTGTAAAATAAAGCTTTCTTAACACTTTTTTTTTTTTTTTTTTTTTTGTGCTGGAATAGATCAACAAAGTAGTAACATAAATTGTTCACAGAATTTCTCAGCGTTCTGTGAATGGCCAAGGGGAGAGGAGGCGTGGATAAATGACACTAGCACTTCTTTGTATGAGAGCCGCAGTGGGCCAAAAATACAACGCTAGCTGTAATATCCACCTTAACCTCGCGTTCACATTGGTCTGTTTTGGCATGCTATTGCCGGCAATGACACTGTCCGAATCAGTGCGACGCCGACTTTGTGGCACTGCACCGATTACCAAAAGTAGTTCCTGTTCTACTTTTGGCGACTTGGGGGGCGATTTTTAATAAACATCTGTGCATGAACCCACAAAGATGTCTGTCAAATCGCCCCCTGAAGTCAGACTGCATTGCTGGTTTGAAAATCCGCAGCAGTGTAAACCTGGGCTGAAGGTTAATTGTACAGAACAGCGATTTTCTAGTTGAGCTAATTTTTTTTTATTTTTTGCAGTTAAATTGTAAAAAAATAAAAAAAATTGTGCCTGAAGTTCTGCTTTAGAGCTCTTTTACTGCTTGTTAAGAATATGGAAATACTTTACTACCCATAGTCTAGGCACAGGTGCGATTTTTTAAAGTAACTAAAGGCCAAACATTTTTTTTTATTTTTTATTTTTTTTCTGTTTTAGCTATAGTAAGGGAAGGTTATGACCACCGTCAGTTTTTGGGGAGATTTCCCTTCACTTTCTGTCCCAAAGCTAAAACAGGAAGTGAGAGGAAATCCATCCAGGGGGAGGGAATCGCAATGGGTCACTAGAGCTATTGTCCCCCATTGGAAGACTTTCCCTCTCTTTGTGTTCAGATGTCAACAAACAATTCTGGATTTTCTCTTACTTTAAATGAAAGCGGTAAATGGAACCAATGGAGAGGGTGAGTCTCCCTAATGGGGTCACAGACAGCAATAAAGCCTGACAGGTGTTCTAATCACACTCCACTCTATCCAAAACTAAAAAAAAAACACTTTACACTTCAAGCTAGCCAGAGATAGATTGAAATGTGTCCAGTTTATCTATGGCCACCTAACGATCAACTTCTTTCAAACAGGACTGCTGGAAAATGTTTGTTCGTTCAGCGGCTGCAGCGACCAGTGTATTCTGGCAACGGAGGTGTCCCCGCTGTCAGAATACAATAGCGCAGCAAGGAGGATTCCTCCATCTACCTCACTTGTGTAGATAGGGATTCCTTTTTTAAACTACTTGACCTCCAGAGGATTTACCCCCCCCCCCCTTCATGACCAGGCCATTTTTTTGCGATACAGCACTGCGTTGCTTTAACTGACAATTGCGTGGCCATGTATCGCTGTACCCAAATAAAAATGTAATTTTTGGTGGTAACTATTACCTCCTGGATTTTTTCTTTTTTTCCCTATAAACCAAGTAATACCGAAAAAAAAAATATATATATATATATATATATATATCCACAAAAAAAATTAAAATGTAATTTCTTCATAAATTTAGGCCAATGTGTATTCTGATACATGTTTTTGGTAAAAAAAAAAAAAAAAACAATAAATGTAAATTGGTTTGCGCAAAAGTTATAGCGTCTACAAACTATGGTGTGTGTGTACTGGATTTTTTATTTTAATTACTAGTAATGTTTTGGATTAGCAAGTTTATAACGGGACTGCGATATTGCGGCGGACATTTGGACACTTTGCGGGAACCAGTGACACTATTACAGTGCTAAAAAATATGCATTGTCACTGTACCAATGACACTGGCTGGAGCAGGAGTAGACAACCTTAGAGGTGGAGATCTACCTGAACAACATGGAAAAAAAATGATCGAAGTGTTGCCTCCTCACACCTGATTTAAACCTCTAATTGATGTACTACCGTGTCACAATCATGTACAATGTGCGGCAATCGTGGGTTTGAATCTGGGTGAGGAGGCAACATATCGCCTCCTCACCACCTGTCAAAAACACTCTGATCGCTTTTCATAGGTGCAGCAGTGCCTGCTACACTTAGAATGAGCTCCTAGTTGCATTCAGCACCCTTAGGGGCTTGTTCACATGTAAAGCTGGGGGGTGGTAAAACCCTGCTGTTGAATTGGGGTTTTACAGCACCCAATCCCTACTCCTTATAGCTTCTGAGGCAGCAGCCAAAGGTGTACACCTGCTGAAGTGGGAATTAGACCCCCTGTTGCTTTTGGTGGGTGCTACTGCCTGCCAGTCATGACCAATTCAAGTACATGGGGCCACTCTGCAAGTGCCCGGCTACTGCATGCTTCTGCGGGGTCCAAGAGGTTAGGGCAGGTGATGAGAAAGCAACACAATGCTGCCTGCTTTAACCCTCTGTTTGCTGTGCATCACAAGGTTGCAGGGAACTTGCAGAGTGGCCTCATTCATTTGAATGGGTCATGCTTGGCAGGTGCTGCACCCACCAACCATGACAGGACTTATAACTTCAGCTGTAACATGTTTAAACCCCTGGTCATTGCGCCTAAAGGGGGTGTGGTTGGGGCGGGGGTGGTAAAAACATGTCTTAACTAAACTTAACACGTTTTTCCACCCCTCCCCAAACTACAAATGTAAATGAACCCTTACTGCACTGCACCCGTGGTGTGGGTAAACTGCAGCACATCCGTGTGAAAGCAGCCCTATACTATTATGCCCAGTGTATTGCTTCACACTGACCTGCAGATCTCTTCTTTCCTGCTGCTGGCATCACTCTGTACCGCTAGTTGGGATAAGAGGTGGAGGTCAGATGGTGTCACTGCATGGGACAGGAGCCAACACTACAGAGGAGGCATCGGCTTATGCAGCTCTTGCTCCCTACTACAGCTCCAACTTTTACAATTGGTCCCTCTGCATTGCACTCTGTTTAATGCTCTGGGGTGGCGGGTCAGCAAGCCCGGACCGCAATCTACCTGTCTGTGATCTACTGGTAGATTGCGATCTACAGGTTGCTGACCTCCGATCTAGGGCGATCAAAATGTTTAATGTGTGACTGACCAGTGGTGCTTTCACTAAGGGAACTGATGGATTTTAATATACAAAATCCATCACTTTCGCCCTGTCAAAATGGAGCTCTGCCTTGTTTACAGGCATAGCTCCGTTCTGTGTCTCTCCTCGCCATCAGCGCGTGCCGGCGGACATCTATTGGCCGGCACCCGCTGATTGGCTTGTGCTGTGTCAAATCACAGCACAGTGCCGGATCATGTACTAGGTACTTGATACTGTGCAGGAGAGCCGCTTTGCCGCCGTATAACGAAGTTATGTGTTCAGCAAGCGGTTAATCATCCCGTGGGCTGATTGAAAACAAAATGGATCTGTTTATGGCCAGTCTTACTATGTTTCCCCTATTGAAGGAGAGGATGCAAATAAGATTGGCCTATCAATCAGAGATTGTGTGGTAAAACTAAAGGGAGCATTGTGCAATGTTTTCTCCCCTTTTTCACAATCTGCAGGTTGCGTGACTGCATTGCTCTGGTATCCCTGCTTTGAGTCATGACCTGACAAGAATACAGATCTGGTGATCTCTCTTCATTTTCTGCATGCTTGTTACAGGTCTGTGACACTAAGGTGCTATTTATAAAGCAGCAGTAGGGTCTAACTGTGACCATATTGATGCTTGAAGGGACTCTGGCACTCCATTTATTAATGATAGGTTGGGGGGGAGTGTGGGAAGAGCAGGGAACCAGTCACGTGGCTCTTAAAAAGGCATGTGACAAGGACTGTCTTCCAATCCCGGAGTGTTTTTGCAGCATTATGCACAGAACACACCACCGCCTTCAGATTTGGACCCACTGTGATCTGTGAAGTTATCTGCTTTCTGCTCTAAATGGACCCCTGAGTATAGAAGCCAGAAACAGCCAGGGGACTGTCATTTTCATTGGATGCCTTTTGCTTCTCATTCCTGGATTATCAGCAAGTAATGGGGTTGGAGTGAATCCGGGGAAGTATTTCTGTTGTGGTTCTTGCCTGTACAGCTTTGAGTCTTCAGGTGTGATGGGGGGAGTGCGGGCCCTGGAGGTGTGACTGCATAGCGCAGCTGCATACCTTACCTGAAGGCAGGTACAAAACTTCTAAAAAAATGTGGATTATCCAGAAAACAGGAGGTATGTGATCTGTGGGTTGAGAGCCTGATTCTGCCTCTGTCAATCTTCTCTTTTATAGTGCATTACAGTCTTGGGGGTCAAGGTTTTGTGGCCTTTGAAAAAAAACGTGCGATTTGCCAAGTTTAGTTCATTCATTTCCTCAATAAGAAACTGCTATGCAGGAAACTCTTAGGATTTTATTGCTGGATATACTCTCTTGGGCTCTTAGGATTTTTACTACACTGTAAAAAGTTCTTATTGGCAATCAAAAATCAGCTTTTTAGGCTTTACATTAGTGCATCTTCAAACTAGCATGATTACCAGTGCGACTTTGATCTGACTTTACATTCTCTGGACCAAAGTTGCATCAACAGTCAGACCAAAGTAGTGCAGGAACCTTTTCTGAAGAAGCAGCAACTTCTGTAGTGTCAGTAGGAATGGCTCTCATAGAAATACATTGAATTTTACATGTTCTGTAACTTGGGGTCACACAAGTCGGATCCCAAGTCGCACAAGTGCGAAAGGAACCGTACTCAAATGGGATCAGTTTCCTGTTGATACTAATTGGCTGGTTAGCAGACTTTATTGCTCTTTACTTTGACAAATCTTGTGTGGTATGTTAACCACTCCCGCAGTGCTATGCAGGAAATGGCAACACTGATGTATGCAAATATTTCTCTGATCTCTAAACTTATTGATAAAAAAAGTAACAAATGCTTCAGCAGGAAGTAGCATACCTGTTCCTGCAGAATTAATGCAATCTGGTACTGCCCAGAGCCTCCCATCTTGAATATGTGTAAGCTGCTTTATGCAAAATCGTATACATGCGTTTCTGCCACACACATGACAATGTCCGGGCCTGCTGAGAAGTCATTCTGACACCAGGAGTTGAGCTGTGGGATTGGAGCAGAGCAGTGAGCCCAACCTCTACCAATATCCTGCAGACTTGATGCTTAGACTGAGGATTCAAATCAGGTGGTTGCTGCTTCTAAAGGTGACCCTGATGTAAGATGGGACTCTGATATAGATGCAAGAAGGGACCCTGATAGGCATCCTGATGCAAGGGGGACTCTTATATGAACGGGGGACCCTGATTGGGATCCTGATGTAAGGGGGGGGCTCTGATGGGGACCCTGATGTAAGGGGGCTCTGATGGGGGACCCTGATTGGGATCATGGGGGACCCTGGTGTAAGGGAAGACCCTGATTGAGATCCTGATGTAAGGGGGGAGCTCTGATGGGGATCCTGATGTAAGTGGTATCACTAATATAATATTAACTATTAAGAGTACAATTCAAATTTTATTGAACAAACGTCCTAATTTTTTTTTTTTTTTTTTTCAAAATAAAAAAACGTACAATGCACTGTTCCAAATTATTACGCACAGCAAGTTTCAAAACACTTTATAGGTTGTAAAGGACTGAAAATTGTCATTTGTTGTGTTTGCAGCTTATTTACTGAAATCAAAAGCTATTTCAATCAAACTTTGAACAACATTTTAACTTTTTAACCATTTTAACATGTCACGTTACATTTTAACATAGGATCCCTTATTTGATAGCAGCTTCACAAGTCTTGCATCCATTGAACTTGTGAGTTTTTGGACAGTTTCTGCTTGAATTTGTTTGCAAGATGTCAGAATAGCCTCCCAGAACTGCTGTTTGGATGTAAACTGCCTCCCACCCTCATAGATCTTTTGCTTGAGGATACTCCAAAGGTTCTCAATAGGATTGAGGTCAGGGGAGGATGGAGGCCACACCATGACTTTCTCTCCTTTTATCCCCATAGCAGCCATTGATGCAGAGGTATTCTTTGCAGCATGAGATGGTGCATTGTCATGCATGAAGATGATTTTATTACGGAAAGCATAGTTCCTCCTTCTGTACCAGGGAAGGAAGTGGTCAGTCAGGAACTCCACATACTTTGCAGAGGTCATCTTTACACCTTCGGAGACCCTAAAGGGGCCGACCAGCTCTCTTCCCATGATTCCGGCCCAAATCATGACTCCACCACCGCCTTGCTGACGTTGCAGCCTTGTTGGAACAGGGTGGCCGTCCACCAACCATCCACTACTCATCCATCTGGACCATCCAGGGTTGCACGGCACTCATCAGTGAACAGGACTGTTTGAAGATTAGTCTTCATGTATTTTTCTGCCCAATGCAGACGTTTCTGCTTGTGAGCATTGGTTAGTGGTGGCTGAATGGAAGGTTTATGCACAGTTACAAGACTGCAGGACTCTACACCTTGCTGTCCGTGGGACTCCAGAGGCACCAGCAGCTTCAAATATCTGTTTGCTGCTATGTAAGGCCCCTTTCACACTGACACGTTTTTCAGGTGGTTTAGCGCTAATAATAGCGATGCTATACCGCCTGAAAAAATTGTGCCCTGCAGTCTTCAGTGTGAAAGCCCAAAGGCTTTCACACTGAAGCGGTGCGCTAGCAGGACCGCTCCAAAAGTCCTGCTAGCCGCATCTTTACAGCAGTGAAGGAGCGGTGTGTTCACCGCTCCTTTACCGCTGCTGCCCATTGAAAGCAATGGGAGACCGCGGTATTAACCCCTTTTTCGGCTGCTACCGGCGGTTAAATTCACCCCGCTAGCGGCCGCATACCGCGGTAATAACGAGGGTATAGCGGCGCTAAAAATAGCGCCGCTATACCCACAGCGCACCTCCCGCCCCAGTGTGAAAGGGGCCTAATGGTGTTTTTAGCAGCTGCTCTCATTATCCGATGCATGGATCTGGCAGAAATCTTCCTATATGTGCCTTTATCTGCGTGAAACCCGTCTGTGCTCTGAATCAGCCACAAATCTCTTAATAGTGCGATGATCATGCTTATGTTTTCGTGAAATATCTAATGTTTTCATACCTTGTTCAAGGCATTAAACAATTTCACTCTTTTCGGCAGCAGAGAGATCCTTTTTCTTCCCCATATTGCTTGAAAATGGTGCTCTGCTTAATAATGTGGAACACCCTCCTTTTAGGCTGGGTTCACACTAGTGCGACACGACATCCGTCCTACTTTGGATCCGACTTTGCCCTGCGACATGAAGCTGACATATGTCCGACTTTCAATGAACGGGGATCCGACTTGGATCCCCGCCAATATCAGGCACTGTTTGGTATGAATCTTGAGGGGGAACTCCAGGCCAAATTTTTAATTAAAAAAACGGCGTGGGTTCCCCTCCAGAGGCATACCAGGCCCGTGGGTCTGGTCTGGATTTGAACGGGCGCCCCTACGCCGAAAAAACGGCGTGGGGGTCCCCCCAAAATCCAAACCAGACCCTTATCCGAGCACACAACCTGGCAGGCCGCAGGGGAAGAGGGGGGGACGGGAGAGCGGCCCCCCCTCCCTCCTGAACTGTACCAGGCCGCATGCCCTCAACATGGGGGGTTTGGTGCTCTGGGGCAGGGGGGCGACCTGCGGCCCCCCCACCCCAGAGCACCCTGCCCCCATGTTGATGAGGACAGGGCCTCTTCCCGACAACCCTGGCTGTTGGTTGTTGGGGTCTGCGGGCGGGGGGCTTATCGGAATCCGGGAGCCCCCTTCAATAAGGGGGCCCCCGGATCCCGGCCCCCCCACCCTATGTGAATGAGTATGGGGTACATCGTACCCCTACCCATTCACCTGGTGGAAAAAAATTGCAATAAAAAAACACTACACAGGTTTTTAAAGTAATTTATTACACAGCTCCGGGGGTCTTCTTCCGACTCCGGCGCTCTTCTTCCGACTTCTGGGGGTCTTTTCCGACTTCGGGGGTCTCCGGTGTCGTCTCCGCGCTCTCCGGTTCTTTCTTCCGCCGGGCCTCCGCTAACTTCTTTTTAGCTCTTTTGCTAACGGAGGCCCGGTCTTCTCCGTCTTCTCGTCCGGCTCTCTGTTGTCCTTCTGCCGGCCCCTCCACTAACTTCTTGGTAGCTCTTTCGCTAGTGGAGGGGCGCGGTCTTCCCATCGTCGCCGTCGGCTTCTTCCCTCTTCTCCTCGATGTTGACACGTCGCTTCCTCCCGCTGTAATACTGGCTCTCCGCTCCGCTCCGCATTAATATAGGCTTCTCATGACGTCACAGTCACATGTTCCGGGGCACATGGCCCCGGAGCATGTGACTGTGACGTCATGGGAACATGTGACTGTGACGTCATGAGAAGCCTATATTAATGCGGAGCGGACCGAAGAGCCAGTATTACAGCGGGAAGAAGCGACGCGTCAACATCGAGAAGGAGAAGAGGGAAGAAGAAGCCGACGGCGACGACGGGAAGACCGCGCCCCTCCACTAGCGAAAGAGCTACCAAGAAGTTAGTGGAGGGGCCGGCAGAAGGACAACAGAGAGCCGGACGAGACAACGGGAAGACCGGGCCTCTGTTAGCAAGAGAGCTAAAAAGAAGTTAGGGGAGGCTCGGCGGAAGAAAGAACCGGAGAGCGCGGAGACGACACCGGAGACCCCCGAAGTCGGAAAAGACCCCCGGAAGTCGGAAGAAGAGCGCCGGAGCTGTGTAATAAATTACTTTAAAAACCTGTGTAGTGTTTTTTTATTGCAATTTTTTTCCACCAGGTGAATGGGTAGGGGTACGATGTACCCCATACTCATTCACATAGGGTGGGGGGGCCGGGATCCGGGGGCCCCCTTATTGAAGGGGGCTCCCGGATTCCGATAAGCCCCCCGCAGACCCAGACAACCAACGGCCAGGGTTGTCGGGAAGAGGCCCTGTCCTCATCAACATGGGGGCAGGGTGCTCTGGGGTGGGGGGGCCGCAGGTCGCCCCCCTGCCCCAGAGCACCAAACCCCCCATGTTGAGGGCATGCGGCCTGGTACGGTTCAGGAGGGAGGGGGGGGCGCTCTCTCGTCCCCCCTCTTCCCCTGCGGCCTGCCAGGTTGTGTGCTCGGATAAGGGTCTGGTTTGGATTTTGGGGGGACCCCCCACGCCGTTTTTTCGGCGTAGGGGTGCCCGTTCAAATCCAGACCAGACCCAAGGGCCTGGTATGCTCCTGGAGGGGGAACCTACGCCGGTTTTTATTTAAAATTTGGCGTGGAGTTCCCCCTCAAGAGCAGCACAGCACAAGTCGCATGCCAAAGTCGGACCATGCAAGACTGCGGTCCGACTTTGATCCGACTTCAATGATAGTCAATGGGCTGAAGTCGGATCAAAGTCGGACCAAAGTAGTACAGGGAGCATTCTCAAAGTCGGACCGACATGTGTCGGACCAGTTAAGACGGCTCCCATAGAGAAACATTGATTTTCATGCGACATGAGCTCCCTATGTCGGAGCGTTTGTCGCCCCAGTGTGAACCAGGCCTTAGTAGTTTTTCCTTTTAATTGGGCTCACCTGGCAATCTAATTATCACAGGTGTCTGAGATTTTCAGTGATCAAAAGAGCCCTGAGACACAATGCCATCCATGAGTTAGCCCTGGTTCACACTGGTGCGATTTGACATGCGATTTGACATGTCAAATCGCATGTCAAATCGGTGATATTTGCCGGAAATGGCACCGTCCTAATCGGTGCGACTCCGCATCTGCGGCGCTGCACCGATTTCAAAAAGTAGTTTCTGTACTACTTTTTGCGATTTTAGCCGCGATTTACATTGACATCGGTTTCAGATGTCTTTGAAATCGTGGCTGAAATCGGGACTGCCAGCGGGAGTGAAATCATGCGAGTTCAGCTGAACTCGCAGCCCAGTGTGAACGTGGGCTTAAACTGAAAAACAACATATTTAGGGCCAGTTCACATCAGACGCAGTTTCGTTCAGTTTCGTGCGCATTTTTCTGCACTAAAAATGCATGCACAGTGTTTTCCATGTATTCCAATAGCTCTTGTTGGCTCTAGTTCACACCATGCATTCAGTTTCTGGTCAGTTTCTGGTGCAGAAACTGACTGCATGGTGTGAGCAAGAGCCATTGGAATACATGGAAAACACTGCATGCATTTTGTGCAGAAAAAAAGCACATGGAACTGCGTCTGGTTTGAACTGGCCCTTAATCTTTGTGACACTGAAATAGAATTTGCATAATAATTTGGAAGAGGGTGTATTACAAGGAATGTAAACCTCTCTTGTGATAGAAAAAAACATGACAGGACCTCTTAAAGCGGAGGTCCGCCAAATTTTTTTTACTTTTTTTTTATTTTTTTTAAATCAGCAGCTACAAATACTGCAAAATGGATCAAAGCTCTATTTTTTTCTTCAGTTTTTAAAAAAACGGATCAGATGAAAAACAGATATAAACTGACAAACGGTCCTTTTTTTCCATCGGTTTTTGCATTGTTAGTGGATGTAAATAAACTGATGAGCAGCCGATAAACTTCATCCGTTTTTTTTTTTTTAAAAGATTTGACTGAACTGATGACCGGTCTGCATGTGTGAAGGCTACATTCACACCTGAGTGTTGAATTTTCAAGCGTATTTATTATTTTTTTGGAGCAGAATTGCGCGTTTTTGCAGCTTTTGTCAGGCTTTTTTCAACAAAAATGTGTGGAGTGCTGCTGTTTGAGCAGAAAATGCTCCCGTTGGGCTGTTCAGGCATTTCAATTGTAACCTATGGGCACAAAATGCTCAATTCTGCATGAAAAGTAGCTCATGTACTTTTTTGGGCGACAGGCGTTTTGCTACAAGCGACAGACTGCTCAGATGTAAACAGGGACTATTGAAATGAATGGGTTTTTGCTTAAGGGTATTTGAGCTTCGAGCTACAAGTTACAAAACGCTCATGTGTGAACGGAGCCAGAAATAATAATTGGTGATTCTACCATGAAGGTCTTTAATTCAGCCAATTCTTGTTGCAAGATGACAACATGCCTCCCAATTGTGCTTCTGTGTTGTCACAGACTTCTGATGGAGTCGAGTGGCTGTTTAAACACTCATTTTCTAGGCATGGGCCAACGTTGTCATCAGTAAACCGTACCTCTGAAATGCCATGCAGCCATTAGATTGCATGTATGTAGTAGACAGCAAGTGGCTGCAAGGAGATTAGCAGCACTGAGTTGCAACAAAGGGTGGAAAAAAATCCTACTTTTTTTTTTTTTTTTTTTTTAATGCCATTTATTTGTGATATTTTAGCAAAGTGATTAATTTAGGGTTTACGTGTACTTTAAAGTACCGTATTTATCGGCGTATAACACGCACTTTTTTTCCCGTGAAAATCGGGAAATTCACAGGTGCATGTTATACGCCGACAGCATACCTTGGTGGGGAAGGAGGGGGACGAGCGCCTCCCGAATTCACGAGCCGCCATCTCCTGTTTACTAGGTTGTAACTCGGCTCTCACGTCACACACGCAGTCCCGCCACCGGCATTGGACCAGTGTTCTGTCTATCACAGGAGCTGGTCCAATGCCGATGGCGGGACTGTGTGTGTGAGCCGAGTAAACAGGAGATGACGGCTCTGTGATTTTCTGAAGTTCAGGTTGCCTTGATGACAGATAGATAGTGAGGCTGCAGATAAGGTAAACAAAAACGGCATTGATGGGCTGCAGATGAACCTTGATCAGGCTGCATTGAGGATTTTCCTCCTCTCAGGTACTGCCAGCCTATATAGGAGGTACAGGCAGACTGCTATCCTGGGAATCTGCAGGAGCCTTGCATTGCACCTGCCATTTGCTGATTGTGGATGCAATGCTTTGCAGGCTCCATAGAAACAAAATAATGCATATTATTTTTTATCCCACAAAAAGTGCATTTATTTTTTTATTGAATAAAATCAACAAGAAGCATTGGCTACAGTACACAAGGTAGACTACTATGATCTGTGAATGTTGTTACTTAGTGTAAAGGCAAAACTTTTATTTTTTTTCGTGCTGTTAACCATTACAGTATTATCAAAAGTTAAGGTAAAAAAAAAAACACAAATTTTGGGATGTCCCTAGAACAGTGTGTAGTGGGTATTTGAATTTAGGGGGGGGCATCTGGGTGGTAGTGTAACCCAGATGCACTGATTGTTAGGGAATTTGGGACCATTTGTTGTTCATGGAGGACTCTGGTGGTGTGAGGTTCCCTTCGGCCTGTGGGTGGCGCTGTCGCACTGGGCCGGGGTTGAACCCTCACTGCAGTACTGTGCCCTTTTTGTCCTCTTCCGGCGGTTGTACAGCGGGGCGGGGAACCTGCTTTGACACTGGGGAGAGGAGATAAAAGGGGGCGGACACCCTGAACATGGGGTTCAGAGTTGGAGGTCAGAGTCGCGCCCAGGCACCTTCAGCCTGAGTGCCAGAGTTCCGGGCCCAGGTGCCCTTGACCTGGCCGGAGCGGGAGATGGAGTCCATTCCAGGCACCTTTTAGCCTGGGGTGAGGTACTATTGAGGAGGCCTGGGGCCCAGTACCTTCGACTGGGTCCCGCAAGGGTTGAGGAATCCGAGGGTGCCCTAAAGCCTTGGGTGCCTGAGTCTGAGACGAGGAGGCCAGTGAGCAGAACTTCTCCGGATAGTCCGGTGCTGCATTTGCCGGTGACGGAGGGGCCTCTGGTAACTTGGACGGATGTCTTCCCTCTGACAGGGGCTGCGCTTAGCGAAGGTAATTCACTTTCTGTTCTACACAGTCGGTGGCAGCGGCTGTGTGCCATAACCGTTGGTGACACCACAATGGTTGGTTCTATCTAAAGATTGTGCCTCGACCTACTCCCCACCTATACTGAACTGTTCTTTGGGTTACAACCTGTCTGTGCTAAATGACGATTTATTGCTATTGGAGAATAAATACGAGTTGGACCTTTTCAGTGGTGTGGAACTCCAGTTACTGGGAGCAGAGGGGGTCATTTTACAGAAAAGACTCGGCTCTGGGTTATGCACATGACCCGATGGTAAAATAGGTTCTGGCCTTCACCTCTAGCCAAAAGAGGACATGGGGCGTGGTATATCGCATCCCTCCTCCCATACCCCCCCTAGACAAGACAACAAGCCGAGGAGAAGGGTGAGGTCGCTAAAAATGTTTGAGGGTAATATTTTCCAGTGGTGACACCCTGGAAATCCCTCACTTTGTGTTTCAATATTTTTATTCAAGTTTTGTCATACAAAATGTATAAAAGTCGCAACATAACATTGTACAGTCACAATCAACATTTGGGGTAACACAATGAAGATCACTAAGTGTAGGGGTCCTTGGAGTAGTAAACAAAAAAAATAAATAAATAAATAAGTAGAAATAACGATTATCACTACTTAATAGCTCACATAAGTCCGAAGCTCCGTAGAGCCGTTAACCCCTATTAGCATCGCAGATCATATCTGAACCGTCCACCCAGATGAGCCGCCCCCCCATCCATCTATCGGGGGGGGCGCAACTCAGCCGGCTGTGTGGGCAGCCCAGAGGTCCGATCAGACTGACAATGGTCCCGTAGGAGCTGAGAAAACAGGGAGCAGCACAAACCTCTAAGGTCTGGATCTGACTCCAAAAATAAACAATAAGTAAATTTCAAAAGAGAGGAAAGAGGACAGTGACAGAGAATAGAAGGGAGGAAACAGAGTAAGGAAAGGACAGTTGAGGAGGGGGAATGGGGGGAGGGAGGGGGGGAGGAGCCCCGATTCAGCACCCAGACATCCCAACCTAACCCCTTAGGCTATGCTGTAAACATCCCCGGGTCATTAGTTAGGTAACGAAGCCATGGGTCCCACACTTTATGAAACAGTTTCATTTTATCTTGGGCCAGAGCGGTCAAGCGTTCGTTTAGCATCAACCAAGACAACTTGCCTTTAAGCTGATCGAATGGTAGAGCTGCCGATTTCCAGTTCCTAGCAATGGTGATTTTGGCTGAGATAAATATAAATGTCAAGAGCCTCTTGCAGGACTTGGAGGCTTCCACATCTCCTCCCCCCAGTAGTGCTTGCTTAGCTGATTTAGTTAGGTTTAGTTGGGTAAGGGAGTAAACTAAATTATACACCCTGATCCAAAACCTCCGGACCTTTGGGCATGTCCACCAAATATGATAGGTGGTGCCCACCTAGCCACATCCTCTAAAGCACAACGGGGTAGCTCCTGAAACAAAAGTTGCCAGTCTGACCGGCACCATATACCACCTCAGCAGAACCTTATAATTGGCCTCAATTATCGAAGTATTGACGAGCGAACGAGATGCTGTCTCGGCTATCCTATGCCATTCGTCCAGATCCAGGGTTTCCTGCAAGTCGGTCTCCCATTGGACCATATAATTCAGCTTTGTCGATGCACTCAGCAATATCGAATATATAGCAGATAAATGTCCTTTTAATTTTATCATAATTTTTGCATAGATGTTCCATGGGAGTTTGGGTTGCTAGGTCGCTCTTGCGAGCCAGGGTTTGTACATAATGTGAGATTTGGGCGAACCTATAACCCTCCGCTGGAGGCATTTGATGCCTGTCAGCCATAGTCCGTTCGGTCAGCATACCTCTATGATCGCACAAGTCAGCAATACACTTAAAACCCTTATTAGTCCACCATTCGAACGCTAGTGGGGTGAGACCCGGGGTGAATGCTTTTTCTTTCTCGTACATCACGGGACACAGAGCGACATAGTCATTACTAATGGGTTATATAGATACCGTCAGGTGCTGGCACTGGCAACTTCCAAAACCGGAAGTACCCTCCCCTATATAAGCCCCTCCCATCCGGGAGCACCTCAGTTTTTTGCCAGTGTCTAAGGTGTTGGCCAAGAAGAAACATGTGTTTTTCACTGAGCTTGCGTACAGGTTCTTTTGGGCCTCAGTAAGCTATTCCGGATCCGACCAAAAAAGCTTCATAGCTAAACGGTCGGTACCCGGGCCTTGCAGAGAAGAGCAAGGTTTTGCCTGTAATGCTTCTCTTAGGAGAGCTGGACCCTGGGATCCAGAGCTCTGGTCAAACCCACGACCAAGATGTTTTCTGTGCAGGGTGCTATACAGGTCCAGGGGAGTGGAATCCTTGGGAACCCGGTCCCTGAAGGTTTGATTACAATGCCTGCCGTGATAGGTGAAGTTTGGGCTTTTGTGGACCAAACAAAGTCCTGCGGCGGGGAACAGGTAAGTGGGGGCCCCCAGGAACTTGGTTCTATTGGGGGACCCCCAAGCCTAATTTGTCTTTCTGTCTGTTACCTAATGGTATTCCCGCAAAATTCTGTGCATGCCTGTAACAACTAAAAAAAATGTAATAATTTTTAATGGTGGTCAAGAAAAAAAAAATAAAAAAATTTTTTTTATATATATTTAATATATTAGACTGCGGTACCTGTGTTTGTCCACTAGAGGCCGCTGTGGAATGTTTTCTTGTCATGTGGACTAGCTTCTTCTCAGCAGAGCAAAGTCCAGGCAGATGGTGAGTTCTCTTATAGGAAACTGCTTCCTCTGCCATGTTGCAGTGCTCGTCCATCCCCCGGCCTGCGGCAAAGAGGGGCCCTGGCTCCTGTCCCTTGTTACCATATTTGAAATTAGCGCCGAAGGCGCACGTGCCCGCGCGCGTGCGCGCGCCTCTATATATAGAGGTGAGCCGGGAAAGGGGGCGGAGCCTGGGGGATGACGCTCTGTGCGCGCCGCAGCGCTTCTGCGCATGTGCGGGCGTCCCAGCAGTTTAAAAAAAACACAATATTGTAGTGAGCTGGCTATGAAGTACAGAGACAGAGCTGGCAACATTTAAAGGCATACAGCAAGCGGTTGATACAGGCATCCCCTAGAAAGGCACATTAGTAGACACCAACTGTGATATAGCAGCAATTGTGCTAGACTATTCTCAGTAAAAGTGGTGTATTACGGCTGGAATACCTCAGCTTTAGGCTTAGGAATATGCCGTCCAGAAGCTCCGGAACTGAATCTTCCAGGAAGCGAAGGGGGTCTCATCGGGCTCGGAGGATCTTGGGCATACTCCTGCTGCACCAGTCTCCCCTGAAGTTCAGAGGTAAGTGACCGTAGAGACCCCGCAGGGTACTTGGTACTGTGGCTGTCCTCAGTTCACCTGCTCCTGTGTATGTAACAGAGGAGGTTTTTTCCTCAGCTCTGGGAGGATTAGAGAGAGATTGTCAACATTTATCGCTGCCTCCCTGTCAGGGAAAGCACGCCCGATCTCCGTCTCCTCCTTCAGAGTGCCTGTTAGCAGAGCAACAGTCCCATACAGGGATCGACCTGCCTGAAGGGGATCAGGATGAGGTTGATTCTGTTATAGAGGAATCAACAGTGGGGGAACCTTTTCTCAGCATCTTAAGCTGAAAGATTATGGGTTCAGTCTCTGACTAACATGGTCCGATCAGCATTTAAAAATGCACCTTGCGGAACCATCAACCACTACTGTATCCTCGTTGGGGTCGCTAGAAGCCCCCAGACTGTTTGTTCTTTTCCACTTCACCCTTTACTGAAAGGGCTCATTTACCAGGATTGGGAACATCCTGAGAAAATATTTATTCCCCCAAGAGATTTCCGGTGGTCTATCCCATGGAGGATAAGTTCATCAAAAAAAAAAAAAAGGAAGGTCCCTACAGTGGACGCAGCCATCTCTTGTATGTATAAATCACTGACATGTCCAGTGGATAATGTCCAAATGTTCAAGAACCCAATAGATAAAAGATTGGAGTCCTTATGAAAATCTGCTTGGTGATACAACCAGCAGTAGCAGCTATTGGGGTCTGCTAAGCAGTGAAGGATCAGTTGAAACAGGTCTTGAGGGACTTGACAGATCAGCAGGCTTTGCCCTAGCTGATCTACCTAGAGCCTTAGGCTTTGCGGTTGACGCCATAGAGGATTCAGTCCATCAGGCCTCCCGCCTTACGCTGTCGTACATATGCGTAGGCTCCTATGGCTCAAAAACTGGTCTGCTGAAGCTCCCTGTAAAGAATGGCTGGTTAGCGTCCCATTTCATGGTGAACGCTTATTCAGGGAAAACCTGGACAAATATATCCAGAAAATTTCCAGCGGTAAAAATACGCTCTTACCGGTTAAAAGCAGAGTTAGAGGTCCCTCTTTAAGAGGCCTGCTTCTCCAGTCCCTGGGGCATCGGCTGTGTAACAGTTCCGACGGCCTCCTCGGTCAAATCCCGGGGGTAAAAAACAGGGACAGTAGCAGGGTAATGAGAAACCCTGGGTCAGGGGAGGTACAAAACCTCCCCCAAAGTGAAATTCATTGAAGCCCCCACTCAGTCGGGTGGGGGGAGGACTCCAGTTGTTCGCAAGAGACCTGGCGGGACACGATCAAGACAGATAGGTGCTCTCCGCAGTAGGTTTGGGATACAGTTTGGAGTTAAAAGACTCTCCTCCTTCCCATTTTTGAGGTCAAACGTGCCAAGGGATCCCCGGAAGAGAGAGTCCCTCCTGTTGGCACTAGAACAACTATTGCTCCAAGGAGTAATTATGGAGGTTCCCCTGGAAGAATGAGGGTTCGAGTTTTACTCAAACCTCTTTACAGTCCCGAAGCAAACGCGGTCGGGAGGCCCATATTAATTCTAAAAGGGCTATACAAATTCCTGTATATCAGGACTTTCCGATGGAGTCGATCCGATCGGTGGCCACTGCCCTACAAGGGGAGGATTGGTTAGCCACGATCGACATCAAAGATGCTTATTTGCACATTCCCATCTTTCCAGTCCACCAAAAATTTCTACGCTTTGCAGTAGAAGGGCGCCATTTTCAGTTCAGAGCCTTACCCTTCGGTCTGGCCACAGCACCACGAGTGTTTACAAAAATTCTGGCCCTTTATTGGCCAATCTAAGAACACAAGGTGTAATGATAATGGCATATCTGGATGACTTGTTGCTGATAGACCACTCAGTGAAAAAACTAGACGTGGTCGTTCACAAGACGATCAAGTATCTGGAATCTCACGGTTGGATTATCAACCGAGACAAGTCAGCCCTAAAAACCAGTCAAAAGTCTGGAATACTTGGGGCTAAGGTTGGATTCAGGCCAGAGAAAAATATTCTTGCCTCGAGGAAAGGTGTTGTCTTTGAAAGATTTGATCCACTTAGTGGGTACAAAAAAGACAGCCGTCCATACGCCTGTATATGAGGCTGCTGGGAAAAATGGTGGCATCATTCGAAGCAGTACCCTACGGTCAATTCCATTCAAGGAATTTGCAAGGGGCCATACTGTCAGCCTGGAACAAAAAAGTTCAGGCCCTAGACTTACAATGTCCTTGTCCCCTTCCGTTCGCAAGAGCCTCCGTTGGTGGTGGGTTCCCCAGAATCTGGAAAAAAGGAAATCCTTCAGTCCGATTTCTTGGAAGGTGGTCACTACAGATGCCAGCCTTATAGGCTGGGGAGCAGTACTGGAGCAATAGTCTCTCCAGGGCAGATGGTCGGATGCAGAAAAGGCCCTGCCCATCAATCTCTTAGAGATACGAGCAGCCCGGTATGCCCTAGTAGCATGGACATCCAAACTCCAAGGGTCCCCTGTCAGAATTCAATCAGACAATGCCACAGCAGTGGCATATATCAATCATCAGGGGGGCACCAGGAGTCGTGCAGCCCAGAGGGAAGTAAATTACATCCTGAAATGGGCAGGAAAAATATGTCCCAGCCATATCTGCGGTATTCATTCCAGGAGTGGAGAATTGGAAGGCGGACTTTCTAAGTCGCCAGCAATTAGGCCCAGAGGAAGGGTCCCTTCACCCCGAGGTTTTCTGGACAATATGTCAGCGGTGGGGAACATCGGATGTAGATCTTCTAGCATCCAGATTCAACGCAAAGGGGGATAGGTTTGTCTCTCGGACAAGGGATCCCCTAGCTTGCGGCTCGGATGCCCTAGTGTTCCCTGGGGATCAGTTCAAGCTGATATATGCATTCACACCGCCACAATGGTTACCTCGATAACTCCGCAGAATCAGGGTAGAAAAGAAACCAGTGATTCCGGTGGCTCCAGCGTGGCCCCGAAGAGCGTGGTACGCGGAGATTGTAAAATTTCAGTGGGGAGTCCTTGGACTCTCCCACGTCGTCCGGCTTTCGCAAGGACCGATATACCACCCTTCCTTACCAGCCCTAGGTTTGACGGCCTGGCTATTGAAGCCCACATTCTAAAAAAGAGAGGGCTCTCTAATGCTGTGGTATCTACCATGATCAATGCCAGGAAGCCGGTATCCAGGCAGATCTACTATAGAATCTGGAAGGCGTACATCGCGTGGTGTGAGGCCAAGAAATGGCATCCACATAAGTACGTAATAGGTAGGATTCTGGACTTCCTACAGTGGGCTGTAGATAGGAAGCTTGCCTTGAGTACTATCAAGGGTCAGATTTCGGCCTTGTCAATATTTTTTCAAAGGCCCTTGGCTTCGCATTCACTAGTCAAAGCCTTTATACAAGGAGTGATGCGTATTAGGCCTCCGGTTAATATTCCCATATGTCCATGGGATCTAAACTTGGTTCTGTCGGTTCTACAGAAACAACCATTTGAACCATTACAGCATATTTCCTTGGTGCTTCTCACCAGGAAATTGATTTTTCTAGTAGCCATTTGTTCGGCTAAAAGAGTATCGGAATTAGCAGCTATGTCCTGTAAGGAGCCATATCTGGTTATCCATAAGGACAGAGTAGTGTTACATCCTCATCCAGCCTTTCTTCCTAAGGTGGTATCGAGGTTTCATTTGAACCGAGATGTGGTTCTTCCTTCTTTTTTCCCCAAACCTACTTCGGTAGAGGAAAAGTTATTGCATTCTTTGGATGTAGTAAGAGCAGTTAAAGCTTATCTAAAAGCCACTGCTCAGATTCGCAGAACGGATACTTTGTTTATTCTGCCGGAAGGCCCCAGAAAGGGTCAGGCAGCGTCAAAGTCTACTTTAGCCAAGTGGATTCGACAGGTCATTATGCAAGCGTATGGCTTGAGAAGGAGACCGCCTCCGTTCAAAGTTAGGGCGCACTCCACGAGAGCAGTTGGAACTTCATGGGCAGTGCATCACCAGGCCTCCCTGGCTCAAATCTGTAAGGCCGCAACATGGTCTTCGGTACACACGTTTACTAGGTCCTACCAGGTGGACGTTAGAAGTCAGGAGGATGTCGCCTTTGGGCGCAGTGTGTTGCAGGCCGCAAAAGATCCTCATGTCTGATAGCGCTCAGCTTATATATGGTGTATCCCCCCCCCTCATTTGGAATTGCTTTAGGACATCCCATTAGTAATGACTATGTCGCTCTGTGTCCCGTGATGTACGAGAAAGAAAATAGGATTTTTATAACAGCTTACCTGTAAAATCCTTTTCTTGGAGTACATCACGGGACACAGAGCTCCCGCCCCTCTTTAGGGACACTTATTGCTTTGCTACAAAACTGAGGTGCTCCCGGATGGGAGGGGCTTATATAGGGGAGGGTACTTCCGGTTTTGGAAGTTGCCAGTGCCAGCACCTGACGGTATCTATATAACCCATTAGTAATGACTATGTCGCTCTGTGTCCCGTGATGTACTCCAAGAAAAGGATTTTACAGGTAAGCTGTTATAAAAATCCTATTATTTTGAAGCAGAGGTGTCAATGGAGAATGAGGAGATTTGAATTTGTGAGATCTGGAGAGTCTGTCCCATAGTTCCAGTGACATGGATAAAGTAGGGCAAAGTATAGGAGGTCGCTCCTTGATAGGGAGCCATAAAATATAAGAAATAGGTTTGGGACGGCAGGAATAAGATTCCATAGCCATCCAAATGGCCTGTGCCTGTTGGGAGTGAAACCTTGTAAGTTGTGCTATCTGGGCAGCATAAAAATATTTTAATAAGTCTGGAAGACCAAGTCCTCCTCTCCGCTTCAACGTGTATAGAGTGCTCCTATTCACCCTGGGTCTCTTATCACCCCAAATAAACTGTATTACTTTATTCTGGAATCGTTTAAGGTCATCACGGGCCGATGAAACTGGCAAGGTACGGAAGAAATACAATAATCGAGGTAGAACATTCATTTTAATTGAGTGAAGTCTGCCAAACCACGATGGCGGGTGAACCTGCCACTTAGCCATGTCAGCTGTTAGCCGTTTGAAAAGGGCTGGATAATTCTCTTTGTACAACTCACCAATAGATGAGGTCAGCTGTATGCCTAAATAAGGGAGAGCTGTGGATTCCCATCGGAATTGAAATGATTTTTCAAGCGTAGCCTGAGTGGAGCTTAGCAAAGATAAGTTCAGTGCTCTTGACTTACTATGATTAATTGCCAACCCGGAAATGTTAGAAAAAGGCTGCAAAATAGCATATAAATTAGGTAGGGATGTGATCGGTGAGGTCAAGGTCAGCAACAAGTCGTCCGCAAAGAGTAAACATTTGTGTTCATAGTCTCCGCAATAAATGCCCTGTATATCTCTGCAGGCGCGAATTTTGAGCGCTAGTGGTTCAATCGCCAGGGCGAATAATAGTGGCGACAACGGGCAGCCCTGTCTAGTTCCTCTCCTGATAGGAAATGTTTGGGATGTATATCCTCTGAGCATTAGCGAGGCACTGGGGGAATCATATAATATGTGAAGGAGATCCAGAAAGCGTCTCCCAAATCCAAAGCGTGTGAGAACATCAAAAAGATAGTCCCAGGAGATAGAATCGAACGCCCTCTGGATATCCAATGAAAGTAACATTCCCCTCCTAGTCCCCTTTCCATCCCAATCAGACCGAACTGCCGAGATAAGGTTAATTATCCGGCGGGTTTGGTCTGATGCCTGTCTTGTCGGGACAAAACCTGCTTGGTCAGGATGGATATAACACTGAAGAAAAGTATTAAGTCTCTGGGCCAGTATTTTGGTTAGAATCTTAAGATCCGTATTGATCAGAGAAATTGGGCGGTAATTGGAACAGTCTGTATGGTCCTTTCCTGGTTTCGGGATAACACTTATATAGGCTACATTTTCATGGCTGGGGAGCTTGCTGCCGCTTCTCAGGTCATTAAAGTAAGTACAGAGATGTGGGGCCAGAAGATCGTGATATTTCCTATAGTAGTGACCCGGGAATCCATCTGGCCCAGGGGCCTTAGTAGGGTGTAGGGTTTTAATTGCAGCCCTGACTTCAGGCTCTGTAAGAGCACCGTCCATCAGTTCCGCATGGGCTTGTGTCAATTTAGGCAGCTGTAAGTCGCGAAAGAATGTGTTCGCTCCGGATAGATCGAACTTGTCCTGCGCTCCATACAGCTTAGCATAAAATTTGTGAAATTCTCCAATTATCCGTTCGGGGTTCTGGGAGGTTAGGCCCGTGGATAGTCGTAATTTAGGCAAAGTCGGTGTGTACGGTCGAGGAACCAGTTTTCTAGCTAACATTGTGGTAGGTTTATCACCCATCGTATAGAATCTGTGCTTAGACCAACTAATATGTTTCTCCGCTTGAGTAGTCAAGCTAAGATTTAGTGCTAGTCGAGCCTCGTCAATTTTATGCCTTATATCTACCAGGGGATTCCTGTGCTGTTCACTAAGTAAGTTATCCAAGTTTGTTTCCAGAATCTTATTTGCCTGTTCCCTATTGCGTTTAATCCTGGCTGCCACTTGTAACAATATGCCCCTAATCGCTGCTTTATGAGCTACCCAGTTAATTGCGGGGGATGTGTCCGATGCCTTATTAAGTCTAAAGTATTCCTGTATTTCCTTTTGAATCTCTAAAAAGATTGTAGGGTCATTCAGCAAGCTCACATTAAGTCTCCACGGGGAGGGCCTAGATTTAGTCCACAGCTCTGAAGTAGAGAGTTTTATCGGGGAATGATCAGACCAAGGGGTAGATAAAATCTTAACCGACTTAATAAATGGTAGCAAAGGCGTACGTACTAGAACGTGGTCTATCCTCGAGTAAGTATGATGGGCTTGTGAAAAGTGTGTAAAGTCTCTGACCGTAGGGTTATTTTCTCGCCAGGCGTCGATGAGGTCATGGAAATGAAACAGACGTGCAACCTTGCTGCTTCCAGTCGGTGGGCGTTTCAATGTTGGTTTAGAGGAGTCCGATTTATCCATAATTCTGTCCAAGGGGATATTGCTATCGCCTCCCATAATGACCTGACCCTGGACTTTGGGCATAAGAATCTTCAGCATTTTGCTAAAGAATTCCGGCTGTCCAGTATTCGGGGCATAGTATGATATAAAGGACACTTCCTGGTCATGGAGCCGCCCCACTGCCATAATATATCTACCTCTCTTGTCCTTAACAATAGTGATGGGGGTAAAGGGGGTCCGTTTCGAAAAGCAGATGGCTACACCGCCCTTCTTTTCCCGACCCCCTGCCAAGTAGAACTGTGGATACTTCCCATTAAGGTAACGGGGCGCTGAGACATTGGAGAAATGAGTTTCCTGTAATAGCAGGACTTCAGCCTTCTGTTTATGATAAAACTGGAAAGCCTTAGTTCTTTTAGTAGGGGAGTTAAATCCATGTACATTATGGCTAACTATCGAATAGTCTGTGTTATATGTGGTGGCCATCGTGGTAGGGCAGAGCACTCTTACCTTGCATAATGAATGAAGCGAGAAGGGTCCCGATAATGATGACTGTTCGGCTATGTGACCTCTCAGACCATGACATAAGGGAAGGGCGCTGAACCGAGGCTCCGAAGAAAGAGGGGGAAGGGAGAGAAGGAAAAGGCATTAGAGAAGAAGAGAAACAAGAATAAAAGCAAAAAAACATATACATAGGCCTTAGGCCCAAACAATCAATATAACTCAATCCTAGCTGATGAATGAAGGAATGGGGAATAACCCCTGCCGGAGACAACATCCGGCAAATTAGGTGCAAGGGTACCATCCTTGTCGTAGGATAGGTAGTCTTGCAGTTGGGTGGCAAGCATGACCACCCCGACCCAAATATGATTAAACTCTGTACGAGCAGGCTATTCGAGGTCATATCGGAAATGACAAAATCAATCAATATAGTTGTAACATAACAGGCTGTCTATAGGAACATGCATTCCCAAGGCCAGTGGCGCCGGGGCCGGAAGGGTCCCCATCGGTCGTTCCGGCCCCCGAGCCACAGCCTAACAGGGGAACACATTGCGGTCCGACTAAGGCCCCCAGACTGCTAAAAAGCAAAATTTCTTCGACCAGGTTGGGCCCGTCGGGATTGTAAAATATTCGGCTGGCAGCCAGTCCGAAGAACCAGGAACTCCAGTAACTTTGTAACCTGTGACTTTGTAACCTGTGAACGGTAACGATGGCCCCATCAGGCCCATAGTCCATCATGGGCCCAGGCCATATCTGTGCAATCAAGCACTAACAGTTCTCAAAAGGGGGGCAAAAAAAAAGCAAAAAGAGCAATAATACTCAGGTATTCCGGCGAGCATTTCTGGCCTGTGAGCGTGTGCGATCCTGCCATATCGGGGAGAGGGGACGATGATCCAGACGAGGGGGAGATGAAATCGGAGTCGGAGAGTCCCGTGCAATGATGCCGAGACTAAGCAGTAGGTCTTCGCCTGCTTGGAACGTGGAAAAGGAGTGGGACTTTCCGTTGTAAGTGAATGATAACTTAAAAGGGAACGACCATCGATACTTAATCTGTTTGGCCATAAGTTGCTGGAGTAATGGCCGTAGGTTTCTGCGTTTTTGGACCGTTGATGGCGCCAAATCTGTAAAAAGCTGTATTGGTGTTCCAAATAGCGACAGGTCCGGCCTGTTGCGAGCCGCAAGCATCATCTTTTCCTTAATGCGGTAGTGATGTGGCTTAACAATAATGTCTCGTGGTAGGCCGTCGGCCCTTGGGGCTGTCAGTGCTCGGTGAACGCGATCAACTTCCATGTGGTGGATGGCTATATCAGGGATAAGGGTTTTCATCAGGTCTTTTACAGCCCCCTCTAGATCTGTGTGAGTTTCAGGGAGGCCACGCACGCGGACATTGTACCTACGAGAACGATTCTCCAAATCTTCAATTTTTGTGAATGCCTCTTCTAATCTATCCTGGAGGTCTGTCACCATGGCTGAGTTCTGGTTGACCCTTTTGATGGCTCCGTCCACTTTGGTTTCAATTAGCTCAAAACGCTCTCCCAAGCTATGGATGTCTTTTTTCAGGTCAGTGGTGATTAATGTGCAGGCCTTAGAGAGCTCCTGCTGCAGCATGGTGGAGAATCTGCCCAACAGTACAGCATCAGGGGAATAGTGTGAGATCTGGGGAATTGGCATATCCTGGCTGGATTGGCTAATGAGGACTTCTGCTAAGTCTGCCATGTTCCTATCCATGGAGGAGGCAGGGGAGTTTGGAGAGTCATGTCTATCAGCGTATATGACTGGGGATGGGGGATGTGATAGTGACTCACCCCGCTGTCCGGTCTCCACCTCTCCCGAGGATTGTGAGGAGAATGGATCCCTAATTGGCTCCAGATTTAGCTGCCTGTCACCTCTCTGTGTAGCGCCGTCGGATCTGGCTTCTGCCGTGCTGCCTCGTGTGTCTGGCTTACCCGGCGCCATCTTGGATCGCGGCTGTGCTATAGGGGAAGGCCCTGCTCTCTTCTGGGCTGTAGTTTGCTTATCGTGCCCTTTCCGCGGCTGCCCCTGTGCCCTACGGTTCATCACCACTTCGGGGCTGGTGTGGGATCGGTCCTGGCTCACGGACCTCGGTGCCTGCGCTATCGTTAGCTCTGGTGGGTCGGGGTGCCGGGAGCTCGGTCAGCACACGTCCTTCTCCGAGTCCCCGCGCATGCGCACTTGAAATCCCTCACTTTGGAGGGATTTCCTCTCACTTTCTGTTTTGGCTATGGGACAAGAAGTCGAGAGAAATCTCCCCTATGGGACACAGATGGTTAAAACAAAATGGAGAGGTGTTATGACACTATCCAACTACTCTACTACTATGCTATCAAAACTGGGGAAAAAAAACAATGTTTTGCCTTTAGTTATACTTTAACCGCAGCAGAGAAAAATTTGCTCTCCTGCCTTAACCACTAGCAGACCAACCGCCATCATTGTACTGCGGCAGGTCGGTTTGTTCCCGCAAATCGCCGTAGGTGTACGTCGGCACCTTTTGAAGAGTGATATCACCCGATGCATGTGGCCAGCAGCCGTGATGTCCGCCGGCCACCCGCAATCGCGTGCACGAGAGCCATCACACACACACACACACACACACACACCCCCCCCCCTGTTCTGAGAGGAGAGACAGATCTGCTGTTCCTAATCCGCTCTTCCAGTCAGTCCCATCCCCCCGTCAGGAACACATTTAACCGCTTGATCACCCCCTGGTGTTAACCCCTTTTCCTTCCAGTGACATTTACACAGTAATCGGCACATTTTTATAGCACTGATCACTGTATAAATGTCAATATTCCCAAAAATGTGTCAAGTGTCCGCTGCAATGTCTCAGACCTACTAAAAATCGCAGATCGCCATTACTAGTAAAAAAAATAACTGTTGCGCAAACCAATCCCCTCTTCTCGTGTTCCACATGGGCAACCTGCAAGGCAAAGTCATAATGAGCTAGTATGACTAGCATACTAGCTCATTATCAATCACTTACCTTAGATCGAAGCACCCGCAGCGGTCCTCGGACACGTCCTCCGTCGCATCCATGATACCCGGAGTGACTTCCGGGTATCGCCGCTCCGGCGCTGTGATTGGCCGGAGCAGCGATGACGTCACTCCCGTGCATGCACGGGGAATGGCACGATCCCCGCGCATGCGCGAATTCCAGCAGTGTCCGGCAGGCTGCCATTCAAAGAGCCGCCACGCTCAGTGCGCCTGCGCCGTTATCTACGTCAGTGCGCCTGCGCCGTTATCTACGGCGCGCATGCGCCGTAGATAGCGGTGCACTCTTTTTTGCAAATATCTCAGAGACCGTGTAGGTCTCGGAGATATTGCAAGCACCTACAGGTAAGCCTTAATGTAGGCTTACCTGTAGGTGCATTTCATATTTGTGGGTATACAACCACTTTAACCAGTGCCCTCAGTAGCAAGACACTTGCTATGGGGGTACTGGTGTATGCTCCATAAGACAAACAGGGCCGTGGCTTGGCCCCACCTCCTCGTTGGCTCCCTGGTGGTGATTGACAGCAGTGGGAGCCAATGAGGAGAGGGAGTCCCGGGACAACTGAACTTCTTGTGCACATTGCTGGACCGAGAGGGGTCTTGATTGAGTTTTGGGGGGAGCAACACACAGGTTTTTTTTAATCTTCATGCATGAAGGTAAAAAACCTTCAGCCTTTCCAACCAACTTTATACTCAAACGATAGGTGCGTAGGATCTACTGGGCGCAGTGTGCTACAATGTTTTTATATATCTTTTCGAATTTGGAAAATAAGTTTGTTATACATTTTTAAATGGATTGCCTCATGTTGTGCCCACAAAGTCCGCTATGTTCATGAGAAACTAGGTCCCTATTTTCTCTTCCCTCCCTATATATGCACATGCACAGTTGCTTTCTCTGGCCTTGTGCTAAAAATCAGAGCCACTAGAGGCCGATCTAATAGTAGCCTTCAGGGGCTCTGGGCCTTGGCAAAATGGCGGCCTCCAGCAAGAGGAAATGGGAGCAAATCTGGAGGCACTTTACAGCACACTCTGGTAGCATTATTAAAGCGGAGTTCCGCCAAAATTTTTTTATTTAAAAGTCATCAGCTACAAATACTGCAGCTGCTGACTTTTAATATATGGACACTTACCTGCCCTGGACGCCCACGATGTCGGCACCCGAAGCCGATCTTTCCCTCGGCTCTCGAGTGGAGGCGCCGCCATCTTCGGTAAGGGAATCAGGAAGTGAAGCAGCGTCACTTCCTAGTTCCCTAATGCGCATGTGCAAGTCTCACTGCGCGATCCCACTGGTCCCTGCTGTCTTCTGGGACCGGTTTGTCTCCCAGAAGACAGCGGGGGGGACGGAGTAGGCACCCTCCATTCCAAGAAGCGGAAGTTCCATTTTTAGGTGGAACTCCGCTTTAATGTAGAATGTGTGTTTTGCTAAAGAAAATTATTTTTATCAAATTGTTATGGGTAAAGTTCCACTTTATGAGACCAAGTTGTGCTGTGTAGCAGAGCTGAGTAAGTTTTAGAACCGTATGAATAAACATAAATCCTTCTGGCAGGTAATACTTCTCCTTTTTAAATGTAATTTATCTGGATATTTCGATTTTTGCAGGAAAAAAAAATGCATAAATTTGTGTTGATTTGTTGAAATCAGATTGTGTCAAATACTCTATTGATATGATGTTCAGTAGTACTCCTGGTAGCCAGGGACCATGTGATCTAGGCTTAGCTCACACAAGAGGGGCTCAAGAGCAGCGTTTTGCTTATTTATGGCAAGAGCAGCTCACTTCTTTGCTTTAGGGAGAAAAACTTTTAGGAGGGAAGTTTAAGGAAAAAAAAACGTACATTTAAACTTACATTTAAATGCAGCCTTACCAGTGTCCATTGCAGCCTTGTCAGTGCAGCCTTGCCAGCCTTGTCAGTGCAGCCTTGCCAGCAGTGTCCATTGCAGCCTTGCCAGCAGTGTCCATTGCAGCCTTGCCCGCATTTCAAAAATGGCGCCGCCGAGATCGCAACAGAGACTGGGCGGAGCGGGACGACGCCGCCGAGAACGCAGGGACTGGGCGGAGCCGAGATACACATAGCCGAGTGTACTCTGCTCTAGTCGGCTCCGCTCACAGTCACGCCCTATGATGGACATAACACAGGTCCAATGGCGGGACTGGGCGTGACTGTGAGCGGAGCCGAGAAAAGCCGAGTACACTCGGCTATGTGTATCTCGGCGGCGAAAGCTGCGCTCCGCTCAGTCAGCGGAGATCGCCAGGATGAGTGAGTATCGGCGTATAACACGCACCCACGATTTTCCCCTGATTTTAAGGGGGGGAAAAGTGCGTGTTATACGCCGATAAATACGGTAGTTACATAGTAGGATGGACTTTTTTCAACCTCACCTATGTAAATGGATTTGGTAGTAATGGCATTTGCCTTACTGATGTATATGAATATGATGAGTGATATTAAACGGGCCCAACTTAACCTTAACCTTTTGTGCATTGGGAACATTGACAACATGCCATAGACTGGCCCTTAATAGGAAAAAAATACTAGTTTATTTCAATACGTAGATTAGCGATTTTTTTTTTTTTTTTTTTATTGATTCAGTGCTTGTGATGTTGTAAAGAAATGCACCTATTCAATGCCCTAATGAACTGTATACGAGTCGCTGCCTTTTCAATCTGTCGCTCTCTCCTGGTTCTTACATTTGTTCTCTGCTTTCAGGCCATGATCCAGATCTTGCGGCTGTGTTTTTAAGGTGAGGCCCATTTTTATAGTTTATCACTTTATTTGCTCATAACCCTTTCACTTGTTTATATTCTTTACTGAAAGTCATTTTAAAACATTTGACCTATACTGATCTGATGCGACAAATGTTGTTCTGTGCTTCATTGCAAAAAAGAAAGAAAAAAAAAACTATGGTGTGAAAATTCAGCCCAGATTCGTATATTTTTGTGCCTTACCTTATGCATTGCAACAAAGTTGGCCACACAAATACTAGCGTTGCATCAATATCAGTACCGATACTAAGCATGCCCTGATACAATTACTGATCCCCTTTCAGGTGGAGCTCCGCTTTAATTTGACACCCCAAAACAGCTTGGAAAAACGGTGCGATTGCCTGAATCGGATCGCATGGTTGTTCCGATTCCAGTGTGGAGAAAAAAAGAACAAAAAAAAGGGTCCTGCACCCTTTTTGATGCAGATGCGATTTGAGCCATACAAAATGAATGCCTCAAATTGCACTGCACAGACATCGCATGTTATTGACACAGGAATGCGGTGTGATTCCTGTGCAATACCCATGCGATGGGCTACATTGTGGCAGTGTGAGCCTAGGTTCACTCCACATTCCTGTGTAAATCGCATGCGATATCTGCGCTATGCAATATGAGCCATTCATTTTGTATGGCTCAAATCGCATCTGCATTAAAAACTGCGCAGGACCCTTTTTTGTTCTTTTTCGAATTGGAACACCCATGCGATCCGATTCAGGCAATCGCACTAAGTTTTTCAAGCTGTTTTGGGGTGTCTTTTATTTAAAGAGCAGCTCCACCCAAAATGTAAGCTCCCCTTGTCTGCCACATTTGGCACCTTTGGGGGGGGGGGGTACTTGGTTTTGACAGGTTCCCACTTCTGGCTCAGTTCGTGCCCCCCTCCTTCCCCCGCCGCCGGTCCATTCACAAATCGCAGTGCAATTCGCTCATGCGCAGTATGAGACTGGCTGTAAAGCCCTAAGGCTTCACTGCCGGTCTACCTTAGTCCAGATGGTAGCGACGGCACCTGATGGCCAATTGAAAAATCGGCTGGGGTGAGCACACCGCTGAATTCTTGAACAGACAAGTGCCCTAATATCAAAAGTCAGCAGCTACAGTATTTGTAGCTGCTAACATTTAGGGTATTATCCCTACAAAATACCCAAAGAGCAACTGCATCTGATTTGAATGCAGCACTTGTTCACCTAACAATTTTCCACCTGACTCCTTCAATTTTTCAGTTGACAGATGTTGGGCCGAGAGGGTGGTGACAGGGCCACACACTAATCGAATTTCCAGCAGTTCATCAGGAACTGGACACAATTTGCAATGTGTATGGCCAGCTTAGGGCAGCCCATTCATTTTGAATTTGCTACCAACGCACTACAACAGACTTTGCAATGCCCACCTTTTTTTTTTTTTTTTTCAGCATCTGTACGTTGTGTTGCATTGGGGGCACGGTTGAGTGTGTTGGCATGCCATTCAAAATTAATCAGTTTACGTTTTATCGCAACACAAACATGTAAATTGGACCTTATTGCTCAGAACAGAGGACCTGTAGGGTCCTCTGCGCCCCCCCACCTGTAGGGTCCTCTGCGCCCCCCCACCTGTAGGGTCCTCTGCGCCCCCCCACCTGTAGGGTCCTCTGCGCCCCCCCACCTGTAGGGTCCTCTGCGCCCCCCCACCTGTAGGGTCCTCTGCGCCCCCCCACCTGTAGGGTCCTCTGCGCCCCCCCACCTGTAGGGTCCTCTGCGCCCCCCCGCCCCACCTGTAGGGTCCTCTGCGCCCCCCCACCTGTAGGGTCCTCTGCGCCCCCCCCACCTGTAGGGTCCTCTGCGCCCCCCCACCTGTAGGGTCCTCTGCGCCCCCCCACCTGTAGGGTCCTCTGCGCCCCCCCACCTGTAGGGTCCTCTGCGCCCCCCCACCTGTAGGGTCCTCTGCGCCCCCCCCTGTAGGGTCCTCTGCGCCCCCCCCCCTGTAGGGTCCTCTGCGCCCCCCCCCTGTAGGGTCCTCTGCGCCCCCCCCCCTGTAGGGTCCTCTGCGCCCCCCCCCTGTAGGGTCCTCTGCGCCCCCCCCCTGTAGGGTCCTCTGCGCCCCCCCCCTGTAGGGTCCTCTGCGCCCCCCCCTGTAGGGTCCTCTGCGCCCCCCCCCCTGTAGGGTCCTCTGCGCCCCCCCCCCTGTAGGGTCCTCTGCGCCCCCCCCCCCTGTAGGGTCCTCTGCGCCCCCCCCCCCTGTAGGGTCCTCTGCGCCCCCCCCCCCTGTAGGGTCCTCTGCGCCCCCCCCCCCTGTAGGGTCCTCTGCGCCCCCCCCCTGTAGGGTCCTCTGCGCCCCCCCCTGTAGGGTCCTCTGCGCCCCCCCCTGTAGGGTCCTCTGCGCCCCCCCCTGTAGGGTCCTCTGCGCCCCCCCCTGTAGGGTCCTCTGCGCCCCCCCCTGTAGGGTCCTCTGCGCCCCCCCCTGTAGGGTCCTCTGCGCCCCCCCCCACCACCTGTAGGGTCCTCTGCGCCCCCCCCCACCACCTGTAGGGTCCTCTGCGCCCCCCCCCGTAGGGTCCTCTGCGCCCCCCCCGTAGGGTCCTCTGCGCCCCCCCCGTAGGGTCCTCTGCGCCCCCCCCGTAGGGTCCTCTGCGCCCCCCCCGTAGGGTCCTCTGCGCCCCCCCCCGTAGGGTCCTCTGCGCCCCCCCCGTAGGGTCCTCTGCGCCCCGCCCGTAGGGTCCTCTGCGCCGCACCGCCCCGCCCGTAGGGTCCTCTGCGCCGCACCGCCCCGCCCGTAGGGTCCTCTGCGCCGCACCGCCCCGCCCGTAGGGTCCTCTGCGCACCCCCGCCCGTAGGGTCCTCTGCGCACCCCCGCCCGTAGGGTCCTCTGCGCACCCCCGCCCGTAGGGTCCTCTGCGCACCCCCGCCCGTAGGGTCCTCTGCGCACCCCCCCGCCCCACCTGTAGGGTCCTCTGCGCACCCCCCGCCCCACCTGTAGGTGCGCACCCCCCGCCCCACCTGTAGGGTCCTCTGCGCACCCCCCGCCCCACCTGTAGGGTCCTCTGCGCACCCCTGCCCCACCCCTCTGCGGCTCCCCCCCTGTAGGGCCCTCTGCGCCGCCCCCCCCCCTGTAGGGTTCTCTGCGCCGCCCCCCCCCCCTGTAGGGTTCTCTGCGCCGCCCCCCCCCCTGTAGGGTTCTCTGCGCCGCCCCCCCCCCTGTAGGGTCCTCTGCGCCCCCCCCCCTGTAGGGTCCTCTGCGCCCCCCCCCCCTGTAGGGTCCTCTGCGCCCCCCCACCTGTAGGGTCCTCTGCGCCCCCCCCACCTGTAGGGTCCTCTGCGCCCCCCCCACCTGTAGGGTCCTCTGCGCCCCCCCACCTGTAGGGTCCTCTGCGCCCCCCCACCTGTAGGGTCCTCTGCGCCCCCCCACCTGTAGGGTCCTCTGCGCCCCCCCCCCTGTAGGGTCCTCTGCGCCCCCCCCCTGTAGGGTCCTCTGCGCCCCCCCCCTGTAGGGTCCTCTGCGCCCCCCCCCTGTAGGGTCCTCTGCGCCCCCCCCCTGTAGGGTCCTCTGCGCCCCCCCCCTGTAGGGTCCTCTGCGCCCCCCCCCCCTGTAGGGTCCTCTGCGCCCCCCCCCCTGTAGGGTCCTCTGCGCCCCCCCCCCCTGTAGGGTCCTCTGCGCCCCCCCCCCCCTGTAGGGTCCTCTGCGCCCCCCCCCCCTGTAGGGTCCTCTGCGCCCCCCCCCCCGTAGGGTCCTCTGCGCCCCCCCCCCCGTAGGGTCCTCTGCGCCCCCCCCGTAGGGTCCTCTGCGCCCCCCCCGTAGGGTCCTCTGCGCCCCCCCCCCCGTAGGGTCCTCTGCGCCCCCCCCCCCGTAGGGTCCTCTGCGCCCCCCCCCCCGTAGGGTCCTCTGCGCCCCCCCCCCCGTAGGGTCCTCTGCCCCCCCCCGTAGGGTCCTCTGCCCCCCCCCGTAGGGTCCTCTGCGCCCCCCCCGTAGGGTCCTCTGCGCCCCCCCCGTAGGGTCCTCTGCGCCCCCCCCGTAGGGTCCTCTGCGCCCCCCCCGTAGGGTCCTCTGCGCCCCCCCCGTAGGGTCCTCTGCGCCCCCCCCGTAGGGTCCTCTGCGCCGCCCCGCCCGTAGGGTCCTCTGCGCCGCACCGCCCGTAGGGTCCTCTGCGCCGCACCGCCCCGCCCGTAGGGTCCTCTGCGCCGCACCGCCCCGCCCGTAGGGTCCTCTGCGCCGCCCCGCCCGTAGGGTCCTCTGCGCCGCACCGCCCCGCCCGTAGGGTCCTCTGCGCCGCACCGCCCCGCCCGTAGGGTCCTCTGCGCCGCACCGCCCCGCCCGTAGGGTCCTCTGCGCCGCACCGCCCCGCCCGTAGGGTCCTCTGCGCCGCACCGCCCCGCCCGTAGGGTCCTCTGCGCCGCACCGCCCCGCCCGTAGGGTCCTCTGCGCCGCACCGCCCCGCCCGTAGGGTCCTCTGCTGCGCACCCCCCGCCCGTAGGGTCCTCTGCTGCGCACCCCCCGCCCGTAGGGTCCTCTGCGCACCCCCGCCCGTAGGGTCCTCTGCGCACCCCCGCCCGTAGGGTCCTCTGCGCACCCCCGCCCGTAGGGTCCTCTGCGCACCCCCCGCCCGTAGGGTCCTCTGCGCACCCCCGCCCGTAGGGTCCTCTGCGCACCCCCCCGCCCCACCTGTAGGGTCCTCTGCGGCTCCCCCCCTGTAGGGCCCTCTGCGCCGCCCCCCCCCTGTAGGGTTCTCTGCGCCGCCCCCCCCCCTGTAGGGTCCTCTGCGCCGCCCCCCCCCCTGTAGGGTCCTCTGCGCCCCCCCCCCCCTGTAGGGTCCTCTGCGCCCCCCCCCCCTGTAGGGTCCTCTGCGCCCACTGCCCCACAAACACACTGTGTAGATAGAACTCTCCTACCTTACACAGATGTACAGCAAGCAGAGCCACAGAGATCGACATAACAGGGCTGGATGGGGGCGGGAACTACTGTTAACTTTTCACATTAACAGTTTTCTTCTCATCTTTTCATCAATATTCGAGAGACGTCCAGTTCTTGGTAATGTCACTGTTGTGCCATATTTTCTCCACTGATGAGCAAGAGGGTGTTATTTTAGTTTTTTAGCTGTACAGTTTATAGGTCACATTAAAAGTGGAAAAAGTTCTGAAATGATTTATCTTTGTCTCTTTTTTTTTTTTTACATCACAGAAACCTGACTTTTGTGTAGACTTTTTTTTTTTTTTTTCTCTTCTATCCATTGTACCTTTTTTCGTCAGCAGTATATAGCAGTCTTTTGACTTCTATCAATGTCTGGCCGATTACTAGTTAAAGCTTGTGGGAGGAGTTTTCATTCTACTGTCCTACGAGGCTGCAGGACCCCTGATCATTTGTCTGGACAGTGCTGATTGGCCCTGTGTTGATAACATGCACCCTCTCCCCAAAAAAACCTCTCTAGCAATACACACCAAACTGAGCATGTGCAGAGTGCCTCCAAAGCTCTTAGCAGATTGAGGACAGTAAAAGGAGGAGGATCAGAGCAGACAGGATGAAACTGCCTTTTTACACAATACAGAGGATTAACCCCTTAGGTTCCAATTAGGGGAGTATAACCAGCATGCTGTACTGCATATACAGACTGATTTTACTGTTTTGGGTTTAGTAACACTTTAAGCCAGCCATAGATAGTGTGATTTTTCTTTCTTGCAATCACTGGTTGCAGCAAAGAAAATTGCTTGATTCCCATATGAACAGTCAGTGTTGATGGGGGGGGGGGGGGGATCCTTCTCATGAAGCTGTTGTGTTCTCCCAGTTGGGGGGGGGGGCTGTCCCTGCCACAAGAACATGTAAGGGATTATTGCTAGCAGCTATAACCGCTGGCAATAATTGCATGAAAAATCCGGTATGCCCGTTGTACCCAGGTTGCTCGATCGGTCCACTTGGGTACAATTGGCCTGCCCATACATGGTTCGCATCTCAGCCAGTCCCTGCTGAGCCGGCCGGGATTTAAACGGTCTGTGGCGGGCTTTATAGATCAGATATGTTCTGGAGCACAATTTTATTTTTCCATGTTTTTGGCACCGAACCAAGTAGTATACAGGCATACCCCGCTTTAAGTACACGCACTTTACATACACTCGCGAGTAAGGACATACCCCCGAGTATATGTAAAGTGCCTCACAAGTACTGTACAGACATTTTGCAGCCGCAGTAGAAGGAGCTGAAGCTCCAAGAGCATAGCCCGCCCTGTTCCACTGCAGCCCCTGACACCCCCACTACAGCCCCTGACCGCCCACTACACCCTAGAAATGAAAAAGGGTATTGTTTCAATTTAAGTACAATTTCATTTTACATACATGCTCTGGTCCCATTGTGTACTTAAAAGTGGGGTATGCCTGTATTGCATCTTTACTTGTATGTTGCAGCAGATAGTTTTCATTAATTCTCCCCTAGCAAATGTGTTCATTATAAGATTATTTGTGGCTGCTTTGTTTGTGATGCTGGGAGTGATGATACAATTTTTATTTTATTTTTGATTTCTCTTATTACAGGGAATTAAGTGGTTCCCACCCCTTTTGTAGGGGCTGGTTCTGGGAGCTTAGAGGGAATCTCTTTTACCAGCAGAAAAATGCCCATCCCTCCTCCTCCGCCACCTCCCCCGGGGCCTCCCCCTCCCCCAACGTTTTCACAGGTAAGGTTATTTTAAAGGGAATCTATAATCTGTTTCGTTTTTTTTTTGTTTCCAATGTGAATGCAAATATGTCTGGATTAATGTAAACGATCTTAACCACTTGGCCACCGCATATATACATCATTACTTTGCTTAATATCGGGGGTTATGGCAGCAGCCAGCTGCCATAACCCTGGTATAATTTTTTACTGCGGGCGATTCAGTGTCTGATAAAAGTGGTCCCGGTGGCGGATTCGTTTTTAGAGGCGGTGGGGAAGGTGCCCCTCCTGCCGCTTTACGGTAGTTTCCGGGTTTACTAGAGCTGGCAATAAACCTGGAAGCGATCCGATCCGTCTGGATAGGCAGGAAGTTGAGTGAGGGCAAGATGGCTCCCACTTGGCTCTATGCCCTTGGAGGATCGGAGCATCCTCCAATGTCACTTCCGGTTCTCGGGCTTAAAGATTTTTTATTTATTTTTTTGCTTTTAAAGGTGAATGAGAGACCTGGATTCTTTTTTTCTTATTTCTATTACAAAAATGTTTTATATTCCTTGTAATAGGAATAAAAGCATTAAAAAAAATAAAATAAAGGGACAGTGTAAAAATAAAAGATAGTAAGTGGCGCCCAAATTTTTTAGTTTTTTCAAAGTATCGGTCAAAAAACGTACTAATATTGCTTCAAGCGGTTGTACGGGGGGGGGGGGGGGGGTGATGCCACGTTGGCCAAAGATCTGTATATCTCTGATCTTAAAGGTGCCAGTTTTAAAAAATAGAAAATATTAAATGCCGATCTTGACGTTTTGAATACTTTCAAGTGCAGAGGAGGGGTTTGGGGTCTTGTAGACCCCTGATTCCTCCATAAAGAGTACCTGTTACTGACTATTAGTGTCACAAGGGATGTTTACATCCCTGGTGACAGCAATAAAAGTGATTAAAAAAATAAAAATTGTAAAAAGAAAAAATTTTAACATTTTAAATGTACAGAATTTCGGCACCTGATATCGGCTATCATATTGGCCCTGAAAAAACAATATTTGTTGATCCCTACTCTGGAACTCCAAACAGGTACCTGTAAGAATTGTTAAAGCTTTGCCTATGGAGATTTTTAGGTACCGTAGTTTGTCACCATTCCACGAGCGCGCGTAATTTTAAAGCACGACATGTTGGGCATCCTATTTACTTGGCATAACGTTATACAAAAAAATTGTGCAACACACAGACCCTGGAGACTAAAATACGATTGTTGCAATATTTTGTGTCGCACTGTATTTGCACAGTGGTCTTTCAAAGTAATTTTATAGCAAAAAATATAAATTTATTACCGTATATACTTGAGTATAAGCCAAGATTTTCAGCCCTCGGCTTATACTTGAGTCAATGTACCTGAAGGACTGCGGGCGTCCATTTTTTAAAAGTCGCGGCTTCCTCCTGGTCCCGTCCCGTTACTTGATAGCCGTTTGACACTGTGTTCCGCTACCGCCTATCACGAAGGTCCTCTCATCCTCGGACTTTCCCAGCAGACACTGTGTTCAGTGTTCCGCCTATCGCGGACGTCCTCTTGTCCGAGGATGAAAGAAGGTCCGTGATTGGCGGAACACTGAACACAGTGTCTGCTGGGAAACTGAGTCCGAGGATGAGAGGACCTCCGTGATGGGCGGTAGCGGAACACAGTGTCAAACGCCTATCACGGAAGGGGACCAGGAGGAAGCCGCGACTTTTGAAAAATTGATCCCTGCAGCCTGTCAAGAATACAGGTACACAGACTTGGGCACAGTGAGGCTGCAAATGGGCACAGAGTGAGGCATGCAAATGGGCATTGTTGACCCTCTTTTCCACTTACAGTAGCTGCTGCATTCTCACCCTAGGCTTATACTCGAGTCAATAAGTTTTTAAGTAAAATTAGGGCCTCTGCTTATACTCGGGTCGGCTTATACCCGAGGTATATACAGTAATTTAAATTGGCAAACAAAGTTCCAGCAAAGGGCTGGTCTTCAAAGGGTTAAAGCCTGACTCCATCTAGAACATTTGCATTTCACTTTAAATGATCGGGGGAGGGTTAAAGTCCCAGCCAAGCTGCCTGTGTCCCTACTGGGGAGGATTTTTTTTCACTTCCTGACAGGAAATGGGAGATGCTAGCTGTATTGTATTGTACCCTGACTGCAGAAGCTGTCTTATATTGATATATTTGCTCTCTCTTGGTGATGTGTTAATCGGAGGATGAATTACTGGTATAGTTACTCGGTTCACATTATGTACAGAAAGTGAGGCATGATTTATCAGGGGGTGTTGCCTTCTGCAGATAAGTGCTTGGCTCTCCTCCAGTGTTAGTCCATTTCTGTATTTCCACACCTTGTTTCCTGTCTGGTCATGATATCACATGCGTGAGTGCATGAAAAAGTATTGATAAAATCTATTTTTCGAGTGGTTATGTCCTGCTGGAACTAGTAGTTCTCAAGATTAGTTTTGTTAAATTTAAATGATGTCTTGCTGTAATTGGTAGAAAAAGAACTAGCAGTGTCATAAATGCATAGAGCAAGCAGTAATATTCCAGCATCCAGTTTAAACCTGTGCTAGGATCATTAACCACTTCCATAACGGGCCTTTTCTGGAACTTTTTGTTTACAAGTCTAAATTAGTGTTTTTTTTCGCGAAAATTACTCAAACTCTGAGAGCCGATTGGAGGGGACAGAGCTGAGGCTGTCAATCGCAGGCTGTGTTGGAGTTCCCTCCTGTCACCTTTTTTTCTCTTGGTGTTTGTTAGAAGTGATTCATGCTGAAGACAAAAATTACACTTGGTGCTCTTAGTTGAGACAAGTACACACTGTAGAGGGATATGGTTTGTTCATAGCTCATGTCTGAGGTTTACAACCACTTTAAGTGTGGCTGGTTGTTCTGGACAGCACACACATTTCCAGTATTCATAAAGCAGCTGAGTATTTTTTTTTTCTCATTGCTGATTACAGAACGGTCTTCCATCTCTGATTATTTCACGTTGTACTAATTTTCTGTCCCCAGGCTAATACTGCACCTCCTAAACTGAACCGTGATGAGCAGCGGGGACGAGGGGCTCTTCTAAATGACATCTGCAAAGGAGCAAGGCTGAAGAAAACCGATGTGGTTAATGACAGAAGTGCCCCTGTATTGGAAAGTATGTGTGACCCAGGAAGTGTAGGCAGCGGGACATTTAGTGACCAAGCCAATCTGTATAAATACTGATGAGAGAACGGACTTTGTTTGAAGCAGTATGATTAGCTGGACTCTAAATCATTTTGTGGAACAAGTTTCTACACACAAGGAGTGGGAGAGAGTGGGTTTAATTTACAATGACTGAAGAGTGTGCAATCTGTTGCAGCTGTGCATTATAGCCAATCCGCTTCCAAGCTTTGAGGCCTGGTTCACACTGGGGCGACGAACGCTCCGACATTGGGAGCTCATGTCGCATGACGTGTGAAAATGAATGTTTCCCTATGGGAGCCGTCTTAACTGGTCCGACACATGTCGGTCCGACTTTGAAAATGCTCCCTGTACTACTTTGGTCCGACTTTGATCCGACTTCAGCCCATTGACTATCATTGAAGTCGGATCAAAGTCGGACCGCAGTCTTGCATGGTCCGACTTTGGCATGCGACTTGTGCTGTACTGCTCTTGAGGGGGAACTCCAGGCCAAATTTTAAATAAAAAACCAGCATGGGTTCCCCCTCCAGAGGCATACCAGGCCCTTGGGTCTGGTCTGGATTTGAACGGGCGCCCCTACGCCGAAAAAACGGCGTGGGGGTCCCCCCAAAATCCAAACCAGACCCTTATCCGAGCACACAACCTGGCCGGCCGCAGGGGAAGAGGGGGGGACGAGAGAGCGGCCCCCCTCCCTCCTGAACCGTACCAGGCCACATGCCCTCAACATGGGGGGTTTGGTGCTCTGGGGCAGGGGGGCGACCTGCGGCCCCCCCACCCCAGAGCACCCTGCCCCCATGTTGATGAGGACAGGGCCTCTTCCCGACAACCCTGGCCATTGGTTGTCGGGTTCTGCGGGCGGGGGCTTATCGGAATCCGGGAGCCCCCTTCAATAAGGGGGCCCCCAAATCCCGGCCCCCCCACCCTATGTGAATGAGTATGGGGTACATCGTACCCCTACCCATTCACCTGGTGGAAAAAAATTGCAATAAAAAAACACTACACAGGTTTTCAAAGTAATTTATTGCACAGCTCCGGGGGTCTACCGACTTCCGGGGGTCTTTTCCGACTTCGGGGGTCTCCGGTGTCGTCTCCGCGCTCTCCGGTTCTTTCTTCCGCCGGGCCTCCGCTAACTTCTTTTTAGCTCTCTTGCTAACAGAGGCCCGGTCTTCCCGTTGTCTCGTCCGGCTCTCCGTTGTCCTTCTGCCGGCCCCTCCACTAACTTCTTGGTAGCTCTTTCGCTAGTGGAGGGGTCGGTCTTCCCGTCGCCGTCGGCTTCTTCTTCCCTCTTCTCCTTCTCGATGTTGACGCGTCGCCTCCTCCCGCTGTAATACTGGCTCTCCGCTCCGCTCCGCATTAATATAGGCTTCTCATGACGTCACAGTCACATGTTCCCATGACGTCACAGTCACATGCTCCGGGGCCATGTGCCCTGGAACATGTGACTGTGACGTCATGAGAAGCCTATATTAATGCGGAGCGGAGCGGAGAGCCAGTATTACAGCGGGGGGAAGCGACGCGTCAACATCGAGGAGGAGAAGAGGGAAGAAGAAGCCGACGGCGACAGCGACAGCGACGGGAAGCCCGGCCCCTCCACTAGCGAAAGAGCTACCAAGAAGTTAGTGGAGGGGCCGGCAGAAGGACAACGGAGAGCCGGACGAGAAGACGGGAAGACCGGGCCTCTGTTAGCAAGAGAGCTAAAAAGAAGTTAGCGGAGGCCCGGCGGAAGAAAGAACCGGAGAGCGCGGAGACGACACCGGAGACCCCCGAAGTCGGAAAAGACCCCCGGAAGTCGGTAGACCCCCGGAGCTGTGCAATAAATTACTTTGAAAACCTGTGTAGTGTTTTTTTATTGCAATTTTTTTCCACCAGGTGAATGGGTAGGGGTACGATGTACCCCATACTCATTCACATAGGGTGGGGGGGCCGGGATTTGGGGGCCCCCTTATTGAAGGGGGCTCCCGGATTCCGATAAGCCCCCGCCCGCAGACCCCGACAACCAATGGCCAGGGTTGTCGGGAAGAGGCCCTGTCCTCATCAACATGGGGGCAGGGTGCTCTGGGGTGGGGGGGCCGCAGGTCGCCCCCCTGCCCCAGAGCACCAAACCCCCCATGTTGAGGGCATGTGGCCTGGTACGGTTCAGGAGGGAGGGAGGCCGCTCTCTCGTCCCCCCCTCTTCCCCTGCGGCCGGCCAGGTTGTGTGCTCGGATAAGGGTCTGGTTTGGATTTTGGGGGGACCCCCACGCCGTTTTTTCGGCGTAGGGGCGCCCGTTCAAATCCAGACCAGACCCAAGGGCCTGGTATGCCTCTGGAGGGGGAACCCATGCTGGTTTTTTAATTTAAAATTTGGCCTGGAGTTCCCCTTCAAGATTCATACCAAACACAGTGCCTGATATTGGCGGGGATCCAAGTCGGATCCCCGTTCATTGAAAGTCGGACATATGTCGGCTTCATGTCGCAGGGCAAAGTCGGATCCAAAGTAGGACAGATGTCGTGTCGCACTAGTGTGAACCCAGCCTGAGAGTAAAACCTGGAAGCTGATTGGTTTCTATGCACAGCTGCACCAGATTTTGCACCCTCCAGTTTTAGTAAATCAGCGTCTGTGTGTATAGTTTATATTTGATTTTGCATTCCCAACATTGGTTTGCAAAGAGTTAATGCAGCATTTAAATGTTTAATTGAAGTTGACAGTGAGGGCTTTGTTTGCAGGCAAGTGTCACATAATGTGCTAGTATGCAATGCATACTAGCACATTATGCTTTTACTTTGCAGGGAACAAAAAAGGAAGTAAAACCCATGAGGGTTTACTTTCTGGTACAATCTTTTTTTTTTTTTATTAAAGTTTTTGATAAGTGAGAACAACTGCAATAATCCCTTGCAGGGGATATAAACAATAAACATAACATGGCACAGCTGAATAGTGCACATTAAAAACATACTCGATAGTGGGAGTTATCAGGGGTCATCATAGGGTAACTGAGCATTATTGCTCAGAGGGTAAAGCGTGGAGTAGTCCGCTAAAATGTGGGAAGTAAAACTAAAATCGGGGACCAACAAAACTGAAAAACTAATAGGAAAAGTTAGAGAGAGAGAGGTACCCCCAGGTCGGGAGGGTAGAGGTCAATTAACGAGGCCTAGGCTGGTCGGATGCAAAGTGGGAAGAGTGTAGGACCACCACAGGCCCCAAACCTTGAGGAACTTGGCGTGGGAGTCATGAAGAATACTAGACATCTTCTCATTAATCATGAGTCGTTAAGATGCTCTTCACCTCTGCAAACGAGACAGCCAGCTTCTTCCAGGCCCTTGCTATTGTGCGCTTCGCAGCAATAAACAAATAGGTGGTCAACTTCTGCTGATGGGGGGGGGGGGGAGGCCGGTATCGGGCAGTGAAGTAAGGCCAATTTGGCGTCCTTACGGGGGGATATATGGAAGAGAGAAGACAGAAGGCCAAATACCCTTGACCAGAAACCCACTAGGTGGGGGCAGGACCACCAGATATGAAGTTCATCTCCACGCTGACCACAACCCGTGAAACATCTATCGCTGCAGGATGGGTTTGATTTGGCGATACGGGATGGGACCCAATACCAATGGAGGAATACCTTATAGGCTGCCTCTGGTTTACTTCTTCTTTAAACTGGGTTTGAAAGTATTTATGATATGAGAAAAAAAAAAGTGATTCCCTTGTGGAAAATAAAGTGATCCCCCTTCTACCCCATTGCCTTGTACATTTTCTGGTCAACAGTAGTCCATCTATTTATACATGGTGTTTTACGACACTTTTAGTCCCTCTTTTATCTGTACATCATTCTTTGCATTTTCCACTATATAGGAAGCAGGATAACTTTGCTTTTAGGAAGCATCTATGGTCAATTCTACACAGAGGGGTCAGGCTTCTAAAAGTGGTTTTCCTTTTTCAATGGGAAACACATTTTAAAGTTTATATGGTGACTCAGGAGATGACTGCTTTCAGTTCTTTGATGCTCCGTCTGGTATTCTGAAATGGGGATCCTGATCTTAAAGGATAGGTTCACCTTTTAAAAAAATAAAAATAAATGCTCATCTTTTTGCAGATAAAAAAAATGTGCATTTATTTTTATTTTTTTACTCGGAACCTGGAAAGCATTGTGTCTACGATCAGCAGATTGCGGATGCCATGCAGAAATCCTTGCAGACTTTTCAGTGTATCTGTCTGCTCGTACCTCGTATGGGCAAGCAGATGCACACGGACAGGAAGAATCAATGAACTACCAGAGCGCTCAACAGTGCCATGGTAGTTAATTGAAACTACAAGCCGACAGCCGAAAAGAATGTCGTGACTTGTAGTTTTTCTTTCACAAAGGACACTTTTTTTTTTTCAAACAGTGACAGCGGGCACCCTGAGAAGACGTGGGGGGGGGGGGGGGTTAGGGGAGAGGCGGCAGCTGCTGGAACATGTTCCACCCTAAATACGGTGGAACATGTAAATAAAGTAAACTTATGCTTTAAAGAGGAGTTCCTCCCGCCCTTTTTTTAAAATTAAGTCAGCAGCTACACTTACTGTAGCTGCTGACTTTTTTTAACATTGGGACACTTGCCTGTCCTGCGATGTCGGCACTGCAGCCAATGTTTACATCGACTGGTCAGGTGCTGCTGTCGCCATTGCTGGTAAGGGAACCTGGCAGTGTAGCGCCCCCCCCCCCCCCCCGCTTTAAGTACAGGAGCCCTCTTCAGATCTGAGGTGCAAATGTTTGGTAGTGTTCTACTGAATTCTGGGCTGTTATATGCATGCAGACTGTAGGCTTGTTGAACAATGGAGGTGAATTTCGAGTGTAAACGCCCACTTCAATTTCTGGACGTCTGTTATCTGCTTGAAAATCTAGGTAAAGACCCCCTCTAGATGCTGCATCCAGGTCCTCATACTTGAGAGGTGATTTCTGGGGATCTGATATTTGGTGAAGACAATTGATGTTTTAACTGTAACATTTCAGATTCTCAGACAGGGTGATGAATGTTTTTTATATGGTGCTTCCTTATTTGTAGTAGCACATAACTAACTTGAGTTGTTTTTTGCAGAAGCTAAAGGTGCAGGAGGGGGTTCTGGACCCATGTCTGTTGGAGCACTGCAGCCCAGAGGAGGCCTCTTCCAAGGGGGAGTACCTAAACTGCGGCCTGTGGGAGGAGCCAAGGATAATCCCGGTAGGAAGTTTGTAATAGTTCTGCAGCAAGTTTAAATAAATAGCCGTGTTTTTTTTTTTTTTTTGTTTTTTTTTTAACTATGGTAAGAAGGCAAAATTAATACTTAATTAGAGGAACCTTGTACATACAGAAGCATAAAGCTGTCAGTGCTAAAAGCTTCCTGATTTGGCGCTTCTATACTTAACTACTTGAGGCCCGCACTATAGCCAAATGACAGCTTCAGCGCGGACCTGAAAATCCGCTAAGAGCGTGAGGAGGAAAAAAGCCGATCACCCGCTCTTTCACAAGGGACATCGGTCCCGAAGAGGAAGGAGGCAGAAGGAGCCCCATCGGTGCCCATCGGTGGCGGTGCCCCATCGGTGGCGCCTCGGTGGCGCCGCTCCATCGGTGGCGCCTCGGTGGCCCATCGGTGGCGCCGCCCCCCCATCGGTGGCGCCGCCCCCCCATCGGTGGCGCCGCTCCATCGGTGGCCATCAATGGAGTAAAATTACCTGTTTACAAAATTTTATAACAAAATATAAGTGTGTGTGTGTGTGTCTTTTTATTTTTAGCAAAAAATAAAAGCCGCAGAGGTGATCAAATACCACCAAAAGAGAGCTCTATTTGTGGGGAAAAAATTATAAAAATTAAATTTGGGTACAGCGTTGTATGACCGCGCAATTGTCATTCAAAGTGCATCAGTGCTGAAAGCTGAAAATTGGTCTGGGCAGGAGGGGGGTTTAAGTGCCCAGTAAGCAAGTGGTTAATGGTCAAGGAGGATATGACACAAGTATGCAAAAATCTCACATACGTTTTTTTCAGAAAATAGTTTAAAAACAGAATGTGCCTGGAGAGAACTAAATAGGTGGCCTTTGCTAAGCTCCTTCTGATTAATTGTGTTCCTCTGTCTCTGGCCTTGGTACTTGAGTTCACTGATTTGAACAAGAATGAAGTCAGAGAAGTCAAGCAAAGTCAGAACTTCTGGTTCGTATAGTTCATCCACGTCGGTAACTCAAAGTATTGCAGCCATTCAGAAAGCATGGCAGCAAAGCAAATACTGTTTTGAATGGCCCATTCACGTTTTCCTAAATTACTGGTCTAAATATAATGCAATGTACATTTTATGTTGATTTTTAGTCATCAATATTAAAGTGTGTGTGTGTGTGTGTGTGTATAAATAAATTTTCCTACCTGTCCTGGTGCGGTCACATGATGCAGAATGGCTCCCCTTTGTAATGGAGAGGCTGCTTCAAGGAAGAGGAGGAAGCGCTACAACGTATGGGTAATGTAAGCTGGCAGGAGACGTCGCAGCTCCCAGAATTCAGCCCCTTTGTCGAACGCTCCATGACATGAAACCTGGAGTTTCTGTATCACGTGACCACACCAGAGCCTACTGAAGAAAGACATTTACAGACATCACTCAATTTTGGTAGCTTTGGTATTGAACTGTCACTGCTAACAGGCTGTCAACAAGCTTTAAGTGGAGTTCATGCTTACTGAGGCACGTTGGCAGCTTATTTAAAGTAACAACCAGCATTTTTATCAAAAAATGTGTTTAAACTTTTCACACTGAAGCTGAATGATGCTTTAAAGTACCTAAATGCAAAAAACAAACATTTGATATGTTGCAGCAATCAAGCTTTATCTTTTTTTACCAGCAGTATACAGCATAGGTAGGAAGAAGGGGGGAAGCAGTGTTTATAAGCAAACTTATTTTTGTAGCCTTCTACATTCATTTCTTAGACTAGGTTTCTTTTAATACAGCCAAGAGTCTCTGTCCTTCAGGAAAATGCTTAATTTCTCTCTCTGTCACTTATTTTCAGAAGGTCCATCTGGTCGGTCTCCTCTTCAGGGTTCTGCAGCAAGATCAGCTGCTCCTCGCCCCCCAGTCTCTGGGGGTAGACCACAAGATGACTCCGACAGCAGCAGCAATCGATCCTCACCACCAGACGTTGGCCGTGCACACAGACCGTCCCTTCCTGATCTCACGCGACCCCCCAGTACGAGCAGTCCTGGCATGAAGCACAGTTCTTCTGCTCCTCCACCACCTCCTCCAGGCCGGAGACAAACGGGACCTGCTCCTCCTCCACCGCAGGATGCCAAACCATACAACAGGGACAAGCCCTTACCGCCAACCCCAGGACATCGTGCCCCTGCTGCACCTCCAGTAAAGCCCCCACCCTCTCCTGTTAATATGCGAACCCCTTCTTCCCAGGGACAGCCTCCTCCACCACCACCTTACAGGCAGCCCCCTGCTTCTGTAAATGGACCGCCCAGTCCAATAAATGACCTGGCACCAGAACTCCCACAGAGGCACAACTCGCTTCATCGAAGACAGGCTGCTCCAGTGCGAAATTTGGCTCCCCCTCCTCCTCCTTCAGCCAACCTTTCTCCAGGTGGTCACAGGCCACCACCTCCAAATAGGGATCCCCCAGGGAGAGGACCAGGTAAGAATTTCCTTAAGTCTGTTACGGTGGAACTCAAGTCCACATTGCGGTGGGTGGGCTCTTGCCGTACTGTGCAAGTATGAACAGTATATTTTCACATACTCATGATATCAATTTTCTGCACCACTGACATCCTCTCTGGGTCGTCTTCCAGGTTCTGCATTTTCAATTATTTTAATTGGCATGTGCACATGGGTTATTTCGTTATGGCACCCATGCATGCTTGGCTCAGTGTAGGAGCAGGCAGAGAAGAAACATTTGTTGTAGAAAAACGGTCTTTTCTGCAATTAAAAGCCTACCTGCAAGCATTTTTATTTTTATTTTTATTTTGAACACTAGTTCGCTTTAAAGTGGTTGTAAACCCACTTTCAACTTGCACTTACATGTAAGCCTAGATTAAGGCTTACCTGTAGGTGCAAGAAATATCTCCTAAACCTACACGGTTTCGGAGATATTTACTAAAAATGACAGGCGCCGCTGTCTACGGCGCATGCGCGCCGTAGACAACGGCGCATTCATGGAGTTAATCCCATTCACAAAATCGGCTACTTCCCCAGCAATCGCTGGGCGTAGCCGAATGTGACGGCTCTCGCGCGCATGCGCAGAGTGACGTCTCCGCCGCTCCGGCAAATCACAGCGCCGGAGCGGCGCTGTGATTGGCTGGTGCGGCGATACCCGGAAGTAACCTTCCGGCTATCGCCGCAGCGATGGATGCGGCTGAAGAGGGAGACCAGGACGGCTTCGGGGGCCCCGTTCTAAGGTAAGTGATGCATAATGAGCTATTATGCTAGTCATATTAGCTCATTATGCCTTTCTCTTACAGGAGGTTATGGAAAAAAATAAAAAATAATTATCGGGTTTACAACCACTTTAAGACTTTAAAATTTCTGCATTTAATTTGAAATTGGGTATAAAATGATGGTGGCCATATTTTCCTATTAAACGTGCAGGCATTGCTTTTTTCTAAGTAGTACTTGTACGGTGTACCTCTCTGTCATTTCAAGTGTGCTGGATGAAAACAGTGTCTCTGAACAACTTATGTGCCTAACATCTGTTTTGTAATTCAGTACTGAAAATATAGTACAGTAAGAAGGTTTAAAGTATTGTATTGCATTCTATAACTATTACAGTAATCAGAATGTGTACTTTAAATTGGATATTGCATCAAACCTTTTATTTAATATTAATGTCCTTTTCTATTTAATTTCTCATATAAAAGTTGTTAGGTGTTTGTAACAGTGTCATGACTTGGGCAACAACAGGATAATTTACAAGCATTTAATTCCCTGCTATTCCTTTACCTTCCTAAATGGGACCTATCATCAAATACTTATGTACAGTCCGGTGCAAAAGTTTTAGGCAGGTGTGAGACAATGCTGTAAATTAAATACGTTTTCAGAATCAGAAGTGTTAAAAATAAACGATTATCAGTTCACAAAATTCATAAATAAAACGATGAACAGAAGAGAAATCCAAATCAATATATGGTGTGATCACCCTTTGCCTTCAAAACAGCATTGATTACTTCTAGGTACACTTGTTTTTGAAAAGGGACTCAGCGGGTAGGTCGTTTCAAACATCTTGGAGAACTAACCGCAGATCTTTTGTGGATGTAGGGTGTCTCAAATCATTCCGTCTCTTTATGTAATCTCAAAAAGACTCGGCTGATGGTGAGATCAGGGCTCTGTGAGGGCCAAACTATCACTTCCAGGACTCCTTGTTCTTTATACCAAAGATGGTTCTTAATTACATTGACTGTATGTTTGGGGTCATTGACCTGCTTCAGAATAAATTTGGGGCCAATCGCACGCTTCCCTGATGGTATTGCATGGATATGTATCTGCCTGTATTTCTTAGCATTGAGGACACCATTGATCCTGACCAAATCTCCAACTCCATTTGCAGAAATGCAGCCCCGATACTTTCAAGGAACCTCCGCCATGCTTCACTGTTGCCTGCAGACACTCATTATTGTACCGCTCTCCAGCCCTTTGGCTAACAAACTACCTCCTGCTACAGCCAAATATTTCACATTTTGACTCGTCAGTCCAGAGCACTTGCTACCATTTTCTCTTTTTTCGTATATAGTTGAGTCTTAGCCTTGTTTCCACATTGGAGGTATGGCTTTTTGGCTGCAATTCTTCCATGGAGACATCTGGCTAGGCTTCTCTGGACAGTAGATGGGTATACCTGGCAGTACTGTGCTGATAGCACTGCTGGATGTCTTCCGATGTCGAAGGGAAGTAGGCATGATGTGCGTCTTCCATCTGCAGCATTGTTTCCTTTGACGAACACTGTCTGTGGTGTTCTCAATGCCGAGACGTACAGGCAGATGCTCATCCATCATGCCATACCATCATGGAGGCGTGTGATTGTCCCCAAATTTATTCTGCAGCAGGAAAACGACCCCAAACATACAATGTCATTAAGAACTATATTCTGTGTAAAGAAATCCAGGAAGTGATGGCTTGGACCCCACAGGGCCCTGATCTCAACATCAAGTCTGTCTGGGATTACATGAAGAGACAGAAGGCTTTGAGGCAGCCTATACCAACAGAAGATCGGTGGTTAGTTCTCAGATGTTTGGAACAACCTACCTGCCGAGTTCCTTCAAAAACTGTCTGCAAGTATACCTAGAAGAATTGATGCTGTTTTGAAACCGAAGGATAGTCAAACCAATTATTTATCGGATTTCGATTTTTCTTCTTTTTGCTCACTTTGTTTTGTAAATCTATGAAAATAAACAATTAACCACTTCAGCCCCGGAAGGATTTGCCCCCTTAATGACCGGGCAATTTTTAGCGATACGGCACTGTGTCACTTTGACAATTGTGCGGTCGTGCGATGCTGTACCCAAACAAAATTGACGTCCTTTTTTTTTCCCCCACAAATAGAGATTTATTTTGGTGGTATTTGATCACTTCTGCGGTTTTTATTTTTTACGCTTTTTTTTTTTTTACTTTTTGCTATAATATCCCAATTTAAAAAAACTAATTTCTTCAGTTTAGGCCAATATCGTATTCTTCTACATATTTTTGGTAAAGAAAAATCGTAATAAGCGTATATATTTTGATTGGTTTGCGCAAAAGTTATAGCGTCTACAAAATAGGGGATAGATTTATGGCATTTTTTTAAATTTATTTTTTTACTAGCAATGGCGGCGATCTGCTATTTTTAGCATGACTACTTTATACAGCGATCAGAGCTATACAAATGCACTGATTACTGTGTAAATGTCACTGGCAGGGAAAGGGTTAACACTAGGGGGCGATCAAGGGGTTAAATGTGTTCCCTCGTGTGTTTCTAAGGGGGGTGGGACTGACTGGAAGAGGAGACAGATCGCTGTTCCCAATTATTAGGAACAACAGATTTGTCTCTCCTCCCCTCTAAGAATGGGAATTTGTGTGTTTACATACACAGATCCCCGTTCTGGCTCTCATGCCTGCGATCTCGGGTGGCCGGCCGATCGACCGACCAATGCACATCAGGTCCTCTGCTGTGCAGCGTTAAAGAATGGAAAAAAACAATATATATCTATATCTCTGACTGGCGGCCCTCCAGCTGTTGCGAAACTACTAGTCCCATCATGCCTCTGCCTGTGGGAGTCATGGTTGTAACTAAGCCTTGCAATGCCTCATGGGACTTGTAGTTTTGCAACAGCTGGAGGTCGCCAGTTTGAGACTTCTGCTTAAGCACTCATCAGCCACAGATATAAATGCTGGCTTTCACTTTTAACAAGCTTTTAGCAGGCTTTCAGTGAGCTTCTACACGGCTTCAAACGTGGTCACTGTTGTAGTCAAATAGAAGCTTCTTTCTTTATCGTACACCACGGGACACAGAGCTAGTCATTACATAATGGGTTAAGGGTCACCAGCGGTGATTGGACACTGGCACAACCAATGGAAGACAGTTCCCCTCCATATAACCCCTCCCATCAGGGAAGTACCTCAGTTTTTTCGCCAGTGTCGAAAGGTGTTGGAGATTAGAAGGTCCATAACTAGGTTGGGACCTTTTTCAAAAAGTGGATGTCTTCTTTTTTTCCACCACTGGGGGGAGTAAAGAGCTGAATATACTCACCTCACTCTGTTCAGTGTCGGCTTAGGCGAAGTACACTGCTCGTCACCTCCGCTGCTGAGCTTGCTTGAGCACCCCGCTTCTCCTTCCGGTGGCCGATACAGACACCTGCAGATGCAGGTAAGTGGGGACAGGGGCTGATGAGAGTCCTCTCTCACTATGGCCACCACCATAGCGCTAAAGGCCGCGCGCGCGCGCTTTATCGGAGGGGGGGGCCGAGGCGTGCGCGGGCACGTGGCGCGCGCAGGCACAGAAACGGCGCCAAATTTAAAAGACTGTCAGTGTAAAAAGCACTGCAGCAGCAAGCAAGCTCGTTAGTTCTCTTGTTCCTGGCAGAGAAACACAGCAGCTATACAGGGACGTAAGACTCCATGTGGTTGGATTGGGTACTTCCTAGAAGACATCCATGTTATGCATAGTTATGTGTTAAAAGTTGCATACTTAATGTATTTGCTAAACTGAACACGGTAGTATATGCATTTAGGTACCTTGTATTTTGTCTAAACAGTAAGTCTTCCAGGGGAAGTAATGCGGACAAAAAGAGATAAAAGAGCACCGCCGCCTGAGACAGGGGGCTCTAGCTGTGCTGACTCGGTACCTTCCTCTCCTGTGTTGCCAAAAGCACCTGTACAGGATGAGCCATTACCTCTGTCAGGTATGGCGGCTTCCCCAGTGAAGCCTGGGCCTGCATATGTCACTGAGGACACTTTATCAGCTGCCCTAAATAATCTGGAGGAGAAAATTGCTACTTTAATCGCTAAATCCTCTAAAAAGGACAATAAGCGAAGCAGATCTCCTCCAGTATTGGACCTCCCTTCAGAAGTACCTGAGGAGGAGGAGGATGAGGAGGAGGCTACATCAGCAGAGGATGAGGAGTCAGACGGATCAGGGATATCGGATGAGCCTTTTTCGGTATCCCAGATTTTAAAGTCACAGGTGCAATGCTATGCAGGAGCCGTGCGAGCTGCATTTAGGTTACCCTCTTTGGAGGTAACAGAATCACCTGTCTCCTCCCTAGGATCATTAAGATCCCTGCAAGGTGCATGTTCCTTCCCGGTTCATCCGTTACTAGAGGATCTATTGTACGCAGACTGGCAACATCCAGATAAGCGTTTTTCACCTCCAAAAAAGTTTAACATTCTTTATCCTATGGAGGAAATTTTTTTAAAGAAATGGAGCCTGCCTACGGTAGATGCGGCTATTTCTTGTGTAAATAAAAACCTGACATGTCCAGTGGATAATGTACAAGTGTTTAAAGATCCTTCTGAGAAGAAGTTGGAATCCTTACTGAAATCCTCCTTCCTTTTGGCCGGCTCAATTATCCAACCTGCAGTAGCAGCAGTCGGTATGTGTCAGGTCGTCAGCCAACAGGTAAAGCAGGGGCTGAAGGAGCTGCCTTCAGAGCAGGCTAAAAATTGGGAGAATTTGCCTAAAGCCTTATGCTTCACAGTGGATGCCATGAGAGATTCTATCATACAGGCATCACGCCTTACACTCCAGCTGGTACAGATGCGCAGAGTACTTTGGCTTAAGCATTGGTCAGCGGAAGCCCCATGCAAAAAGTTGTTGGCAAGTTTCCCGTTCCATGGCGAACGCCTTTTTGGGGAAGATTTAGAAAGATATATCCAAAAGATATCAAGTGGTAAAACGACACTTTTACCTGAGAGAAAGAAAAACAAGAGACCTTGTTTTAAACACACTCTCTCCCCAGCTCCCGGGAAATCTGACTCCAGCCAGTGGCGACGGCCTTTTCAGCCGCCCAAAAAAGCCAAAGAACAGGCTCAGAAGAACAAGAAGCCGTGGGGTTCAAGAGCTAATAAGCAAGCCCCCAAAACCTCTCATTGAAGGGGCGCCCCCGCTCGGCCGAGTGGGGGGAAGGCTTTGTCAGTTCTCAGCGACTTGGCGGACAGAAACCCAGGACAAATGGGTGGTATCCACAATATCCTCAGGGTACAGACTGGAATTTCGAGAGATCCCATCTTCTCAATTCCGAAGTTCAAGACTCTCAAAGGATCCACAAAAAAGGAGGATCCTTCTTCAAAGGTTTGAATCACTTAATAGCTCAAGGTGTGGTTACAGAGGTACCCCAAAAGGAGCAAGGTTCAGGTTTTTACTCAAACCTCTTTGTGATTCCAAAACCGAACGGAGAAGTCAGACCCATCCTGGATCTAAAAAATCTAAACCAGTTTCTGAACGTTCGCCATTTTCGAATGGAAACGATTCGATCCGTGGTCGCTACTTTAAAAGGCGGAGAATTCATTGCGTCCATAGATATCAAAGACGCATATCTACACATACCAATCCTCCCCGCTCACCAAAGATTCCTAAGGTTTGCGGTAGAAGATCGCCACTTTCAATTTGTGGCCCTGCCATTTGGTGTAGCCACCGCGCCCAGAGTATTCACAAAGGTGCTAGCTCCTCTGTTAGCAAACCTAAGAACACGGGGCATTGCGGTAACAGCCTATCTAGACGATCTACTATTAATAGATCAGTCAAAGGAGGGATTGGATCACGCTGTAGACACTACAGTAGGATACCTGGAGCATTTAAGATGGATTATAAACTTACAAAAATCCTCTCTCCAGGCCCAAAGAAGGATAGTGTACCTGGGCATGATCATAGATACAGCCCAAAACAGGGTATACCTGCCAGAGCCAAAGATACAGTCTCTGAAAGACCTGATCCACAAGGTCAAAGCAAACAAGAGGCCGTCTATTCGCCTTTGCATGAGACTATTGGGAAAGATGGTAGCCTCCTTCGAGGCGGTCCCTTACGCCCAGTTTCATTCGAGACTACTTCAAGGCAATATTTTAGCCTCCTGGAACAGGAAGAGCCAAGCTCTGGATATACCCATGCGCCTGTCCTCACAAGTACGCCACAGCTTCAATTGGTGGCTAAAAGCCAGGAATTTACGGAAGGGAAAGTCCTTCCTCCCAGTGGCCTGGAAGGTGGTATCTACGGATGCCAGCCTATCGGGCTGGGGTGCAGTATTCGAGGAGGCTTCTACCCAGGGAACCTGGGCCAAGACTCAGGGGATCCTGCCCATCAATGTGCTAGAGATCCGGGCGGTATATCTAGCCCTCAAAACCTGGACATACAGGTTACAGGGCTACCCAGTTCGGGTTCAATCCGACAATGCTACGGCAGTAGCTTACATCAATCACCAAGGAGGCACCCACAGTCGGGCAGCCCAAAGAGAGGTGAACCGGATCTTGGCATGGGCAGAAGAGCATGTACCTTGCATCTCTGCAATCTTCATTCCAGGGATAGAAAACTGGCAAGCAGACTACCTGAGTCGTCAGCAGCTGCTACCAGGAGAGTGGTCTCTTCACCCAGAGATCTTTCAGGCCATATGTCTGAGATGGGGAAACCCAGATGTAGACCTGCTAGCTTCCAGGTTCAACAAGAAATTGGACAACTTTGTGTCCAGAACGAGAGATCCTCTAGCCTACGGGACAGACGCTCTAATAACTCCATGGAATCCAGTTCTCACTGATCTATGCATTCCCTCCGATCCCTCTTCTACAAAGACTGCTTCGCAGGATCAAGGAGGAGGGAATACCAGTAATCCTAGTGGCCCCAAACTGGCCCAGGAGGCCTTGGTATGCCGAGATCGTAAAAATGGCGATAGGAAGGCCCTGGAAGCTTCCACTTCGACACGACCTGTTGTCACAGGGTCCAGTATTCCACCCTTCCTTACAAAGGCTAAATTTGACGGCCTGGCTGCTGAGACCCACATTTTGAAAAAGAGAGGGGTCTCTGGCCTGGTTCTTTCTACGCTCATTAATGCTAGAAAGCCAGCCTCCAGACTCATCTATCATAGAGTCTGGAAAGCATACGTTTCCTGGTGTGAATCCAGAAGTTGGAATCCTCTGAAATATGAAATAAGTAGGATTCTTGCTTTTTGCCAGTTAGGAGTGGATATGAAATTAGCCCTTAGCACCATCAAAGGGCAAATATCGGCTCTCAGTCTTCTTTCAGAGACCATTGGCATCTCACTCCCTAGTTCGGACATTCATTCAGGGGGTACTGAGGATAAATCCTCCAGTCAGGTCTCCCTTGTGTCCATGGGATTTGAATTTGGTATTGTCAGTGTTGCAAAAGCAACCTTTTGAACCTATTCGCCATATTCCTTTAATTATATTAAGTAGGAAATTGGCCTTTCTGATTGCTATAGCTTCTGCTAGGAGAGTATCAGAGCTAGCAGCTCTTTCTTGTAAAGAGCCTTATCTAATTTGTCACAAGGACAAGATCGTACTACGACCCCATCCGGCTTTTCTGCCTAAGGTGGTGTCGGCTTTTCACTTGAATCAAGACATTGTTCTGCCTTCCTTTTTTCCAAACCCGCGGACGGCGGGGGAAAAATTATTACACTCTCTAGATCTAGTGAGAGCGGTAAGGGTGTATCTGCAAGCAACCGCTCAGATACGTAAAACAGATGTTTTGTTTATTTTACCAGATGGTCCCAAGAAGGGCCAAGCGGTATCAAAATCCACCATTTCCAGGTGGATTAGACAAGTAATTGTTCAAGCTTATGGTTTAAAGAACAGGACTCCTCCTTTTCCTGTTAAGGCGCACTCTACCAGGGCGATAAGTGCTTCATGGGCAGTGCACCACCAGGCTTCGATGGCTCAGATCTGTAAGGCTGCAACTTGGTCCTCAGTCCATACATTTTCCAAATTCTATCAAATAGATGTGAAAGGACATGAGGATTCCGCCTTCGGGCGAAGTGTGCTGCAGGCAGCAGTATAGGGCTTCTGGTCCGCAAGCGGTCGGTTTGATCTGTGTCTCCCCCCCTTCATATGAGCATTGCTCTGGGACGTCCCATTATGTAATGACTAGCTCTGTGTCCCGTGGTGTACGATAAAGAAAATAGGATTTTTATAACAGCTTACCTGTAAAATCCTTTTCTTGGAGTACACCACGGGACACAGAGGTCCCACCCTTCTTATGGGAACCTTACTGCTTTGCTACAAAACTGAGGTACTTCCCTGATGGGAGGGGTTATATGGAGGGGAACTGTCTTCCATTGGTTGTGCCAGTGTCCAATCACCGCTGGTGACCCTTAACCCATTATGTAATGACTGGCTCTGTGTCCCGTGGTGTACTCCAAGAAAAGGATTTTACAGGTAAGCTGTTATAAAAATCCTATTTTTAAGTAATAGCCAGGGCTTCAATCATGATCTGTGTTTTTAATATCACTAAATCAGTCCTAAAGGGTGCATTACAAGCAGTGTGGCGGTGTGATGTCGCCTCCTTACCTTCTGCTTAAAGTGATTGTAAACCCTATTTTACAACTTTATGCTACAGGTAAGCCTATATTAAGGCTTACCTGTAGCTACTGAGGATATCTCCTGTCCCCTGCATGTGCTGATGTCTTTGGCACATGCGCACTGGGGATAACTGAAGCGATGGCACCTATGTGCAGTTGCTGCAGTCTCCGTGCCATTACCGGCAGCTCCCGCGCGCATGCGCGAGAGTGACGTCATCGTTGCTCCGGCCAATCTCAGTCCTGGAGCCGCGATATCCGGAAGTAACTCCGGGGCGACATGCCAGAGGGGGACACGAGGACCTGCTGCGGGGGCTTCGATCTGAGGTAAGTAATACATAATGAGCTAGTATGCTATGCATACTAGCTCATTATGTCTTTGTCTTGCAGGGTTTGTTTTCTCGTGTTTTTTTTTTTTTTTTTTTGAGGTTTACTTCCTCTTTAAATCATGTAAATGCAAAAAAAATCCTGTAAATGCCACACTACCATACCACAATTGCATGTGGATATAGCATGGGCCCCCTGACATTTATTGGTGACGTATCGCGGCGATAACACCCACTGAATGCAACATACTGTTTAGTTTTTGCCGCACCCATGACTTGTATAGTTTTTGCCGCACCCATGACTTGTATACGGCTGCAAATGGCTGTATGACCATGTTTGGGGGGTGATAAATCTGCAGCGCACCTGCCTGTTTTTGTACCGATCCCCTAGTCACATGTGTAACCAAAAGGCTAAAAGCTTTCTGTACACACTGCTTTTGTCCAATCTGTAGCCCAGCTGTCCAAGACCTCATATATAGGTATAACTTCTCAAAGTAGTCCTAGTGTTCCCACAATTCATGCCTTAAGGGGTGTACACACTTTAAGAAAATCGGAAGAAAAATTCCTTACGAGGCACGATTGTTCGATTTTCTTATAGTTCTCACAACTTCGACATCCGTTTTTCAGATTTTGCAAAAGAACATTTCTGAAGGGACAAACTCCAAAAATGTTCTCCTACGTGAACAGAACTAACGCTTTTCGTTTAATGTGTACTGTTTTTCGTACCATAAATACTAGAAACGAAAGACTGCGCATGATCGGAAACAATAAACAGCAAAAAGAGAGCCTTTGTCGTATGAGAACTTTTATACGTTCTTTCCTTCCTCGGTTCCGACTTGTACACATGTGGTCTCACAAAGATCAGCTCCATGCAGTTGTAGCCTCTCACCTCCTGGCTGATGTTTCCTTAGTCAATCACTTGGCTGAAGCTTCATTACAATAAAGGGTATTTTTTTATTTATAAAAAGATATTGTTGGATATTGTATGTCAGGAATGTATTTAAAGCAGACTCGAGTGTTACAGATAGGTCAACCTAAACCTTAAAAATTATTTTGCAGCTCCTCCACCGCCACCTGTAATTCGAAATGGAGGTCGTGATCCTCCCCCTCCTCCTCCTCCCTACAGAATGCATGGTGGAAGCGAAGTTACTCAGAATCGGGTCAAGCCACCCCCACCTCCCTCTCGAACACCGTCTGCACCTCCTCCACCACCACCTCCTGTGAGGAATGGACACCGGGACTCGTTGCCTGTTGGCAGGTCTTTTGCTGGTAAGTGTGTTTACTTTCTGCACAATTGTGCGTGGCATTATCACTGTTCACATTAACTAACACAGTGCAATCACAACTAAGCCAGTTTCAGTGGCATCCCAGTGCACCTAGCCACTCATCACAATGCTCTGATCTGAGCTTTTTGTGCATTGTGATGCTGCTTTGTCAAAAATGTTGCAAGTTCATTAAAACTGTGTTGTGCTGGCAGCTCATTTAAAAGGAATGGAATGTCTTACTGCACGTGTGTTTTTATGCGTTGCAGTAACACAATGCTATGGACCAATCCAAATGGGCCCTGAGAGACCATTGTTAATAATCTTAGCGGTACATATGTTCTTTTTATCATTTGTGTCATCTAGTGAAATGAATTGTGACTCATGAAAATGCAGTAAAGATGCACTTCACATACAACTGTGACACTAGCTTTCAATCTTGCCATTGTGCTTAATTATCTGAATTTAAAACACAAATGATTGGTACTAAAGAGGAGGTCCAGCCTCCTTAAGAAAAAATGAAGTCCGCAGCTACAAATACTGTAGCTGCTTATTTTTAATATTCAAACCCTTTCCTGTCCAGGGATCCCGCTATATAAGCACCCTGACTGTTTTTTTTCCCCATCGACGCTGGTGCTGCCACCGCCATTTTTTCTAAGGGAAACCAGCCGTGAAGCCCTGCGGCTTGACAGCCCGGCGCGAAGCACGCTTCGCTTTCTTAATGACCCAGCGGCAAGGGAAAGAGGAGGGGTGGCAGATATCTGTCAAAAAAAAAAAGGCCCCCCACACAAAGGTGCCAAATGTTGCACCGGAAGTGGGGGAAGAGGCAGATAAGCGGAGCTTCAACTTTTGGGTGGAGCTCCACTTTACCTATATTTCCACAAGTTTGTGTTTTTTTTTTTTTGTCAGACTTCACTGAAAAAATGAAGCTTGGCTTGGGTGAAGGTCCACTTTAATAAACGTAGTTTTCCCTAAACTTGGTCACTGCGTTGAGTGTTGTCATTATCCTTCTGGCAAAATCTTAGGGACCGCTGAGTATTCTAAGACCCCTTTCACACTGAGCCGCCCATAGCGTCGGCGGTAAAACGCCACTATTTTTACCGCCGACGCTGTCTCAAAATTTTGAATACACAGCATTCCCTGTAAGGGTTTTTTTTCCTTTTTAATTCTAGGGGGTCCTGATTTATTAAAGCGGTAGTAAACTCATAAATTTTTAATCTGGGCCCCCTGCAGCTTTGTGCCATAATGTGCCAAGTATGCTCTGCATAATAGCATATTATTTCAGACTTGCCTGTTAAAGGAAACCCTCCAGCGTTGCGCTGTCAGTAAAGGGGAGCTTCCATCTTCACTCAGTCTTCTTTCCAGGTTCACTTCATTCGGAAACTTAAATGGCTAGCTGTCACTTCTGTGCATGGGGGTCAAATCGCCAAGGTAAAGAGGGGGGCCGTAACGTACTCTCAGCTGTATGTGCACGACTCTGTGTACATTACCGCTGACACTCGGGGAGAAGCATTTATGGCAGAAGAGGTCTCTTCTGCCATAAAAACTCTGACTGTTGGTGTGTTTTTATTTTATTATAAGTTTTAACCACTTGTAGACCAAGCCTTTTCTGACACTATTTGTTTACAAGTTTAAATCTGTATTTCTCTTTTCGTCCATGGACGGACACAGCCTTCTCAATTCTTGACGTGTGGGTTATGTTCCTGTTCATAGGAGAGGACTAGGCAGAACATGTTAGATAATTTAAAAACACATGTTACAATAATCAGAGATGAACAGCCCCGCCCAGGGGGCGGTCCCTCCAGACATAACCCTCCGCCCTGCAGTCAGCAGCTCAGTTTTTTTTTCTGCCTAGCAGAGGAGAAGGACGTGGCTCCTTTTGGGCCCAGAGTCCAGAAGGATTTTTTAATTTATTTTTATTTTTGTGATCTATCAACTGCCGGCTGGGTGACAGGCTGGATATATAGATCCTTGTAGTCTTCCCAGTTCCGGCCATCGAGCGTGCCAGTCCCTTGCTTAGCGCTTGGTTCTGACCACGATATACCCCATGGCTGCAGGGGTGGCCGGTGAGCACATGCTCTGGGGTCCACGTATGACTGGGCTGGTTGTTGTCTCACTCACAGTGGACCGGGCCGACAACTAATCCCACACGGTTGTAGGTCTGTCCAGGACGCACCAGCGGGTCCTGGCATGGACCGGTAAGTACTTTTCCTCCTGCCTCTGAGGAAACAGCTGGGCGTCCGAGGGATTGCGGGGTTCTCCTTTTCCCTGCTCTGTCACTATCCCCTTCTGCCCTAGGGCTCGCTGTGACCGGGGCGTACCTGTGGGGCGACTCCGGTTCTCAGTGGGGGACCGTGGGGTGTCGGGGCCCGTTTTTTTCTGTAGGGGTGCTCTTTTCTGGGGAAGTCCCTGCCTAGGCCTTCTCGTCCACATCGCTGTGCTTAGGCGCCATTTTTGCGGCACTGAAGCCATTTTTTGTATGCCTGCTGGTTTCTATTGTAATTCCCATTGGCAGCAATTTTGCCGTGGCCGCACCATAGCGCAGGTTATTGCGGGCGGCCATTTTCTTGTGGTCGCGCCCTTTTTTTCTCTGAGGCGTCTGGCGGCCATTTTGGTGTGGGTTTGGCCTCTAGTGCTGGCTTCCTGGACGGCGCGCAGCGCTATTCTCCTCCCAGATTTTTTTCTTCCTCACACACGCTTGCGAGACAGAAGGCGGGCAGCGGCGCTGAGCGGTCTCCTGCTGGGTTGGTGAGTCCCCTGGGTAAACCCCCCCCCCCCCCCCTGGTCAGTGCAGCAAGGAGGGAGGACCTTTTCAGTTTATTTTATTTTTTTACTGAATTTCTGAGAGTGGTCAGCGGTGTCATGGAGTCGGTGTCTGGCCCTTCTTCCCCAAACTTGCCAGAGGCAGCAGCCGGTGCCCCTGCACCTGCGGTTACCATGGAGGCTTTGTCGGCTGTCCTGGAATCATTTGTTGCCAGGGAGGAAGCGGCGAGCGAGCGCAAAGGCGGTAAAAAGCTCCCCCTCCCCCCGCCATCGCCAGGGGAAGGTTCTGACTCAGACCCGGGCCTGGCTGCGGCACAGGACCCCAGTTCTGGGTTGTCAGAAGATGTGGACCAGGTCTTTCCTTGTGAGGAAGACCCCTCGTCCCGGTCAGCGCAAGACAGGGCACTTGTGAGTGACCTTATCAATGCTGTGAGGGACTCCCTTAAGCTGGATGCAGATGAGGCTTCCATGGAGGGGTCAGTCTCTTTTGAAATCGACCCGTTCTGTAAAAAATTTTGTGTCTTTCTTTGATAAATTCATAGATAAGGAATGGGAAAAGCCGCAGAGGACATTTTTGCTGTCCCTCAGCGTCTGGCGGTCAGGTATCCTTTTGAGGAGAGTCTTTTGAAAAAACGGGCTTCTCCTCCGGTTGTTGTCCCCCCGGTCCCTCGGTTAAATAAAGTAACCACTCTCCCTGTAGAGGGGACCCCTGCATTTAAGGACTATACTGATAGGAGGTCCGAGGCGCTGAGCAGGTCCATGTTCACCTTGCTGGGGTCTGCATTGCGGCATATTTTGGCTGCAACTTTGGTGTCTCGGACACTCTCACTGACTGGGCAAAGATTTTGAGCCAGACCGTGGAGGAACATCAGCTCCCTCAGGAGTGTGTAACACTGGCAGACCAGTTGGTGCAGGGCCTTGTGTATGTCTGTGATGCCACTCTGAATGCGGCCCATTTAATATCCAGGGCCTCTGTATCTGCGGTGGTAATGCGCCGCCTAATTTGGCTAAAATGCTGGTCCGCTGACCAGGCTTCCAAGAAGGCCTTGGCAGATTTACCCTTCAAAGGTGGGAGGCTTTTTGGTGCCTCGCTGGATGACATTATTAAGGATGTCACTGGAGGTCAGAGCACGTTTCTACCTCAGGCCACTAAAGGGAAGACGCCGCGTAGTAAGCCGGGGCCCTCCTTTCCCACACAGAAGCGGTATTTTCGTCAGTCAAGACCTGCCGGAAGACCCTCCCAAGCGGACAAAGGTCCAGCTGGGGGACAGAGGTGTCCCTGAGTGCACAAGCCTAACAAGCCAGCGAACAAACCTGCTACCGTATGAAGTTTTGCCCCCGCCCGACTCCAGGGTGGGGGGGCGGCGTCTCAGGTTTGCAGCTCGGTGGACCTCCCTGCTCTCTGACCAGTGGGTCTGCGAGGTGGTCACCTCGGGGTACAAGATAGAGTTTCTTTCTTGTCCACAAAACAGATTCTTTCCCTCAAATCTCCCTCTCCTTCCGGCTCGTCGGTCTGCCCTAACGGGGTCAGTGCAGGACTTGCTAAGGTGCGGAGTGATTCTACCTGTACCACTGGGAGAGAGGTTTCAGGGTTTTTATCCGAATCCGTTTGTGGTTCCGAAGGAGGACGGAGTCCGTCTAATCTTGGACCTGAAAGCCTTGAATGTCTTTGTAAAGGTTCGGAAGTTCCGCATGGAATCCATTCGTTCGGTGGTTGCTGCGCTCCATCCGGGGGACTTTCTGGCATCCTTGGACGCATACTTGCATGTCCCCATCTGCGCAGGACACCAGAGATTTCTGCGCTTTGCAATCGGCGAAGACCATTATCAATTTGTGGCTCTCCCATTTGGCCTAGCGCTAGCACTAAGGGTTTTCACCAAGATGCTCGCCCTGATTTCTAGCTTTGCTGAGACAGCGAGGCATTGCCATCATGGGCTACTTAGACGATCTTCTTCTGAGAGCAGCTTCTGGCTCAGAGTTAGAGAAAAAGATGTGTCTATAGCCATTCAGACCCTCCGAGAATTCGGTTGGGTGTTAAACATTCAGAAGTCGGTCCTGACTCCGACTCTGCGTCTGGAGTACCTAGGTTTCATTTTGGACTCCAAGGAGGCGAGAGTCTTCCTTCCTTTTGGAGAAGTTGCAGACTCTCCAGTCTGCGGTGAGGTTGTTGACATCCCGCAAATGGTCGTCTCCTCGGGTTTTGTATGCGAATTCTGGGTCTAATAGTAGCCTCCTTTTGAGGCAGTACCGTATGCCCAATTCCACACTCTAGTCTTGCAGAAGGAGATCCTGTCCAAATGGAACAAATCTCCATTGTCTCTGGATCGTCGAATTCAGGTAAGTCACCTGGTCAGGGCTTCTCTGAGTTGGTGGCTGAGATCCCCGGCTCTTCAGTCCGAGAAGTCGTTCCCTTCCATTGGACTGTGATTACGACGGACGCCAGCCTCACAGGTTGGGGGCGAGTCTGGGGAGTCCAGTCGGCCCAGGGTCGCTGTCTCGGGACGAATCCCGTCTGCCGATCAATGTCTTGGAACTCCGGGCGATCAGGCTGTGTCTCTCCAAGTGGTCACTGAGACTACAAGGGCGTCCAGTCAGCCAACGCCATGGCAGAGGCTTATGTCAACCATCAGGGGGGAACAAGGAGCTTGGCTGCAGCGTCTGAGGTCGCTCACATCCTACGGCGGGCGGAAAGAAGCGTGCCGACTGTCGGCTGTCTACATTACGGGCGTAGAAAACTGGCAGGCGGACTATCTGAGTCGCCAGATGCTAGACTAGGGGGAATGGTCACTACATCCGGAGGTGTTTCAGCTCCTTTGCCGGAGGTGGGGCACGCCGGACGTGGACCTCCTGGCCTCTCTACTCAATCGCAAGGTGTCGACGTTTGTGGCCAGGGCCAGAGATCCCTGGGCAGACGCGTTGGTGGCCCCGTGGGGTCAGTATCGGCTATTTTGTGCCCATCACCCACTAAAGTTGCTTCCTCGTCTGCTCCGCAGATTGGAGACCGAGGGGATCCCGGTGATCCTAATCGCTCCAGATTGGCCCCGGCGTCCTTGGTACGCCTACCTCGTACGCCTGGTGGCAGATACACCCTGGCGGCTGCTGATGCGTGAGGACCTTCTTTCTCAAGGTCCCATACTTCATCCTGCTTTACAGTCACTGGCTTTAACGGCATGGCTATTGAAAGCCAGGTACTAAGGGACCGAGGTCTTTCGGATTCTGTCATTTCAACCATGCTGAGGGCAAGGAAATCATCTTCCAGGAAGATCTACCATCGTACTTGGAAGGCATACATCTCTGTGTGAAGAGATGGAGTGGCGTCCATGGACGTACTCGGTTTCCAGGGTCCTGCTGTTTTTACAGCGTGGTGTGAATCAGAAACTTGCCTTATGCACCATTAAGGGTCAGATTTCAGTCTTGGCTGTTTTTCTTTCAACGGCCTTTGGCGTCCCATTACCTGGTGGGTACTTTTGTGCAAGGGGTGCGACATGTGGCTCCCCTTTATTAGACCACCTCTTCCTCCATGGGATTTAAATCTGGTGCTCTCGGTTCTTCAGGAGCCTCCTTTTGAGAACATCAGAGAGATTCCTCTCTTGACACGATCTCAGAAGGTGGCCTTTCTAGTGGCCATTACATCGGTCAGAAGGGTTTCTGAATTCGCGCCCTTGTCTTGCAAGTCACCATACTTGGTCCTCCATAAGGATAAAGCGGTGCTACGCTCGCAGCCTTCCTTCCGAAGGTGTTTTCGGCTTTTCACCTGAATGAGGACATTGTGCTGCCGTCCTTGTGTCCTCGACCGTCGCATCCCAGGGAGACTGCGCTCCATAACTTAGACGTGGTACGGGCCTTGCGGGTGTACCTGTCTGCTACGGCTCAGTTTCAGGGGTCTGACTCATTGTTTGTGTCGGTGTCTGGTCCACAAAAGGGCCTGGTGGTCTCGTCGGCCACCATTTCTCGGTGGATCAGGCAGACCGTCATTCAGGCCTATGCCCTTAAGGGGCGGGCGCCTCCTTTTCCGGTCACGGCACATTCAACCAGGGCAATTGGTGCTTCCTGGGCTTTCCGACATCAAGCGTCTGTCTCACAGGTGTGCAAGGCGGCGACCTGGTCGTCCGTGCACACGTTTTCAACATTTTACAAGGTTGATGTGAGTGCATCTTCTGATGTTTCCTTCGGCCGCAAGGTTTTGCAGGTGGCTGTTTGAGGTTGCAACTCCTCCGTTGAGGAGCTCTGCTGGTTTGGGGTGAAATTGGTTGGTTTTTTTATGCTGTTCCCACCCCTGTTGTGTGTTTTTTTTTTACACTGCTTGGGGACGTCCCACACGTCAAGAATTGAGAAGGCTGTGTCCGTCCATGGACGAAAAAAGAAAATAGGATTTTTTGTACTCGCCGTAAAATCCTTTTCTCGTTCGTCCATGGACTGACGCAGCACCCACCCCTCCTTTTTAGGTTTTTACTGCTTGCTACGAACTGAGCTGCTGACTGCAGGGCGGAGGGTTATGTCTGGAGGGACCGCCCCCTGGGTGGGGCTGTTCATCTCTGATTATTGTAACATGTGTTTTTAATTATCTAACATGTTCTGCCTAGTCCTCTCCTATGATAACCCACACGTCAAGAATTGAGAAGGCTGTGTCCATCCATGGACGAACGAGAAAAGGATTTTACGGTGAGTACAAAAAATCCTATTTTTTTTTTTTTCCCAATAAATTATAACTTCCAAACATAGCAGAGACCCTAGGGAATAAAATGGCAATCGTTGGAATTTTTGACATCACACGGTATTTGTGTAGCGGTTTTTCAAACGCAGTTTTTGGGGAATTTTTTTTTTTTAATGAATTAAAACACAATATATACCCCAACTTTTTTGTATAATATGAAAGATAATGCCTAACATGTCGCTCTTTACAATTGCGCACGCTCGTGGAATGGCAACAAGCTACTGTACTTAAAAATCTCCATAGGCAACGCTTTAAACGCCTTTTACAGGTTACATGTTTAGAGTTAGAGGAGGTCTAGCGCTAGAATCATTGCACTCGCTCTAACGTTTGCAGCGATACCTCACGTGTGTGGTGCGAACACCATTCAGATGTGTGCGCAATTTATGTATGCCTTTTTAAAAAGAAAAAAAAATTAATAGAAATAAGGATGACAGGTCCACTTTATGAAGCAACCTGGGATCAAAAAGTCCTTTTACCTTTTTAAAAGCAAAAGATGATGATCTAAAAAAAAAAAGATCTTTTTGCTTTTTATAAAAATAAAATTGTTTTCTTCCACCCTAGATCGGAAGTGACATCATGACATCGCTCCAGTCCTCCAAGGCCATAGAGGCGATCAATGGGGCTCTGATTGCCTGTGTGGAAACCGGCCCCTCCCGCTGCTTCTGAAAGCAACGGCTCGTGAACCGTACGGAGCGCTTTCAAGGGAAAATCAGCCGCCGGCGGAAAAAACAATACCGGGGATAATAGCTGATCTCTTCAGCTATAATCCTGGTACACCACTTGCAAACTGCAACGTGTATGTACGTATTGCGGTTGGCAAGTGGTTAATACCACTTTAGGCAAACCTTGCTTTTTTTTTTGCAATGTTTCGCACAGGCGTCGGCTTGTATAAGAGCAGTTTGAACAGCAAGCCTTTTATAAAGAATTTTCAGAGCTTTCAGCGAGCTTCGTTAAAGCTTTTAACCTCTTTACACTGGCCGCACACATAAATGTGGCCTCTCAGCGCGTGGGCCTTCACGCTGAGCGGCCACATGTATGCAACCCTGTGTAAACCACTAACCGCGTTGAGAACACGCTCCCAGCACACTTGCCGGCGGTTACCGGAAAGCTCCCGATGCATACTAGCAATCGGGAGCTTTCCGATCATGTGACAGACAATTAGAGGTCACATGACTCCTCCCAGCGTTTAGAACCCTTAAAGGGGTGGAAGGCGGCTGGTGGGAAGGGGTTAAAGTACCATTCAGCTCCAGTTTGTAAATGTTAAACACAGGTCTTAATGGGAGTGCTGATTGCCACTGCTAGCAGGCTTCAGCACTACTTGAAGCTTGTTGAAAGCCTGCTAGCAGCTTGTCTAAAGTGACAATCAACACTCGCATTAGAAATTAAGTACAATATTTCCAAACGGGAGCAGAAGGGTGCTTTTAAGGGCGCTTTTAAAGAAAGCTGCTTGAAATTTGCCAATGGACCTAAGGCCTAAATGATTAGCCTTGCTTTGGCGTCTAGCGTGATCTACAAGCAGGTCATGCTTCAGACCACAATAGACAGACAGTGGAGAGGTGTTGTATTGCCTCCTCACCGCCTGTTTTAAACCCCTAATTAAAAAGCATGTAATTGTGCGCGGTCATAGGGTGGCACTGTTCTGTCACAAAGCATCATGGCCGCGGCATATGTACATCCCACCCACTGCCTCAGCAGCAACAGGGGGAGTGGTTGGGCTTCGGTAAAAACACGGCTCAACCACTGGGTTTTACTGCCCTTCAATCGCAAGTGTAAACCAGCCCTAAGTGTAACATTCGTGTTAAATCATGTAAAAGCTTTTAAATTCTTGTGCTTCCTGTGGGAGTTCAGTTCAATTTTACTGTGCAAAATGACATACCCAGTCTAAATGCGTCATGTCATTTGTGCCTTGTTGACACTTCCTGTCTTCGTGATACTAGGAAATGGGATTTGACACCAGGACAGCAATAAATCTTGTCACAAGCTTTTAACACTTTTTCTCATTTTTGCTAAAACTTGCTTTTGTATTTGTTTGAATTCCTGTTGGAGAAATTTTATCATCACTTCCTGTCCTGGGGGAAAAAAGCTTGTGAATGCCTTGTTGGTACTTATGGATAAGTGCATTTAGCTCCTCATTTTAAGCATTAATGAATAAGCGGGTGTATTTAGACCCTAGTTTTGTCATTGCCTTTTCCAGTGTTGTGCACAATGGCTTCCTTCACATGGGCGATTATGTACATACAGTGGATCCCAGTGGCAGCCATCAGCGGGGCTGAGCAGGGCCATCTCTGTTCGCATGTATTCACACACCCAGTTGCATAGTTACCTGAACTTATAGATGGACATCCAATCCTGGAGATATAAGGACCCTATTACTTATGTACCTAGGGTATTCTAATTCCCAAAGAGGAGTGTTATTGGTGACTGAAAACTGCTGCAATAACCTTTTTAATTGTGTGTTGCAGATGACTTTGAGTCAAAATACTCCTTCCATTCAGTGGATGAATTTCCTGCTCCAGAGGATTATAGACCTTTCCAGAAAATCTACCCTAGCAAATCGATCAGAGGTGAGAAAATGGTTATTATCAATGAATGAACTGTGTGCAATCACACAAAGCAGGAAGTTGCATAGTCCTCTATCCCTGGCCCTTCTGAATAGCTGATATAGCTTAAAGCTGCTGCACATTATTTTCTTTTTTCATTATGTTTTTTGGACTGGCAAACTCCAGCATCAAGCCAAATCTAAAATGATAATTTAAACAGTTCGTTTATGTACTTTCTGCTTTTTTTAAGTTGTGACGGTTGTGCCAACGGCTGTGAGGGGGGGGGGGGGGGGTTTAGTATCAATTTTTGCCATTGCACACTTTCCTGGATAAGGATTTAGGAGAGTAGCTTTAGTCCCCGTCAGAACACAATAGCTCAGTGGGGAGATCCCTGTACTAACATCACATAATACAGTATGCTTCTTGCAAGCTCCTCCCTCCCGCCTCCTCCCCAGGGTTCCCAACTTTCAGTAAATTTACGAACAGTTTGTAAAATCTGTACTTTTTTCATTTTCATCTGTCCATGAATGTCAAACTGTTCGTAAATTTACTGAAAGTTGGCAACCCTCCTCCTCTCTCCTCTCTTCCTCCTCCTCCTCCTCCTCTCTTCTTCCTCCTCTCTTCTTCCTCCTCTCTTCTTCCTCCTCTCTTCTTCCTCCTCCTCCTCTCTTCTTCCTCCTCTCTTCTTCCTCCTCTCTTCTTCCTCCTCTCTTCTTCCTCCTCTCTTCTTCCTCCTCTCTTCTTCCTCCTCTTCCTCTCTTCTTCCTCCTCCTCCTCTCTTCTCCCTCCTCCTCTTCCTCTCTTCCTCCTCTTCCTCTCTTCCTCCTCTTCCTCCTCTTCCTCTCTTCCTCCTCTTCCTCTCTTCCTCCTCTTCCTCCTCTTCCTCCTCTTCCTCCTCTTCCTCTCTTCCTCCTCTTCCTCTCTTCCTCCTCTTCCTCTCTTCCTCCTCTCCTCCTCTCCTCCTCCTCTCTCTCCTCCTCTTCCTCCTCTCTTCCTCCTCCTCCTTCCTCTCTTCTTCTTCCTCTCTTCTTCTTCCTCTCTTCTTCTTCCTCTCTTCCTCTCCTCCTTCCTCTCTTCTTCTTCCTCTCTTCTTCTTCCTCTCTTCTTCTTCCTCTCTTCTTCTTCCTCTCTTCTTCTTCCTCTCTTCTTCTTCCTCTCTTCCTCCTCCTCCTCCTCCTCCTCCTCCTCCTCCTCTCCTCCTCTTCCTCTCTTCTTCCTCCTCCTCTCTTCCTCCTCCTCCTCCTCTTCCTCCTCTCT